>QODF01000086.1:2642502-2658862 GCA_024372805.1 Oostethus manadensis
ACCCGTAGGAGGCCTCAGGGAAGACCCAGGACACGTTGGAGAGACTATGTCTCTCAGCTGGCCTGGGAACGCCTCGGCATCCGCTGGGAAGAGCTAGACGAAGTGGCCGGGGAGAGGGACCTCTGGGGTTTCCTGCTTAGGTTGCTGCCCCCGCGACCCGACCTCGGATAAGCGGAAGAAAATGGATGGATGGATGGTGTTGGATGGTAGACTGGTAGCTGACAGTATTCAGGTCATGTGATGCATCCTTTATATTTTACGGAAGGCTGAGCTCATACCTAAACTGTTCCTTAGCTTTCACCTTCATCATAAAACTCTCATCAATAAATCTGCCCATTTACATGCTCGGTCAAGCATGTGCTGCTGCAATCATCATTAGTATTAGTGTGTATATGTGTCTGTGTGTGTGGGGGTGGGTGTGCGGGGGTGTGTGTGTGTGTGCGTGCCTGTGTGTGCCTTAGATATTCATCAATTCCTGGAGAAGAATCCAGATCACACATATGCAGACGCACACACATACCCTTGTGCCATGACTCTGTTTGAATGTTTCCCTTAGGCTAAATAGTAAATATATTACAGAAGAATGGATAAGAGACTTGAAGAAAGGTGGCTCAGGATGTCTCTTAAATATATATTATGCTAATGTTTAAAACTAATTGAGCACAGCACGGCTGCAAAAAGTCAGTTAACCTTATGACTTGTGAAACATGCAGCCCATAACACGTGGAACATTGCTCTGTGAGGATTTCTGTTAGATATTTAAGTGAAATTAGGGTGATCTCCATTGTGTCCTGCACGTGTGTTTAAAACCATTCCCCACAGTAGCCATTGCACTAAATTACAACTACACAGAAGAGAACATGCTTTCCGATCTGCAATAATTATGTGGCACCAAAGAATGATGATAACAACTGTTAAATGTGTTATCCAGGGATGCTTCAGGCTATGTTCAGCCCTGGACCAAAATGAAGAATTTAATTTCTCACTCTGGGACCAATGTTCATTAAAACAAATAGCAGCATTGTTGTATTGGAGACCAAACTACTGTATGTAAAACATGCTTCACACATTGGGTCAAAGGGTCTGAGATGTTACCCCTACATAGTAGGGAAGGAATAAAGCATCATTTAAACACCAAAAAACAGAAGCCTAAGTCAATTTTTTTGGTCCTTTACCAGTATTTGAACACTGTAGCTCTCCCAGTGGAGATATTGTTGCTGCATGGCAAAGAAAATACAGTCTTTAAAGAATTTATAATTATTACGTAGAAGCAGAGACTGCAGGTAGAGTTTTTGTCGTCTAGAAAATGGAGTGCATATGAATCATAATCTAACGAACTGCTATAACAGCCTCAAGCCAACATTAAAGCATGGTCCAATATGCAAATACACATGAGACTAAGTGTAAAAGTTTGGATGTGTCAATGAGTAATACCCAGGGTCACTATTTATTACATTATGTATGGATACTGACTGAAATAGTATAAAGAGTCAATTTACAAATGTAAGAGTCAATTGGAAAAGGTTGCAAATTAAGTAGCCAATCTTGTAGTTACAGTTGTATGCAAACGTGTGGGCACCCCTGATAATTTTCAAGATTTTCCTGTATAATTCATTAGTTGTTTTTATCCGAAATTCCAGTAACTATATCATTCAGCAGACAAACACAGTGATATTTGAGAAGTAAAATTAAGTTTTTAGGATTTACAGAATGTGTGCAATGATTATTTAAACAAAATTAGGCAGGTGCATGATTTTGGGCACCCTCATTGCTTTATTGATTTCAATACCTTTAGCACTAGTTATTGGAACACAAATTTTGTTTGGTAAGCTTATTGACCCTTGACCTACATACAGAGGTCATGCCAGTCATGAGAAAGGGTTTTTAAGATGACCAATTGCAAGATGTTCTCCTCTTTGCATCTTCCCTGAAGTGTGTAAACATCAAAACAACTGTCAAATGAATTAAAAACAAATTGTTCAATGTCATGGTTTGGGGAAAGATACAAAAAGCTAGCTCAGAAATTCCATCTGTCAGATTCCACTGCTGGGAGCATAGTGAGGTAACTAAAGACCACAATCACAGCTCTGGTTAAGAACATGTCCAAAGCACATTTGGACAAGCCAGCTTCTTTTGGAAACAAGGTGCTGCGGACTGATGAAACTAAAATTACTAAAATTAGGAGTTATTTGGACGTAACAAGGGGGGTGCATGGCGGATAAGGAACACAGCATTCCAAGACAAAAACAATGCTATGCAAAGTAAAATTTGGTGGTGGGGCTGCAGGGCTGTTCAAATTGAAGGTCGAATGGATTCCAGTCAGTATTAGCAGATTCCTGGGAACAATGTTCAAGAATGAGTGACAAAGTTGAAGTTGCGCTAGGGCTGGATACTTCAACAAGACAACAACCCTAAACACTGCTAAAATTCTATGAAGGCATTCCTGCAGAAGAACAAGTACAACATTCTGGAAGTGAAATCTTAGTCCACAGACCTGAATAATATTGAAAATCTGTGGTGTGATTTAAAGTGGGCTGTCCATGCTTGGAAACCACCAAAACTGTCTGTTTTGTAAAAAGGAATGGTCAAAGATACTGTCAGCCAGAATCCAGACCCTCATTCGAAGTGGTCAGAGGCTTTTATTTTTGCAAAAGGAGGCTCTATTAAATATTGATATAATTTTTCTGTTTGGGTGCCCAATTGTATGCACTTACCTAATTTTGTTTTAAATAATTATTGCACACTTTCTGTAAATCCTAAAAACTCCATTTCACTTCTCTAATATCACTGTGTTCATCTGCTATGTGATATATTTAACTGAAATTGTTTATCCAAACGGAATAAGGATAAAGGAACATTTATAAAGGAACATTTTGGAGATAGTTTATCATCATTTTGGAGTGGGGGGGATTCAGATTTACCTACAATTGCACAATCATGTTGACGCATAAACTAAACAAAATGTTTTGAAAGGTGCATTTAGTAGTTTATGTCTCTGTTGTAACTAGCGTGATTATTTTTATGTGCCTACCATGATCTGATATCTGAGAAATTACTTCACTGTTTGGCTTGATAGACCTGTGTGCATAAGACAGAGAGGGGAAAGAGATGACAGAGCAGAGCTGGAGAGAGCAAATCAACGAACTACACTTCACACATGACTCCCTTCATCTGTTCCTTGAACTGTAGAGCAGCTCAAAAGCACTTACCTGCAACACGTATCGGACGATTTCACACGGCAGTTTCCACTCCCACGCTGCCTCGCTCCTTTCCATCTGTCAGAAAGTTTGATATTTGATGCCTCTGCCAAGGAAGTAAACCATATTTCATTGTCATTGTTGCTGTGTAAGGATTGTGCCAAATCTAGTCTGTGAAAGGTTGCAAAAAGGAAGGAAAGTTCCAATAAAGCTGTAGATTCAGGATGGTTGATTTCCATTGCAAGTTATTGTTGAACATACAGGAAGTGGCTGTATATAAAGATGGTGCAATTTGGTGGATGTAAAATTTGAATGTTTCTCATGCAGGTTGTTTATATAGCTACTTGAAGCCAGTGAGTTGTAAGATTTGCATGCAATACAGAGCACACAATGACTGAATGGGAGCTAATAGAGAAAAGCCATATAACTTTTATGCACAACCTAATTGAACTTATCCCATGCGGCACTGTTTCATTAGTGATAAACTAAATGACTACCTATTCTCTTAATGTATTGATATCCATTCTGGTAACAGAACACCACAAAAATGTGAAGGACAAGCATCAGCACCAAGGGCACCTTCCCCTCCTAACACGAAGGGTCATCGGTTGAATACAACATTGGCCATTTTGATGGTGTCCATACATAACCATGTGACTAAGGGCTCTAATTTAATGGGTGGCGCAGCGTGGTGCAGGCCGTACAATGGTAATTTCGTCCGGCGTAACAAATTTGGTATTTTGGTAGACCAAGGTGTGCCGTGATGGGTGTGGCGGTGCAGCAGGGGTAGGTGCTGACTAATTCAGCCTGGCGTAGTGACAATTGCGTGCCAAAAGGCTTTGCCGAAGGTGCGCTGAGAGCTCGCCAGCTCCAACCTGGTCTACTCTCTGCGTAAGGCGAAGTGCAGCCGGTCTTGTGGTAATTTGCCTTACCAGCGCACAGTACGTACACGTCACCAAAACCCCACACAATGTCAGGAACATTTGAATGCATTTAATAATCACAACCACCACTGTTTAAAGCATTCATCTTAATCAGCACATAGATTTTGATCTCTATAGACTCATGTCTGCCTTGCGCCATGTCCTTCTGGCCCCCACCCCATCTGTCCATATTGCCACCCCCCTCGTCGTCCTCCTCCTCCTCATCGGTTGCCAGTGGATCTGATATAGATGCAAAAATGATCATAATGAATTGGGTAATACAAGTTCATCTCACATGCAAACACAAGTGACAAGGGCCAGACCACGAGCTTGGCAATGCATCTTTTACGCACATTTGCTTCGGATTTCATTCCTGTTATGCATAGTTTAAAAAATTATATTACATATACATATTATATTACATATTCATATTACAAATATAGGGTACTAAATAAATAAAAAAATACGAGTGTGGAAAAAATGCTTACCTTACCTGTAATACCAACCTCAACCTCAACACCATTAAAACCCTCAATACTGACAGCTGAGAGGGTGGAGGACGCAATGGCGCCCGCCGAGCTCACACCGTGTCACACTGGTCTAGGGGCCGTCCCTAGTGGTCACTGTGTGTCCCCAGTGCTCTTATACTGTAGTTTTTGTTTTGCACTTCTTCTGACATCACAAAACCGTTTTTTACACTGTGCAACAGTTCTCAGTACGTCAGGTCAAACCCGATTTATTATACTTGTACTCCCAGGCTGCTTTTGCATCATCAGCCCATGGAGGTCTGTTGGCGGTCCCATACATTCGGCCACTGCAAACTTGGACCTCCCGGATCAAAACATAATTTTCCGTCTTGGAGAAGTTTGATCGTCTTCTCCTGTCTTCATCCATATTCAACAAAACTTGAAATCCGCTTCGCCAGCAGCGCATTTAAAGGTGAGGAGGGGAGCTCATTTGATTGGTAAAGATTTGACCTGGCTGTTTTAAACCCAGTCACGCCTTCTCTCCTCCCTCTTTGCCACTTGCGCCGATAGGAGGGACAGAGGCGTACCTACGTCAGACTGTGCCTGGCACGAAATTGCAAAATGCACCTAAAACTCCCCATTCGCAGGCACGCCTTCGCCTCGCCTGTGCCTAGTCTACAAAATTAGAGTCCTAAGTGTCAATACAAACAAAATGAACTTAAGTCACAACACTTTGTCCAATTAATTTCTCATGAATACATATTTTCTCAACCTTTCATGTGTCCTTAATATAACCGTTATAAGTAGGAAAGATGGCTTGGAAGAAGGGGACTGTGTACTGTATATGTGGCAGTCTTTAATACCCGTGGTAGCCAAAACTAATAGCTAATGATGCGAAAAAAAAACAAAAAAACTTGTCACTTCTAATCCTGCTGCGTTGGAGGGTAATGGTGATGGCAGCAGCCTCGCAATCTCTTTATGCCTGTTGTCAAATACTGTTCAATCCTGGCTGGTCACCGTATTTATTTTCTCTCCAGGGAGTGTGGAAGTGCATTTTTTTTTTCACAGCATACTGAATTAATTAAGTGTGAGAGTAATTCTAAATGATTTAACAAATAAGAGAACACAGTGATAAATTATATGACAGTTTAACAGACCATTCAATTGAAATAAATTAATTACAACTTTTAAAAAAAATTGGCTTTGTTGTATAAAGATTTGTGATTGTCACTATACAGTAGACCCTCGGTTAGTGTAATTAATCCATTCCAGAAGGTCTGACTATAACCAAAATGTACCAAATCAGTGTTTCCCATGAGAAATAATGTAAATCCAATTAATTTGTTCCGGACACCCAAACACATACACACAAAAAACATTTAGTTTTATATAAATGTCAGATGAAACAGCGAATGAACATTTAATTTCACTTTTACCTGATAAAGATTTGTTTGTTGACAAAGACGGCTATGAGACAGCGGCAAGGTATGAGCAACACCGTCACCACCTTCATGTTTTGCTATGACCTATTTTTTAAAATTAAATAATGGTTCACACATTCTTTTTCAACGTGCTGGCACTAGAAAATTAAACATAAAAAGACAAAAAATTTTTTTCAAATCAGTGTATTACATTTGACACACCTTGAACAAATTGTTTAGATAATTGAAGACCTTAAGATGGGAAGTTTTACAAACTACTCAAAGTTAAATGGAAGGATGAGCTCATTTAGTGGGTATACATAAATGGCAGTCTGGTGTGAGTTTGCATCAGACTTCATCTGGACACGAAAGAGAAAATTATAAAAATGTTTTTATAATTTATGTAAATAAGTTGAGTTGTTGAGATGAAAGAAACTCTTCTGAAGAAACTTTGAAGATATAGAAATGACATTATGCATTATAAGCCTGTATTTCAACACTGAATGGTCTTTTAAGTGCAAATACAGGATTAAGTCAGTTTGAGGAATTTTGACAGCAGCCCAGCGTTTTCCTCTGTTACATTCTCATGTTGTTTGAATGAGCTGGATTTGTTTTGGCAAATGGAACCTTTGTAAAGGATGCCAATGAATGCCACTTGGCTAGAGTGTGTGTTTCCACGATGGTGTTTGTGTGATGCGTTTTTTTTGGAAAGAACATCAAAACCATGTTAGAGCTGCAAGACAGCCTGTTCTGTTTGCATCATATCCCACACAAGTGCACATACAATGTGCTCACAAACCTACCCAACACAAATGCAGAATATCACCCATCATTTTCCAAAACTTTTGCATCCCTGTGTACCTGTGCATTTGAGAGAAAAGGCAAAAGATGCAAAAGTACATTTAGAGAAAATTTTATTATATTTCTTTGTAAATAACACTACTATGACCTTCTGTGGCGGTATGGTTCAGGTGGTAGAGCGGTTGTTTCCTAACCTGACGGT
Organism: Oostethus manadensis; assembly: GCA_024372805.1. NCBI lineage: Eukaryota > Metazoa > Chordata > Actinopteri > Syngnathiformes > Syngnathidae > Oostethus > Oostethus manadensis. The sequence continues at coordinate 2,649,514 of QODF01000086.1, forward strand.
TGCTGGTGTGATCTGCAGTTTTCCTGTGACCATGCTGAAGTATCCTAGGGGACAGGACATTGTACCCCAAAGTTGCAACTGATGCTGCTACATCAGTCGGTGGATGGGGTAGCAGTGTCAAAGTCCTTGGAGTACCTTGAAGGTAGAAAAGTGTAACACAAGTGAAAGCCTATTTACCAGATGACCTGCTGGGTTAGAACAGTTTTTGAGTAAATCATCACATATTTTTGAATGTCAAATGTTTGCACATCCACACATTGCACATATCAATATCATATAATAATAATGAATTACAATTGTTTTTTCAATTACACTAAGGTCATCATTATTCATTCACACCACACATGTTCAATTTATCTATTTCATTCATCATTTATAATTTCACACTGTTTTCTGCATATAAACCTATAGTTATTGTCGATAAATTATACTTTCCTTGATTGAAATATTTTTGGGTGGCTGGAATTAATTGCATTTACAAACGTGCTTTGTGTTTTCATACATTTCAGTTTTTGTCAGATCGTTTGGAGCAAAATAATCACAAAAACTGAGACAAACTACAAATTACATGTGGCTTTCGACCTAATAAATGTCTTTTAGACAAATACAGGTGTCTCAAATACTGGAAGCAATACTGGGAAGTACTCATTAGCTATGTGCATCTACAATGCAAATGACAAATGGATTTTGTTTGTTGGTGCTGGCATTGTGCCTACTGACTCACTGTTGCTTTCATATTTTGCAGCCATTACTAATCAGAATCAGAATCAGAATCAGAAAAACTTTATTGCCATTGTAAGTGAACAATTCACAAACTAGGAACTTTCTTTGGCGACACAGTGCAACGTAGAATTCTAAGTAAACATAGAGCATGAAATAAACATAGAACTAACTAAACATAGAACCCTGAGTAAAAAGGTGAATCACTGATAAGTAAAGGCATGAGAGTGTTTTTAGTGCAGGTAGTATAAGGTGCCAAAAATACTGGTTATAAAGTGAGCATAGTGCAAATGTTATAAAGTGTTCATGAGTTCAACAGCAGCAGGAAAGAAACTGTTCTTGTGGCGAGAGGTTCTGGTCCGAACGGACCAGAAAGAATGTGTTATCAATATCTGTAATTTTTTCTCCCGAATTTTCCACATACTGCTAAAAAAAGATTTGTTCTTGTTGTCAGGTTAAATAACATTTACTCCAGTTTCTCCTTTCATCACCAGACCCAAGGCCTCTCTTGTAATAAATCATGTTCTTCCTTTTGTGGACTACGAGATGATTTGTATGCTGAATCTGAAATATGAGCAAATGTCCTCAGATATGTTCCAACACAGCAGGCTTTCCATGTTTGCCGTGACTTCTGCGTGATGAACTCATGTGTCCTGATTGCTCCCGATATGTTTGCTTTGAGTTAGTATTTGGCAACTTTCCATGTTACTAATTTGGATATCTGTTTATTTATTTTTTGATTGTGTTTGTGTTTTGGATTTAGTAATGTTAGAATGTAAATTTCATTGAACTTAGTCTCTTATTGAATATGAATAATTCTGAAAAATGTCTCACATACTAAATAAGTAATAATACAAGAAAACATGGTTAGCTCCTAATCCATATAATATCCTACTCCCTCGGTTCCCAAAGTGTAGCACACATACCTCCAGCGGTATACCTATTGGAATAGCAGGTCAATGAACACAAATGAAACACAATTAGTGCCGGACACTCAGAGTTACAAGTGCTTGAACGCCTCACAGTGCAAGGAGAACAAAGCAGGGACAAATCTAATATGTGAATATTCTTTCTCTGTGTGCATTGTTAGAACAAATAAGTCAGTTTAATTATTATTTTGTGAATTAAGAGTGTTTCTTCTTGAAGACTTACAGTATATTAGTGTTACAAAATAGTTTACTGTATAATGAATGAAACAGCTAAATATGTTCAATATTTCAAGTTCATTAAGCTTTTAAGTTTTATGATTATTAAGTGTGCATGAGTAGGAGTACATGGCTTCAGGTCAAATGTATGAAGCGGTACGAGACTGCAAAAGGTTTGAGAACCATTGTCCTACAATAAGCATCAGCAGCAAGAATGAAAATAAAATATAGATGACCTAGGTTTTTGTTTAATGTAGTGGCAGTGTTTCACTGAAAAACATTTATTTTCCCAGCAGTTGAAATATTGTCATAAGGTAATACTGTATATTCAAAAGGAGAGTTCTGAGGTTTTTTGTTAACACAATCGGACAATTATGACAGTTGTGCACTTCTCATTGGACTTTCATTACATCACTGAAGAATATTCAAATAGCCTGCATCAAAAAGTAGCAATGATATACTCGTTTTGTCATTGCAGATATGATTAAGGTGTGTAATTAAGCATAAAATGTGTGTTCTTTCTTTCTTTGTTTTTCAGTGAGTCAAAGCGGCCTGGCAGGAGATCTGTGTCCAGATCCTGGAATTCCAGAAAATGGCAAGAGAATGGGATCAGCCTTCCAGTGAGTCCCCTTTGCATTTAATCCCAAATATCCATCGGGGCATCAAATAATCTTGATTTGATCTACACATAGAACATTTGCTCTTCAGTACAGGACATGTATTGTGGAGGTGTTGAATATTGCAAAAAAGTAATCTTTGCTCTTTGTTTGCAACCTGAGCAATGATATACTACAGACATTTTTGGTAATCGTTTTACTTTTGTTTATTTTGAACATTCTTGACAAAGATACATTGAAGTAGTTATGGACAATTCGACATGTCCGAAAAAGAGTAGGCACAGCCAATTGAATCCCACCCCTTCTCTGTGTGTCAGTTACTGAGTTTCTGTGTTTAAAATGCACCAGTTTACCACTTTCTAATAGGTCTGTGCATTTTGTATTGCAAACATTTTGACGTTGGGTTTCATTTCATGTTGTTTCATCAGCCATACTGTGTCAAATAGATCTCATTCACATGCATCCACACCTCACACAGACCTGGGTTGCATCCAAAGGTGTTCAAGTCTGATAAAAGGATATTGCCATAAGATAATATACACAGCATATTAACTACCACTTTCAAACGCTGGTTTTAAGAAGGTGGCCGATGTACCCGGTGTACATAACGTGCAACACATTATTAACTGAGGCCATCCGCTGACTTTAATATTTTATGGAATAGCAGCAAAAAAGAATAATGTTGTGACGTGCGGTCAGGTGAGCCTGTCATAATGGGAAAAGCATTAGTAACAAATAGTATCAATAACTAGTTAGCGGACAAAAAAGGGTGGAATAAAAATAATAATAACAAATAGGTGAAAAGTGGTGCAGAATATTATATGCGTGAATGCCTCTAGCATTCACACAATAACATAACATAGGATAGGATAGGATTCAATTTATTGTCAATACTAGGGATGTCACAAGGTCTTGTGTCACAAGACTTCGCAAGATTAAAACTTTACAACATGGGTGTCCAAAGTACGACCCAGCAGCCATTTGCGGCCTGCAGCTCGTTTTTTATTGGCCCATGGCACATTGTAGAAATAAAATTAAATCCCCCCAAAACTGCAAAACTGGGGAAACTAAAGCAAAAAGCAAAGTGAAGAAGTTGATACTAGTAACTAACAATAACACAGCTTTTTTTGTAAGTATTTATGAAGAAATACATTTAGTTATAATAATACATACAGTTACAATAATGTAATAATATCAATATGTATTATTATTATTACATTTAAAGTGTATTAAAAAATTTTAGCTTTTTTTTTTTTTTTTACAAATTTTAAAATATCAAAGTAAAACATCATCTTCTGATTTTCAGTAAGCGGCCCATGGTTAAAAAAAAAATTGGACACCCCTGCTTTACAAGATTTTTTTCTGGAAGAAAAAAAAAATGTCTTGTGGGCACTACGCCTGTGACGATAATAATAAATGAATGAATCGAACAATAACTGAAAATAAACTGGATAATTTAGCTGACGTCAATATATTGCTGTGTGCATGCGTGTCGGTTTTTCTAGTCTCCTGACTCCAAACAGGCAGAGAGAAGATTCACTCACCATGGTGTATTTGTTTCATAAAACAACAGCATAAATCGTGTGAGCCCCTTTTTGTCAACAATAGTCTTTTTGTGTTGGTGGCTGGACGCGGGGCTGTTAGGATACACATAAAATGCAAAAGTGTAACATTTTGCATGTTTATAAATACAGGGCAAAAAGGTTAGGTAAATGAGTTGAGGTATAAAAACATACTTACCGTGTTTAATGTGTGTTTTTTAGTCTATGTGTAAAACATGTGTGGTCCTACTATACAGTATAAATACGAATACATGTGAATATTTGAATACAAAGTTTTTAACTAAAGTGAATAAATTTTTCTTGTTTTTGTTCCTCTTAATGAGCAACCTATATTAACATAAACAAACTCCAAAGGAATCTGTGGCTCACCAGCCATGAACCCCACTGGAATAATGTGTCACTGGAGTGACACGTAACTGGAGTAATATGTCAGAAGAAGGTGATGAGTCTTGGGGAGCAAACAATAATTTCATGTCTCACTCTAAAGTGCTTCATCGAACAGGAGACAAATCCTGATCTGAGTGAGCAACACTGCATGATGCTCACTCATCTGTAGATGCTATGCATCTACAGCTGTCCATCTTGTTGTTGTCTTGTAATTACAAGAAACTCAAGAACTGTTGTCTTTACCTTCTTTTTAGGCCTAAAAACATTTCCATGATAATAATCATTTTGTGTCCAGCTCCTGCTGTTCTTCATTGTCATTAGTTACTATGGCTGCACAAATGTAATTGGGCTATTATTGGAGTTTGCGAGCTTCTGAAAAGGTCATTAACACGATGCGTGCATGTGCTTGTTGCATAAGTGTTCATCTGCATGTCCCCATGGATGTATTTGGTAGGTGTTTTTTGTGTAGAATCATTATTATGTGCTGAGAAGTAACTGAAAGTAAAGACAAGGATGGGCGAATGCAAAACATTGCTGCAGATCCAAATTGTTTTTGTCTTGGGCAATGGACAAAGAAGCACAAAAAACACTTTGAAACTCACATTCAAATTAAATCAGTTTAGGTCACACGAGAGAAACATACTGTTTTGTTGACTAGAAACGAGTAACATACAATTACCATTTTCATCAATTTGCTATTACAATAATCCTTGTCTATCATGAATAATTGGTCCAGACCTGACAATAAATGAATTTCCACAAAGTATCCATCCATCCATTTTCTTCCGCTTATCTGAGGTCGGGTTGTGGGGGCAGCAGCAGCCTAAGCAGGGAAGCCCAGACTTTCCTCTCCCCCGCCATCAGCTCCTCCCAGGGGATCCCGAGGTTTTTTCGAGGCCAGCTGAGAGACATAGTCTCTCCAATGTGTCCCGGGTCTTTCCTGAAGTCTCCTACCGGTCAGATGTCCCCAGGGAGGCGTCGGGGAGGCATCCTGACCAGATGCCCGAACCACCTCATCTGGATCCTCTCAATATGGAGGAGCAGCGGTTCTACTCTGAGTCTCTCCCGTATGACAGTGCTTCTCACCCTATCTCTGAGGGAGAGCCCGGCCACCCTGCGGAGAAAACTCATTTCAGCCGCTTATACCCGCAATCTTGTCCTTTCGGTCACTGCCCATCGGCACCAACTCACCACCAGGTGGTGATTGGTTGACAGCTTCGCCCCTCTCTTCACCCGAGTCTCCAAAACATGTGGCCGCAAGTCTGACAAAACGACCACATAGTCAATCATTGAACTGCGGGCCAGGGTGTCCTGGTGCCAAGTGTACATGTGGACACCCTTGTGCTTGAACATGGTGTTTGTTATGGACAATGCGAGATGGGCACAGAAGTCCAATAACAAAACACAGCTCGGGTTCAGATCAGCGGGGCCATTCCTCCCAATCACACCTCTCCAGGTCTCACTATCTCTGCCAACATGAGCATTGGGATCTATTGAGCCACTCTTTGTCTGGTCCCTCCCACAGGACTTGTTTGTCATGTTTGTCATTGTTTGCCCCTACCAGGGGCATGAAAGCCCCCAACATCTTAGCTCCTAGGATCACTTGGGCAAATAATAGTCATAGTTCATCTTTACATTCCTATTACCCAATATAGTAGATCAAATCGGAAAATAAGCCATTTAAGACGCAAACAATGTGTGTTGCAGTACAAGTGTTCAGTGAGGAGAACAGGAAGTGTCGTCAGGGGTTTAGAGTTTTATCTTGTCATTGTCACGATCTGTATGTTTGTCTTCGTGACAGTTTTGGTTTCGTTCTAGTTGGTTTTCCTGTGTTATTTTCCTAGTTTCACATGTTTTCCTTGCCTTCTAGTTTTTTCTCCTTGGTTAATTACGCGCACCTGTTTCTCGTTTGTGTTCCAGGGTATTTATGTTCAGGTGTGTGCGCCTGTCCTGTGTCGGTTCATTGTTACTTTTTCCCTCTTTCCGTATCGTTGCTGTGTTCTTGCCGCTGCTTCGCAGCATTACTATTAAAGATTCCTCCAACTAACCTGCCTGACGTCCAGCTCTCTGCATCCTCGGGGTCGTTACACCATGCCGCGCCAAGCAAAACATGACAGTCATGGGTTATTGCTTTCTGGAACAAATTAATTGAATTTACATTATTTCTTTTGAGTGTCCGTTTTAGTTGGAGTCAGAACTTCTGGAACAAATTAATACCAAGGTTCCACTGTATTTGTATTGCATTTTTACACTTGAAAATGTTTAGTTTAGGCAGAAAATGCTTACTATTTGTGCATATTTTCACTAATAATTGGCTGCATTCAACCATGAAACAATATGACTTATTAATTACTAGAATAACACTTAGAAAATAAAGCCTCCGCCCATTCACACCAAAATAATAATACAATATAATATAAATATATTTCATTTAGTGCTGTCAAAGTTACCAGAAGTGTCCTTTAACAGCACTAATATTTTTTTGACGCAGCACGGCAGATTTGCGGGATGCTACAAGCGGGTGAAAATCCCAAACAAACACATGGCTCTCCTAACAAGACAAGGGTTATTTATGTTGCTGTGACTTGAGTTTTCATGAGGTACATCGCCTCTGGAAGAGGTGAGAATTGCACTGCAGGTATTGTTTTGTCATTTGTACCTTCGCCTAACGTGTCCCACCGCGCCAGTGTTTTTTAGATGCGTGTAAGGTAAATATACAGAATATATATTTTTTTCAATATTAATATTGTGAAATTATTTACTCAGACCTACATTCTCTTCCTATACTGAAAATTCCAAAGATCCCCTATTTTTTTCATATTCTGGATCATAGTATCCAGAATTATTCCATTATCTGGATCAGCCACTTTTGGTGGAGTTATATGCACAAATGCAGAAAATGGTCTCGCAATGTTAAAGAATTTTGTCAAAAAATTCTGCATGCAGAAGGTTCTCCATATCACCAACAAAATTTAATCAGTTCTTCCATATACCATTTCCAACAATTCCTGAAGATTTTATTAAAATCCATTCAGAACGTTTGATGTTATTTTGAACACAAACAAACAAACATAAACGCCGGCAAAATCTCCTTGGTGAAGATAAATATAGGTTTGAAAAATTGTGATAACGTGAAGTTGCGGAATTTTGTGTGATGTCTCTTGGTTTTGCTTAGGTAAATAGTTGTGGGTTATAGTGCTTCCTGTTGCCTTGGCTTCAGTTGACTGCGAGCAAAGACAATTTACAGATACATTTTTCATGTGGACATACGACTTTGACCGAGCAGTGGGGAAAACATCCTGTTTGAAAACACTCTTTCCTGCTGCAAGTTAACAGTCAATTCCTGGGCGAAGCCCCTAAACAACCAGGAGCTGCTTGGCTGTTGTTTTTTCAGCGGGGTTGAGACAATGAGCTCTATAAACAAGACATCATGTGGGGTTTTGCTGGCATGGCTGGAGGCCTTCTTACATGTTAGAAGGTAGGGTGTCCTAAGCATATCTGATCTGAGGAAAAGGACGATAGAAAAGCGACAAAGGCATGGCAAAAAAAACAAACAAAAAAAAGAAAAGAAAAACAATGTACCTATTTAGAAGAACAAGAACACAGCATATTGCATTGTCTTCAAGTGAAATTAGTCTCACCAGGGATGAAAAAGTCAGTCACTTGTTGAAATAATGACTTGTATTCATACTGGACATCATTGTTGGTGTAATCTCTCTCTGACTTTCAACGAACATAACATTATGTCTGTGAAGCTGCCACGCATTGACAAGCCTCGTTACTGTTTTGTCTCCCGAAATAGAGTCGGCTCCAGTGTCCAATTCAGTTGTGATGACAGCTACGTTCTTCAAGGATCCAAAAGTATCACCTGTCAGAGAGTGACGGACACACTGGCTGCCTGGAGTGACCACAGACCCATCTGCAGAAGTAGGTTTTCACGGCTGTCATCTCCATGCAACCTTAATTGATGTCATGATATATTGTACTTGACACTGGGATAGCTAACGTCTTCACAATATTTTACTGTAAGTCTTGCCTTTTGCCAATCAGGCATAACCAATTTAGAAGCATCCAAGAAAAAAAAGACAATTTACAATCAGGGCTTTATTCATCTTCTCACCGGTCAAATTGTTCTAGCAGGATACAAGCTGGAAGAAAAAATTATGCACAAAATCAAATCTTAAAAAAAAACAAATATCAGATTAAATGAAGATTGATTCAATTCAGTTAATTTCTTGTTCCCACTAGGAGGGCTTCCCAAATAGCTCAATGAGCACATCTATGTTTTCCAGAACAAGCAACCTGGTGGTTTTCTTCATGCTTTCAAGATATCTTACTCCCCAGTAAAAGAAAGGGTTATTTCCCTACGCCTTAGGGCTGGGGTCCTGACTGTGGTTTGTGCGTACGCGCCGAATGGCAGTTCAGAGTACCCAGCCTTCTTGGAGTCTATCAGTGGAGTTCTGGAGAGCACCCAAGCTGATGACTCCATAGTTCTACTGGGAGACTTCAACGCCCATGTGGGCAATCACAGTGTGACTTGGAGGGGCGTGGTTGGGAGGAGCGGCCTCCCTGACCTGAACCCGTGTGGTGTGTAGTTGCTGGACTTCTGTGCGAATAACAGTTTGTCCATAACAAACACCATGTTTGAACATAAGGATGTCCATAAGTGCACTTGGCACCAGGACAACCTAGGTCGCAGGTCTATTATCGACTTTGTGGTCGTATCATCAGACCTGCGTCCGCATGTTCTGGTCACGCGGGTGAAGAGAGGGGCTGAGCTGTCAACTGACCACCACCTGGTGATGAGTTGGATTAGATGGCGGGGAAAGATGCCGGACAGACCTGGTAGACCCAAACGCGTAGTGAGGGTGTGCTGGGAACGTCTGGCATAGTCTCCCGTTCGTCGAGTCTTCAACTC
>QODF01000086.1:2659943-2959138 GCA_024372805.1 Oostethus manadensis
CTACGTGCCATTCGGTCCTTGTACAATCGAAGCAGGAGCCTGGTTCGCATTGCCAGCAGTAAGTCGAGCTTGTTTCCGGTGAACGTTGGCCTCCGCCAAGGCTGCCCTTTGTCACCGATTCTGTTCATAATCTTCATGGACAGAATTTCTAGGCGCAGTCAAGGTGTTGAGGGAGTCCAGCTTGGTGACCTTAGGATCTCGTCTCTGCTATTTGCAGACGATGTGGTCCTTAGTGCCTCATCAGGCTGTGACCTTCAGCGTTTACTGGAGCGGTTTGCAGCTGAGTGTGAAGCTCCTGGGATGAGACTCAGCACCTCCAAATCCGAGACCATAGTTCTCAGTCAGAAACGGGTGGACTGTACCCTCCGGGTTGGGAGTGAGGTCTTGCCTCAGGTGGAGGAGTTCAAGTGTCTCGGGTTCTTGTTCACGAGTGAGGGAAGGTTGGAGCGAGAGATCGACTGACGGATCGGTGCAGCATCTGCAGTAATGCGGTCACTGGACCGGACCGTCGTGGTGAAGAGAGAGGTGAGCCGGAAGGCAAAGCTCTCTGTTTACCGATCGATCTACAATCCCACCCTCACCTATGGTCATGAGTTATGGGTCATGACCAAAAGAATGAGATCGCGGATACAAGCGGCGGAAATGAGTTTCCTCCGTAGGTTGGCTGGACTCACCCTAAGAGATAGGGTGAGGAGCTCTGCAATTCGGGAGGAGCTCAGAGTAGAGCCGCTGCTCCTTCACATCGAGAGGAGTCAGTTGAGGTGGCTCGGGCATCTAGTCCGGATGCCTCCCAGGCGCCTCCCTGGTGAGGTGTTTTGGGCATGCCCAGTCGGGAGAAGGCCCCGGGGAAGACCTAGGACACGCTGGAGGGACTATGTCTCACAGCTAGCATGGGAACGCCTTGGTGTCCTTCCGGTGGAGCTGGAAGAGATCGCCGGGGACCGGCAAGTCTGGACTTCCCTACTGAAACTGCTGCCCCCGTGACCCGGACCCGGATAAGCGGAGGAAAATGGAATGGAATTCCTTAAAACCGACATATTTCCTTACCATGTCTTTATATCATCAACTCCTTACTCGACCGATGTACCATATTGACCAGAATATGCATTTTCCAGAAGAAAAGTCTGGGAAATATCATGTTTCATGTTTCTTGCAGTTGTATACATGCAAACTGACAGGAGGTGCCAAACAACTTCTCCCCAAGCCAGTCAGAGTTGTTTTTTTCCAGTCACTAACAGTAAGTAAACAATAGAGGAGGAGTTATGGTTTAAGATAATGGTGATTAAAGACGCAGAGTCGTCATAACAACTGTTCAGCGTTTAGGAAAGGTGATGTCCATTTTTATTTCAGTTTTTTATTCACTGATTTTGAAAACATGATGAAATAATAGATTTTGATTTTTTTCTTAAAAAAAAGGATTTTAAGACAAAAACACAGGGGGGGGCTTATATTTGTCCAATATTTGGGGTTGTCCTATATACAGATACATACGGTATATACAGTACTATCCTAACCTTTTGAGCAAGTAAGACCGCATCTATAAAAATTGACCCGTGTTTAACAGTGTCAATCAACACTATTCCTTGTTATCTTTGTAAAAGCTGAATATTTATTACAGCTCTACAGCAGACGTACACATTGGCCTTGTAAAGTAGATGTGAAAGTGTTACATATGCTTTCATCTAATACATATATATGTGGGTGATTGGCAACCTTTGCATGACCTATAGCATCACAAACATTTGTAGTAGGTGTTGAGCTATAAGCATTCTAACAAATGTATTGTTTTTTCCAGACTGGCATTGACATGTTGTTTTTTGCTCTATCAATATCATAGAGACATGATATCATTTACATTTGGTGTGTGTTTTGATGATGCGCTACACTGGGGACTGTATGAGTGATGGAGCAAACGATACAGGAACACTCACTGTCCACGTACTTGGTGACAATACTCAGTCGCCTTTATTGCTCTACAATAAAAAAGCAGACAGCTGGCATATACACAAAGCATTCACACATGCACACACACAGCAACATTGACAGCACAAATCCAAAGGATGGTGTCACACACCTCTGCAGCAGTCTTTGCCTTGAGCTGTGTGTGTTTGACGGACAGGCCGTCCCTATGCTCAGACACATACTGTAAGATCCCTGTCACATTGTATTACACTGTATGTGTGTTTGTGGGCCTAGTTTATGTCGCATCTTAAGTCAGTGTGTGGCTGCTGAGACGCACCCGCCCTCATGATACCGGCCACTCTTGTCAGGAGGAGACAGAAGCGCTGGAGGGAGCGTGAGGCAGGGACAGATATGAATGGACATGAAGAATGTTTTATCTACTCAGAAAACACCCAAATTGTTACTTTTGATTGATATTGCGTGCTTAACAACAGTGTTGGGTAAGCATCATAAATGGTATCTCACAAGCACACAGAAAACCGTTATTGTCCAAATAGCTGTCAACACATGTCTTAATTGTGTCAGACCAATGTTATCTAGCGCTGCCTCTGGGCATGAAATTCAGCAGAGGGGCACAAGTTGATTTCAGTGATCTCTGGTGGAACCGGTGGATGTCAGACACCTTGCCATCCTTTCTCTCAAAGAAGCCCCATGCAAGTACCTCAGTTGGGTTCAGGTTTTGACACATACTTGGCCAATCCATCACCTCCACCTTCAGGTTCCTCAGAAATGCAGTTTTCATTCAGGAGGTGATTTAAATTCATGTTTACCTCAGCGAACCACAGTGCTCCCCAGTGCCTTTAGCACTCATGCAACACCAGAATATGACGAGGCCTCCATAACGCTTGACTCTAGGCAAGACACCAATATCTTGGGTTGCCAGCATTTTATACAATCATGGATGGTAAATCTGCTATCTACTATCAAAGATGTTCACTGACTATTCTAACATATGTACATTTAATAGCATTTTCACTTGAGAATAAGGTGACTTAATTCATTTCTTTAAGCCAAAGCCAATGTCAAACTAATATCGCTCCAACAACATTAATCAAAACCTAGCATGACTTTTTGATGCAGTTGTTGTCCATCCATCCATTTTCTATACCGCTTATCCTCATTAGGGTCACGGGGATGCTGGAGCCTATCCCAGCAGACTTTGGGCGAGAGGCGGGGTCCACCCTGGACTGGTCGCCAGTCAATCGCAGGGCACATATAGACAAACAAACATTCACACTCACATTCATACTCTAATGGACAATTTAGAGTCGCCAATTAACCTAACATGCATGTTTTTGGAATGTGGGAGGAAACAAGAGTACCCGGAGAAAACCCACACAAGCACGAGGAGAACATGCAAACTCCACACAGAGATGCCCAACGGAGATTTGAACCCAGGTCTTCCAGATCTCCTGACTGTGTGGCCAATGTGCTAACCACTCAGCCACCGTGCGGCCCTGCAGTTGTTGTATTTGACTTAATTAACCTTAATGTTCATGTTTCACTGTTCACTGCATCTGTCATTATTGACGGTAGCAACTGAACCCCGGCTTCCCTCTGTTTTTAGTAACAGCGCCCCGCCTCGCCCACTCCTCCTGAACCTGACCACCTCATGGCGACTGCCTGTGATTAATTGACTTGTTTTGTCAACTAGTTGGGATTACCACTTGAACTTTTAATGCACAGTGGTTTGTATGCTTTGAGGCGTTCACACATGCAGACAAAATGAGGATGCATTGTAACTGCTCCGCTGAGTGTGTCTGGTGTTCGCTCTCTCCAGGGATTCAAACCCATGAGCTTTCCCTATTCTCCTCTGAGACCTAACTGTTAATTAGAAGCTGATCTCTGGAATGAATAGCCGTTAATGTGTTTCTGTGTGCTTGTGTGTGTGTGCGCGTGTATGAGAGTCACAGTGTGTTTCAGCTCTCTTTTCTAATTAACAGGCAGAGCAGTCATCCTTAGGTCCTTCTCTCTTTCGGGCTTTTTTCTCTGTCTCTTTCTAACCTTTCTACCCTTCCCACATCACTTTCTCCCTCTATCACCTTATTTTCTTTTTCTTTCACTGTCTTTTCACAGAGACCAATGTCTTAACCTGTCTTTATTGAAGACTATTTTTGTCGCACTGCTGTGCAAATGCTCTAATCTGTTTTGTCATTGTTATGGCACACTGAAGTTTGTACAGTTATATTTTGAAGAGACTGTCTAAATATGTTTTTTTACCATTATTAGAGCCTTCTAGACATGAAACAACACCCCTGTAGTCACCTTTATACTCGTATTACCCAGTATAGTAGACATGATAACAGTAAACAAGCCATTTAAGACGTGAATAAGACTCACCCTTATGTGTATTACTATAAATGGGTTTCATGTGGGACCTAAAAGAGAGGTGGCCAGTGACTTTAGCTGTTCAGAATTGAGTTTCAACGTTGTGTGGATAACGGCTGCAAAAGTAGCCCATGATTTTATTAGGAGTTTTTAATTATGGACTTTTATGCCTGTTGTGAGATAATTCACTCCTTCAATAAACACCTGTTTTTTTGGTGATCAAGTCTGGTCCTTGTATGCCTCGCAGAACTTTACAGTAACATTATTTACACTAAGGCCTTGTCCATGGTATTTTGGTATTTTTAAAGCCTCCCCTTTTTCTCCATCTCTGTTTATGAAAAAAAATGATGTCCACATGACCTCGTATTTAAAATAAATGCTTCCTCACCTAACCGCATAAATGCATTGGGAAGAACAGTCATAAGCATGCCAAACCTGTAGGCGGCAATATTACTAAAATGCCGTCCAATCAAAGTCATCCTCTGTCATCCTGTCACTCCCGCAAAACATAAAACATGGCTCCAGACTTGTTCGTGTGGACAGAGAAGGAGGTAGAATTACTTCTAAACGTTGTTTTAGAATACAAAGTCAACAAGACTGAAGAAGATGTAAATGCAGGCCGCATGTGTGACGTCACAGCATACTTTGTCGCAGGCAGTGACGTTTGGAAACATAAAACTCTGGATATTTGCGTCCATACCCAAACGTATCACCGGAGTTACACACATTGGCCGGAGGTTTTGAAAACCTTCGTTTTTAGTGCCATATATCTGTGGGCTCCAAATCATGGAAAAATAACTTGGTTTTATAAGGTACCCGCCTACGTGTGGAAAAGGCTTTATGGCCCATTTAGAAAAATACAGTTAATTACCATTTTTGAAAGTGTTTTTTGAATGCCTGATATAATAACTTTAGCTATGACCTGAACTATTTGCTGAATTATTTGACTTTGCTGTTTGATCCCAGTGTTATTAGTAACAGTAGTAGTCATGTCTTTGTTCAACCTGTCATTTATATTTGACTAAAATGTACTTGGCTGAATTAGTTTAATTGACCAATCTGAATCTCTGCGGCACGCAATTAATAAGATTGCCTGAGTTTATCTTTCAGTGTCCACATTCCAACCACAGCAGTCATTCCTTACCACTTATTTTGTTCTGATTCTGGATTACCATATGAATATTTCTTAGGCTCCAGCATACCCGCGACCCTAATGAGGATAAGCGGTATAGAAAATGAATGAATGAATGTCTGTTTCTTTCTTTGCAGCACGTACCTGTGGGAGCAACCTACGGGGTCCCAGAGGAATCATAGCGTCTCCTAACTATCCTGTTCAGTATGAGAACAATGCTCAGTGTGTTTGGGTCGTCACTGCATTGGACTCTGCAAAGGTATGTGTTTCCAGTCCTTATTGGCCTTAAGCCTTTTAATCATTTATGTGCATTAGGACTTGGTAGTTCTCATTAATTTGGAGTATTTCCTGTCTTTAAACTTTCACTCTGTGCAGTGCTGGGTTATGAGCAACAAACACTTCTTCATTTACGGTCTTTGGCGTTGCTATAGCTTTTTCCAGTCTATTGATATTACATTGGTGCTGCAGCCCAATTAATGTGCAATCCTGCGCCTCCACCATTGTGGCAGAGATGTTCTCGTAAACAGTACGTTTTCTGTACACACCATTTAGTTTGGCTTGGACTGTCTTTCCTCCCTCTTTTGTTAAAAGAAAAATAGTCTGCATTGGTCCACTTACCACCATCTGCTATTGTTTCCCTGTCAAATGGTTTATTTTTAGCTCTAGTTTTGATGGATGTGATGTTTGTGTAGCGCTGTGCATATAGGTTATCCATGGGCCTATTGTGACGACGACAATATTCATGTCATGGAGTGTCTGTTTTTTTTTTTCTCCAAATGGCAGAGGTCTGATTAACATCTGAGGATGTTCATGTCCATCCCTGTGTACTGAACTGGAATGTCCACTTGGATGTCATCCATACACTAAACTCTTATCTTGTTTTGCGTAATGGAGCATTAGCTGGCATAGACCCAGGAAGTAGGATTAGAAAAGACTAAGGAGATGCATGCCCCAGGCTAGTGTGTGGGTGCTGGTGGTTCAGGGGTGAATATGTCACAACCTGGGCAAAAGTTTGGAGCTGGTCTGAAGGGAAGATGATGGATTACTTTTTTGGTGAACACAACTTTAGGGCTTGATCATCCTTCTTTTTGTCCACACACATCTTTTGCATCGACATGACAGCTGTGCCAAAGACATCCCAGGGTGTTATTGGGGTGTCAAGGAGAATCTCCTTCTTAGTTGACAGGGCGGTGAGGTGCAGCCAACAGGGTTTTTTCTTGCACGGAAGACCACAAACAAATCCTCAGTACCTTTTGGGGAGTGAGTCAGAGGGTCCACTCTCTGGTCTGTTCTCAGCATGACACATTAGGGTCGTTAGGTGGACTTAGTTTAACATTATATGATTATGTTAGTGTTATTGTTAACTTGAGGTGTCTTGGTGATTGCCATGAGGATGATGTTAACTTGGCAGACATTGTCACTTTGTTCTTCTGAGCATTGCCAATTAATTTGATTAGTGTTGTGTTTCCATAATGAAGAGCCACAACTGGTGTTCTGTGTCAGGCTACTAAAATCAGTTCGTCTAAAAGAAGGGATGTACAAAGTGTGGCCTGTGGAACACGATAACAGAGCAAAATGAAAAATGTAAAGATAAAATTAAGAATAACTAAGAAAAAATTAAGAAAACTAGGAATAATACAGATATATGTCTTTAACTATAACTATATATCACTTTTTTTAGCCTTTTTAGAAATTATTTAAAAATATTTTTAAAAAACAATATACAGTATATGTGTGTACATATATTTACTGTATGTATGCCTGAATTATGACTTTATTTTACTTGATTATTCACGTAATCAAGTAAGTATTCAAGTAATTATGTTTTCACTTCTGATATGGTTGGCAGTTTCAGGATTTTTAAAATAAATAGTACAAGATTTTGTTTATTTTTGATTTGCACACTGACATTTTTCCTGCTCTGTTTTGGTGAAACTACTTGATAGTTTATTTACTGAATGTTATGCAGGCATAACAAGGATCTAATATTGTTTCTTGTGAGTCTATATATTCACAGAAAAGGAAGAAAAATGCAGTCAACAATTTAACAAAAGACTTGAATAAGCATGCAAGAAAATGTTAATGCATTCAATAAAAGATACTACACTGGTCTGTACTGCCCGCACATGTGGGGCATTAAGTGCTGTTTGGGCTTCATTCTGGTTCTCCATTGCTGAGCTCAAGGTCAACACACCTCCCCATTTTTGTGAAGGCAGCAGCTTTGTTGTTGAGTCATTGTTGTATCTGCATGAATAATTCATTGACCTGCGGTACAACATCTTAAGTCTTTCCACAGTTTCCCTGGTGCTATTATCTTCTCTTCATGTCTGATCACATATCCCATCTCCTCTCTGCTGTACTCGTTCTCTACTCGTTTCCATCCATGTCCCCATGTACTTGCCTTATTTTCTCGTGCCAGTGTTTAATTCTCCCACCATCCATCCCTCTTTTGCACTGCTCGTTTTGCATCTTTTTTTCATTCTTAGCACATTCATTGGTCTGAAATGTAATATTTTAACATAGTGTGAGTACAAAGTGGGCAAGCAAAATGAGAACAAGATGTCACTGAGCTCATTTGAAGAAGTTAAATTAAAAAAAAAAGGTTGAAAGTATAGAGGAGAAAAATGAGGCTAAGTACTCGGTCGTTTACCTCACACAAGAGAGTAAGCAGCGAAAAGGGGAAAGGCGTGATTTCCATGCAGGCATGGTTAAATGAAGACGTTAATAGAGATTATTTTCACTGATGATGGACAAAAATTCAGCCTATCCATCTATTGAGGTTGTGATGGCGTCTCAGAATAGGTAAATATAATTTAGTGTGCATCCCTTCACTGCACTCTGCACCAATAGCAAAAGTAGCCCACTCTTTTATTACATGCAAATATGCATCTTGGATGCTTCATGAAAATCAGTGTAATCATGTTTTGCTTTGCATTGCATATGTTAATAATATTCATTGTACATTGGTTATAAATTGCCTACATTTGGTGAAAATATTAATATAAACAGAAGACGGAGCCTGACTAAACTGTAAACTATACTAATATTAGATAATGCAATTCGACTTCATCATCAAAAATATTTTTTTGTGTGTGTGTCCTGTCGAGCCATTAGGGCAGATAGTATTTACATGCTAAACAGATTTGCTCTGCCAGGGAAAAGGATAAGATACTCTGCCCTGTCACATAGATGTTATTACTTAGTTAATTTTGATGTTTATTTTTAACGCAAATTTGGGGTGGCCAGCCCGGAGCTGGAGGGGATAGAGAAGAAGAGAAAAGAAGACAGAGGGGGACAGCGAGGAAAGGACGGGGACAACTACACCGGCAACAACAATTGTAAAAACAATAACAAAACAACATAAACAAATCAGACTACATCAGCAAATGTCTATGATGGTCGTGAAGACGTTCATTTTTGCTGGGGGATTATAGTATCTATCTAATGGAAAAAACAAAATAATATAATAGCAGTAACAGCCACAGTGATAATACTGTATTGAAACAGGCATACTTATTAATGGTAATAGTAACAATGAGGATAACAATAAGGATATTAACCATAACATAAAAAAAGGGAAAATTGGTAATAACTGTTAGTAATCTTATTGCCAACATCACCATCCCGCTACTAAAGCCAGCATGATAACACCATGGATAAATCAGTGAGTCGTGTGGGGCATCATCACAAATCCTAACCAAGTTTTCATGCCCATCCCTGCGTCAGACATTTAAATACAGTATGTCTATTTGCATAGCCCCGGTTGTGAAGCAACTTGCTATGTCTACTACCTCGGCATTCCGACACATTAGCAATGGACTTCTAATGACAGATTATTAGCTGCAGCACCACAGCTGCTGACATTTGTGGAATGTCACTCCTGACATACACACTGGGAGAGACAAAAACAGGCAGAGAGGGAGGGTAGTAGTTAATGCTGAATTAAATATATCAAATAGAATATAAAGGAACCACTCAGGCAATTGAATGCATATTTTACAACACTGAATCATGACCATCGCCAACAGCATTCTGTATGTGGTAGACCTCCGCACGCACGGTGGTTTGCTGTCATTACATGTTGCTGCCATCACGAAAGTGTTGTGTTCGGTTTGATTGAATTGATTGAATTATCATGGATGCTGGTGAATCAGCGTCGACAAAGCAGCAGCAGGTGCACACCGTGTACTACCACATCCTTAATTTGGCAGCATGAGCTTGAGATAACAATGAGTCACTTGCTGTATTTTCAAGAGGACCTTGAGGATAGAGAGCCTCGTGGATGTTTACTGAATAAAAATGAAGGCCCGTGACAATTTCTCTATTGGTTTCTTCAGTGGGGTGGGGACAGGAGGTGGACATCGCAACCGAAAGAAATGGGAGGAAGCTGCCAGAACCTTCAGCGTGTGCATGAAGCTTAAAAGACAACGTCATCTGCATATTTCCCTCCTTTCCATCATCCTTCAAAACAAAGGGGATGCACACCTGGCACGTCAAATTGTTTGCAGAATAAAGAAATTCCAGCCTTTCTGGCCTTGATGAAGCTATGAGCAGCGTACACACAGCAATCTGGAATGTACCAACTTGACTTGATAGATGGCTCTAGGTCGAGAAGATCATTTGGCACTGATTTCAACTAAACAGTCCAGATGACGTATCTGTTTTGTCATTATGCTTATCCCATCTTTCCTTCCTATGCCATCCTTTAATATTTACTACAGTCACACACAAAGGTACAAAAAACAGAATTACAGTATCGTTAGTTATCAGTTAATAAGCTGTTAATAAGCAGGATTATGAAAAAATCGCAGCGCTGTTATTCCTGGAACTTTGTAAATGCGTGGCACGCGTACTTAGCAGGAAGCCATTCGGTTATTATGATGTTGTAATTGAAAATGTGGATAAATTAATTTATTTTCTTCAATTTCCAATTTAGTGTTGTTTGTGGGGGCGGGGATCTTAGGTAGGTTTCTACTTCCTGTTTTTTCTCCGTCGCTGTTGTTAGAGCTCGGTATCAAGAAACTTTTTGTTTTTGTGTGTCTTCATGTTTGAATTTTTCCGCTAAGTGTCACTCATTTCAGTCCCATCTCTTTGATAAGGTCCAATTCAGGTAAACATGTTGGCTCCTACTGTAATCTTAGCATCTTGCACTCGTCGCTAACTAGCTGCTAGTTAACTACGCTATGCTATTACTTGTAATCAAACGGTGCTTTATTTGTTGGACAAAAGAGAATCAATAACTCAATGCACTGATGCATATGACACATTATGCAGAAATACTTACAAGGATTCTCGATTCTGTTATTAACATTGTTAGTCGAGAGTTATGTGGAAATTTCATGGATATAAATGTTTTTTGATGTATAGTGATGATAATATGTGTCTTGGATCATGCTTGGAGGCCGCACGGTGGCTGAATGGGTAGCATGTTGGCCTCACAGTCAGGAGGTTCTGGGTTCGAATCTCCATTGGGCATCTCTGTGTGGAGTTTGCATGTTCTCCCCGTGCGTGCGTGGATTTTCTCTGGGTACTCTGGTTTCCTCCCACATTCCAAAAACATGCATGTTAGGTTAATTGGCAACCCTAAATTGTCCATTAGAGTATGAATGTGAGTGTGAATGGTTGTTTGTCTTTGTTTGTCTGAATGTGCCCTGCGATTGACTGGCGACCAGTCCAGGGTGTACCCCGCCTCCCGCCCAAAGTCAGCTGGGATAAGGTCCCGCATACCTGCGACCCTAATGAGGATAAGCGGTATAGAAAATGAATGAATGAATGGATCATGTTGGGTCTTTAGAGATTTATGTTTAATCTTGGGGAAATTGGGGCAAAAGGGATTAAAAACAGAATATTGTAGTTTTATTACGTGGCTCTGATATTAACTCTAATTGCATCCTGTAAAATGATTGTAACATTTTTGCCACGGTTTTTTATGGACTGTAGAGTTATCTTTTATACATGTTTTTTTATGTTGGTGGTGATTGAACACTGCAAAAACTAAGGCATTTTTGTGTGCACCTTAACTTGACAGCCTTGTCAGGTTTGTAGTCAGCAAGTTCGGAGTCGGAGTAGTTTCCGACTAGCGTCCCAGTCGCTGCCACAGAAAACCATCCCTACAGCATGTTGCTACCATGCCACATGTCAGGTGATGAGCGGTGACTATTTTCCTCCATACATGACACATGCCATTCACGGCAATGAGGTCGGTGTCTCATCAGACTAGAGAATCGTCCTGGAGTTTCCAAACTCCTTCCATTTACAGTCATTTGGACCTTCAAAGCAGCAGAATTTTTTCTGTACCCTCCCTGTGCTTGGAGACAATCCTGTCTCTGAGATTTAATTTCCTGGACTTTATATCAACTGTGAGACAGGTGTGTGTCTTTCCAAATCATGTCCATAATACTGAATTTACAACAAACGGACTGCAGAAACATGTCAGTGGAAAAAGGGTGCACCTAAACTCAATTTTGGGCTTCATGGCAAAGGGAATACTTCCAGCCATCCCTCAATTATCGGCATGAATTGATTCCAGAGTTAAGTGAAATTCTGCAAAGTAGGATTCAATATTAATAAATTGAGTATATATATATATATATATACATGTATACAGTATACATAATATTATATTAGAGCATAAAATTCTGTTTATACTAAATACGATTTTTATCATTATTAGAGCCCTGTAAACATAAAATAACACCCCTGCAGTCACCTTGACACTCCTATTATTCTTTGTTTATAACACATTGCTCAACTGAAATACTAAGGCTACAGGATCACTGAAGGGACACAACAGACAGCCACCGCAGGCATTAGGCAAGCTACAGTGCTAACTAGTTTGCCTCTCCGAATTATACTCAATTTAAGAAAGTGTTTCCTTGGGTTTCCTGCTGTGTAATTTACTCCACCTCGGGCACTCTTCCAAGTACATCTCCCACCGAGCCCACTCTGCTGTGATTTGTCACATTCCCAAGCGCTCACGAAGACTTCCGGACAGCTACCGAACCCCACTTTCTAGGCGGTACAGGAGTTGATAGTAAAGGGTGATTCATCTTTTGAAAATGTCTGCTTTTAACAGCTTTTATCAGCTCCAGGCGGCCGCACGGTGGTTGTGTGGGTAGCATGTTGGCCTCACAGTCAGGAGGTTCTTGGTTCGAATCTCCGTTGGGCATCTCTGTGTGGAGTTTGCATGTTCTCCCCATGCGTGCGTGGGTTCTCTCCGGGTACTCCGGTTTCCTCCCACATTCCAAAAACACGCATGTTAGGTTAATTGGCGACTCTAAATTGTCCATTAGAGTGTGAATCTGAGTGTGAATGGTTGTATGTCTGCCCTGCAATTGACTGGCGACCAGTCCAGGGTGTACCCCGCCTCCCGCCCAAAGTCAGCTGGGATAGACTCCAGCATACCCGCTACCCTAATGAGGATAAGCGGTATAGAAAATGGATGGATGGATGGCAGCTCCAGACATCGGTGAGCTTGTAATTTGCATGCATGCAGGTAACACTCTCTCTGCTCCCTGTAAGCACACTCTATAATGTTTTTGTCCCATTATTTACACAAAATAAACAAAGTTAGGAATGATACAGACGGCCAAGTAACGTTGGAAAGGCGTCAGACTTTAGCAACAGTTTGGCGGACATTTAAGCTTCGTGTTGCTACACAAAATTAGCTTTCCCTCATACCCAAACAAACATTTCCTGGGAGCCATTGCTCAGTGTTGCCGATATAAGGAAGTCCAGGTTTTGTGATGTCATTGGAACTTGGTGTTCCAACACAGCGTGCAGAGCCACCCAAAATTGCTTTCAGGGCACACTTCCAAATGCACAACCCACGGTCAGAAATGAGAAAAAGCATCATAGGTCCCCTTTAAAGTCTCAGTCAATATACTGTATTCACTAAGCTCAGCAGTCGTTCATCTAGCAGTAGAAAATACATTCACAGCGTGATTTTGCCCCTTATTTTACCCTATGTGATTTTTGTGATTATAATGATAATATTGTGCAACAAATGTCCTGTGGAGATAATCAAAATTACCTTGAACTTTGAGGCAGATGATTTAAGCACATCTTTTAAAAACTGTGAAGTCTGTTGCTTAGGAAGAAATGCTCCCTTAGACCTTGTGTGATCTCTTAGAGAGAGACATTGCTGAGGGCAATGAGGAGATAATAAAGTATTCACACAGAGGAAATGAGCATGTATTAAGATGAATAACAATCATCTTTCTGTGGACCTCCCTTTTCTTTCCTCTGAATTTCATTGTCCCCTGTCCCCTTATTCTTCTTGAACTGAATATTATTCCACATGACTTGTTTTATCAATAGCATGCTAAGACAGAGACAAATGACTCTATGGAAGTGTGCATTTGTTTCTTGTTTCATCTTTACACTGCTTAAAACTTTAAAGTTTAAATAGTGAATATGTAGCGCTGCCTGGTTGCTGGTATGTTGGCTCATTCAGCTCAAGGGCAAAGGAACACTAACCATTGTTTGCAGTGGTCTGGTAGTGTAGTACCAAAATATTGCTTTATTTAGTGGAAATACATTTCCACTACATTTTTTTTATTTTTTTGAAAAAATACTTTTATAAATATATTTATTCATACAGTAATTTCTGGGGGGCATTAATGGATTTTTAGTACATAATGTTGTTTGTTTAATATTTATTACATATTTATTACGTATTATATATTTTGTTAAGCTTGGACCGAAGGATGCAGAGACACAAACACAGCAAGTACCATTACAAAGAAACACACACAAAAAGATGACAGTGTGAACTAATGAACTAAAGAGCACTGTAAAATAAATAGTAAAGGAGAAATAACTTAACAATATGGGGATGGAAAGCTAACAAAAATAGAAAATGGCCCGACAAGGAGGACAAAAGAAAAACATTCCACATCCATAACCTTGGAAACATTGGCAGCAGTGGAATGGATCCAGGCAAGGAATAACAGGAAGGAAGTCCAGGAAAGAATGTCCAACAAACGTGCCGCTGAGTTTGAAGCCTGGATTATGCTCTTGCGTAGGCACTACGGCATCCCCTCCGATGCTGCCTTCATTCTTTGCAAAGTTTTTCTTTGGATCGTCTACTCTCGTTAACCATTTATCTTGTTAGCTTCATTGCGAGCAAACAACGGCCCCGTTTCCACCACAAGAACCCTTGCAGCAGCTTTCCTATTTACCCTGATATTTTGAAATATCATTTCAATCAAAATCTAAAAGAAATAGTTGCCAGAAAAGTTCCAGGATGCCAGCCACAAGGATATTTTCAACTGTTGCTGGAACTATTTGGGCATCTGTACGCTAAAGAACATCAATTAGGGCAATGGTTTTCCAACTGGGGGATGCTAAATGAGAAATAATAAATAATAAGAAAATAAACTAGGTATGAAATATGAGACAAAATAAATTACAAAAATACAAAAAATACAATATAATACAGATAAAATTTAAAAAAGTAGAAAAGTACAGGAGTTATGACGTGACGTGCAGGAATGGCAAGTGATATGTGTGTGTGACAGATGGTCACTAAAGTGTAGTGAAAGTCTCTAAAGTGACTTGTGCTGTTTCAAGTCCACGGTTGTGCAAACTGAGCAGAGTGTGAGGTGAATGTGTGGAGTGAGAGGTGAAGTGATTGATAGAAAGTCTGTGTTTATGTGCCCGGTGTATCCCTGTTTAGAGTCCGAATGGCGTGTGGGAAGAAGCTCCTCCTCATTCTCTCTTTGTTTGCCTTCAAGGAGCGGAATCGCTTTCCTGAACACAAAAGTGAGAAGAGCCCATTTTTAGGATGGCTGAGGTCCTTCACAATCTTCCTGGCTCTGGTCCTGCACCTCTTGTTATAGATGTCTCGCAGGTCTGGAAGCTCGGTGTGGATGGTACGCTCAGCTGAACGCACCACCCTCTGTAGGGCTCGCCGGTCCTGCATGGTGCTGTTCCCGAACCAGGAAGTGATGCTGCCAGTCAGGACGCTCTCGATGGTGCCGGTGTAAAAAGTCTTTAGCACCTGAGAGGGTAGTTTAAAGTCCCTTAAGCGTCTCAGGTGGTATAGACGCTGCCGGGCCTTCTTCACCAAAGAGTTGGTGTGACAGGACCAAGAAAAGTCCTGCGTGATGTGTACACCGAGGTACCGGAAGCTGTCCACTATCTCCACCGGAGTCCCGTTGATGGAAGCAGGGTTGTATGTTCGCTCCTGCTTTGTACTGAAGTCCACTATTAGCTCCTTAGTCTTGCTGACGTTTAAGGAGATTGTCCCCCTGGCACCATCTCTCCAGCTTTATAATCTCCTGTCGGTAGACCGTCTCATCATGACAGGGGGGACGCGGGGCTACCACAAATACTATTCATTATTATCGTTTTGTTTTTTGGGGGCGGCGGTGCAATTCCAACTTCATATATGTATCTACACCTGACATACACATATGTATCAGAACGACACTTCTGACATGACTGCAAGATGCATTCACAGTCCAAACATACATAACAATGTTTTTATTATGCATGTATGTGTGGTCTGAGTCAGTGGTCCCCAGCCACTGGTCCACTGATCGGTACAGGGCCGCAGACCAGTTGATACCTGGCTGCACGAGATATAATTAACTATTTCTGTTTTATGTATTATGTGAGTCTGAACAAGCTTTTTTTTTGAAAAAATGACCGAATTTTCTTAGTTACGTTTCGGTCAATTGAGCGCCAACATGTAACTGTCCCCATAAGCTAGCAAAATGAGTAAGAAACAGACATCTTTAGAAAGTTTCTTTGCAAATGAGAAAAGGCTCAATGAAGAGACAGGGGAAGAGCCTATGACTTCCAGATAGAGAAAGCTTTTAACAGACAATAGCAGGAGTCCTACTTGAAATATGGATTTATCGTGGAGGTGATACCCACATACCAAGCTGACTCTGCATAATATGCGGAGAACGCCTCTCTAATGAGGCAATGAAGCCTTCAAAACTGTATTTTGAAAGAAAAAAACAGGACAGAAGAAATTACTCTTGACCACTACATTAGTAAATGGAACTGCACTGACAGCATTGTACTTGGTGGCAAAGTGTATTAGCGCTATGGTGAGTTCAAATCTCCCTCGCTCTTTTTTTAGCACTTCAGCACCAACACCCCCCCAACCAATGACCGCCAACCCCCCAGCAACAATTGCTAATGGTTATTAATCATGATTTGAAAACCATGCTCTATATGATTAAAAGTGTAATTATATTAAAATTAGTAAAAATTAAAAACCTGATAAGAAAACATACTCGCCAGTCTGGCAACTTTGAACCTTCCGTTCTCACTGTTTGGAGACATGGCAAAAAGGCGATGCACATGTTTAATCAATAATTGCATTAAACATTATGCTGCCATTGATTTAAAAAAAAACACATTTGCGGAAAATGTTGCCATTTGTCAATCAAATCTAATGTCCTACATTGTATGTGCTTGTGAACATAGTATGAGCGGTGACTGTAAATAGATTGCCGAGGTACAACTCTTTTGGTCATCATAAACACTATTACACACCAGTGTATTAACAACTTGACTAAAAAATACATACAAAACAATGCAGCGCTCGACTATTCAAAAGGATAGTTTCCCTCTGCCTGCGGGGGGGTGACGGGTTCTGACTGTTGATTGCGTTTATGCACTAAACAGCAGTGGAGAGTACTAGAGAGTGCTCCGTTGGGAGATTCCTTGTGCCCTTGTCCTACTAGGGTACTTCAACACTCATGTTGGCGACGACAGTGAGACCTGGAGAGGAGTGATTGGGAGCAGCGCCCTCCCTGATCTCGAACCCGAGCAGTGTTTTGTTATTGGACTTCTGTTTTCTCCACAGGGTGGCTGGGCTCTCCATTAGAGATATGGTGAGAGGTACAGTCATCTGGGAGAGACTCGGTGTAGAACCATTGCTCCTCCACATTGAGAGATGGTTCGGGCATCTGGTTAGGATGTCTCCTGGACACCTCCCTGCGGAGGTGTTCAGGGCATGTCAGACCGGTAGGTGGCCTCGGGGAAGACCCGGGAAAAGTTGGGCTTTCCTGCTTAGGCTGCTTCCCCCGCAACCTGACCTCAGATAAGTAGAAGAAAATGGATGGATGGATGGATGGATGGACGTATGGAAAATAGGATTATGTATTTGAAAATCACTGATTAGAATAAACATCAAGTTATCAAATAAGTAATTATATGGCCTTAAGTTTACAAGATATGATGCAGACCCAGTAGTCAGTGCTCTAAATCTTGCCATTGTTTGTCAATTTATCCCAAAATAAAACAGCTCTTTGTTGAATATGTCAAGTGTGTCGTCAATACCAAAATTTATTTTTTGTTTTATTTGTGATTATTGTGTTTATTTGTGTGGATAGGTTCAGGGTCGTGTGCACAAAGTTACTGTTGTTAGTTTTTCTTTTATTTACAAATGATCATTTTGCTCATTTGTTTTGCTGTGATTCACCATAACTAATACCCCAAATTAGTTTGTAATAGTAATAATAATAATAATAACCAAAAATATTTTCATTGTGTTAATATCACTATAACGTTAACTATTTTTGAAATATTCAACTATAGTCATCCCTTGAAATACAGCAATTGGCGGAATTTTAACCTTGTTTTGACTTTCTTTTGCAGAAAGTACTTCACGTATGTACTGTTTATGTACTTAAGTACATGTTTATGTACTGAAGTGTACTGTAATGTAGGACAGCTGCTCTTTTGCATGCACCTTTATATTAAAGAGGCTTTGCAAATAATTTGAATCTAAAATGTGTCATAAATTACATAAAACTTTTATAAACATGCTTGCTATAATTGAAAATGTATACCTTCAGATTCTACCTTTTTTTTGCACCGTGTTCCATGCACACTGTTGACAGCGAACTTGCTGCCACTCAATTATCTTGCATTTATCTGACATGCCACTGCTGTGTCCAGAAACTTGTATACCAGCCTCCAATTCTCCAACCAGTATTTCCACCTCGCCATCTTCTCACCAGCCATGATTTAGAACGAGTGAACAAAGCAATTGAGGGTCGTTAAATATATGGATGTTGTATTCATGAGTCACTTTGCATTGACTTTCTATGGTGAAGTCGAGCCGTGAAGAGGGAGTGACGTGTGGTGGGTTTCACGCTACACATGTGGAGGGGTGCCATTTTTTTCACTTTTTTTAAAATCTGAATTATTTTGGCTTCAAGCAGATTTTGGGTTTCTGTTTTTTATAGGATCAAACCCCTGGACACTTTGGTGGAAAAGCTATTATAGTTGATTCAAAAGACTGGGCGTGTTATTGGACCTGGAATGTGTTAATACCATCACGTTTATTGCAAATGTTGGTTTGAAATCGAAGGAGTGGGCATTTGCTAAGATGGTCTTGTGGGCCTTCTTTACAGGTCGTATACACACAGGAAATAATGCTAAAAAGCAGACCATTGGCAGTCATTTTTTGGAGGTGCAGTTCCAAAGCAAGTGGGAGGAGCGAGCCGGAGCACGTCTCAACATAATAACCCAGGCTGATTACTAAGTGGCCAGAGGTTTGCTTTTGCTTTATCGCCTTGTCCTAGGCCGCAAGTCAAGGGTTCTAAGGAAGAAGCACAAGAGATAGCGAGTAGAGGGAACTAATACAAAATAAAGGACACACACACAAAAAAAAAAACCTAAAAATACACGGGACATGATATTTCCCTTTAATTTCACCAGAGAATATTTTTGAAACATGGGTCAATATTTAACTTTTAGGTAGTTTTGAGAAACACTTAAACACATTCAGGAAAAAGAAGACTTTGTGGTGCATGTGTGTGTGTAATGTGTGAACAATTGGATTCGGCAGTATCAAGAAGATAATCATTTTGTTTAAGTCTGAGCCATGCTTGACTGCTCACAAGCGTAACCCATTAGGTGTCTAATCACTGCTGTCTTTTTTTCCTGATGAATACGTATGGATGTGTGTGTGCGTGCAAGTGTGTGGCCTTCTTCTATTACACATTTGGTCACTTTCATTCATGGGTCATTTGATTCATCATCGTCGTCAAGACGTCGGAGACATTGGGTCAGGTTTGATTTAGTCCAAACATTGAGGTCGGTGAACCAACAACAGAAGACGGAATATTTTCAATCTGATTGTATGAAATGTTAAATCAGCAACTAAAGCTGTAGATAAGCAAAGCAATTACGCTTTGCTTTGATTTTACAATTCTATTGTAAATTCCTTTACATTGTTAATTCCTTTACTTTGAGCTTTTGTGTGATTCATTTCAATTGCTAGTGTTTGGAAACATTTGTTGGTTGACTGGATAGAGGTAATAACTTGCAATGTGATTGTTGTTATTCCCTTAAAAGGTGCTGTCTTAGGTACTGCAATTGTGGCAGTAGCATTCAAAGATCAGCCATGATTTCTAATTGTCACCAGCGTGTCTGAAACATGTATGCATGTATGTTTATGTGTCACACATACGGGCATGTGCCTGTGCACGAGCCACGAGTAAATGACAGTCGCAAACACCTCTCCTCATTTTCAAGCCCAATGACAAATCTCATTCAGTTTAACTTGCCGGTGGCAGTGTTTTTATTTTTACTTTTTTGGGGTGAAAAGAGTAATTTGCAGCCAAGAAGGGGTAACACCACACACAGGTCTCACAGGAAATTAGGAAATCTCAGATCTCTCAACTTCCTTTGCATTGTTCATAAACATGCATGTTTGGTGTATTGGAGTTGAATTGCCCATAGGTGTGAATGTGAGTGTGTACTTTTTCATTAGGATATTGATAATGGTAACGGTTTCATTTTATTTGAACATGCATAAAAATTACATTGCAACACATCTCTCTATATATAGCGATATCGATATAGCAATCAAAATGAATGATAATCATAACAAATAATAATAAATAAATAAAACAAAACATAGTTGGATCATGGGTGAGTACTCTCCAAGGAATTAGGACTTATTATTTGCGTTGTTATGTGCCTTTAAGTACACCAAGTGCCATTACTGCTGCATCAAGTGTGTGATTGAAAGTGGCTGATTGGATGTGGTTTCATGACCTGTTATGACAATTTCTAAAGGGTCTAATTTCACTATTTTTCTTTATTTACTGTGGTTATCATGCACATGAGTGAGATACAATCTTTTTTTTGCAAAACTACAAATGATGCAACACAAAGGTCACAACACTGTTTGGATGTAGCTCACATAGACTGAGAAGAATACATCACTAGGTGTGAAATAAATAATCATCCCCGGTCTCAGTAATGACACGACATCCCCTAATTGCTCTCTAATTAGCACATTATCTCAATTCAAAGCTTTTAGCTTCTCCGGGTTTTCACTGTATTTTTTCTGACAGAACATCATTTACTGAATTAGCTTTGTCTGCCACTATCATCCCCTCACCCGAACACTTTCTGGGAAAGGAGGGTGAATATACCGTACGTATGTTGTTTCAATGCTGCTTGGTTAATGTTAAAGTACAAACACTGTAAACAAATAAAGTTTAAAATCAGCGGGGGATGGGTCTTCATGGTCATGTTGTTTTAATGTACAATATGTTTGTATCAAAGAGTGTTTTTTTTATTCATGAATTAGTCAAAACGTTATTTTCAATCAAATATTTGATAGTCAGAGTCTCACAACATTTTGTATTAATATTAATCAAATCCATATTCATATCCGTATTCATAAGATTTTCATCATCACTATCAGTGTAGTAATAGTTTGTTGTTTTTATTCTAGTAGAAGCAGTAGCAGTAATAGTAGTATTATTAATGGTGACAATATTATTATGAATATTAATAAAATATGTTGGTTGTACATCAATTTTCATTATTATTTCATTTTAAAATTGACTTTACTTTACATTAAAGTCAATTTGGTAAAATTAACCGAGGGGGCCAAAATGTTCAAATACCAAGGCCATTTTTTCAATTATTCTGTTTCAGACACCCAAAAATATTATCAAAAACACTTTACAGAGAATAATTATAGTACATGCAGAAAACAATGTGAAATCACTGTAACCAAAAAATGGATGGAATGGACTTTTTGCACATCCTGACGAGGTTAAATTCAGTAATACTTCTCACCCTCTTTATCAAAGTGATGAGGCATGTACAAGTTATATGGCCAATGGCAGGCTATGTAGCAGTCTCAATAGAAAAATGAGTGAAAAACATAAGGAAAGAAAATGGGAGCGTGCAAAAACCGAGGTTTCACTGTACAGTAGTTAGGAAAAAAAATACAATGTAGTGTGAATCTGAACATAATACACAGGTTTCTGTATAAATCATTTTATATTGCATGATATTGAGATGTGTCTTGGAGCATAGTTATTGCCATTGTGGAAATATCACTATTTAGGGCAAAATGTCAGGATAGTATTCTAAATTAGTCTGTGATTCCCACCTCTAATGTCTGTTTGTTTCCTTTTGTATCAAAATTAGAAATGTGATTTTCATGGATTGTGGTCCACCAAATGCTGAAAGGGTTCAACCTTTATTTTCCAACACATTCCAGTGAATAGCACTCCAAGGTGCCCTATCATTCCGACAAGAGAGTTATTTTACTAAACAGCAGCCATGTGCTTCCTCACTATTGAAAACAAAGGTCACCCTGGGGCGAGTCCGCACCAAATAAACATGGAACATCTGGATACTTGTGTTGAGTTTGGCCAAAGCTTTTTGTGCTGACCTATTTCAGAATGGACTTTGTTTTTTTTATGTATTCCTTCATGTCAGATCATATGACAACAGCTGAGACACAATGAAGTTGTTGCAACATTTACAACAATTGCACTTATGAAGTTGTTTTATAAAGTCATGTAATGTCCATGACACATCCGAGGAAATCAAGTCTACTGTGGCAAAATGGAAAATATTCAATGGGACTTTCACTTTCCGTCTTTCATCTTTTGTCTCCAGTGAGGTGACATCGGCTCAATACGCCAGCTTGACTGCTGACACTGGTCGTCAATTATGAATGTCAATCACTGTGATTACAGTTTAATGTCATTACATTAAAGCCCTCTGTTTCACTCCATTTTTGTCAAATGCAAATTAGGTTCTCTGTGTCTACAGCGCTTTGGTAAGGTATTTTGTTGGATTTTTGTTACTAACTTGTTCAACTTATATTAACTATATCTGGACCATTCAAAATAAGCGCTATGGGAAACGCTGCCTTTTCAGACGGGCTACGGAAAATAGAATATAATCGCCCTGTGCTACATTGTGGTCTGAATTTCACAGTTTGAAAACACTGTTTCGTAGTTCAATACAGCATTAGTAAAAAAACAACAACCAAAAAACCCAAAACAAAACACAAAACAAACATACACATATTTCATATACATATACAGTATATACGCATATACATTCAAATTGTGACATGTGGTGTAGAACCAATTAACTACAATAAATGAGGGATAATGGTATACCCTAATCATTAGCTGATGAACTGAGGGAACATTTCACCACCCTTGTCTCCTTTGTGGTTCACTTTTTACACATGACACTGACAATAAAATCAGGTACAGGGTTAATTTGTAATTGCATAACCAATTGCCCGGCCATCTGTCGTGGGTCACTTCCTGCTCTCTGGCCAGTGGCTAAACTTGAGCCAGCAAGACCATGAAAAACAATGAACTCGTGTAAAAAAAAAAGTAATGAAGGGTAAAGTTCAGGCACAAAGAGAAGCCTATTACTAGATATGAATCAAGTGCAAGCACTGTTTCACTATGCTGGTTTCTGTTTGCAGTGTGTTTTGTACCCACTGTAAATTTTACTGTGGCTGCTAGACCTACTGTAAAGAGGATTTATAGGACCCTCTTGGGCTGGAATGAGCAGCAACATACAAATAAAAGTTAGATCAGGGTGCAATGCCAGAATGCACAACCACTGAGAGATTGTTAATCAGCTGATGTAGCAAATGCAAATTTCCCCTGAAAGGGTTTCACATAAAGGGTATTCAATTCAAGCTACGTGTTAGTATTGTGCACTGAAGCTTTTAAGTAAAATGTTTTTCTTATTTTTTCCTAGTTTGGGCATTGAGGGATTGCATCGGGCAAATATTATACAGAGATAAATGAATTCCTTGTTAGTCATACTATCCATCCATTTTCTATACTGCTAATCCCCATTAGGGTTGCGGGTATGCTGGAGCATATCCCAGCTGACTTTGGGCGAGGATAGAGGCGGGGTACACCCTGGACAGGTCGCCAGTCAATCGCAAGGCACATACTGTATAGACAAACAAACATTCACACTCACATTCATACCAAATGGAGAATGTGAGTGTGAGAGAGTCGCCAATTAACCTAACATGCATGTTTTTGGAATGTGGGAGGAAACCGGAGGAGAACACGCAAACTCCACACAGAGATGCGCCAATAGAGATTCAAACCCTGATCTCCTGACTATGCTATGCTATGCTACCCACTCATCCACCGTGCGGCCCAGTTAGTCATACAACTTGTATTATTAAAGGAGACCCTTTAATACCCTTTCGTGCTCAGACAAGTTTGCTGGATATGGTAGAGAATCAGATTATTAACATGTGTATAAACATGATATTGACATCACTTTATACTGTACTTTTTTCACTATACATATTTAAAGGGATATGAAGACCCAGTCTGTTACATTGCAATGACTTTTCTAGCTACAGGAATGGCAAGGATGCGGCATTTCAGACTGCTGGGAAGTACCATATGGATCAATCTTCCAAGCAGTGGCGTTTCCTCATTGACTACAAGGAAGACTGGTCTTCCCTTTTGAATGTAATAAAATAATTGGTCAAATATGCAATATTAAATTTACACGTATAGACTTAAAACTGTATTATGCTAAATGTATGATGAGCATTTAATTTGATGACCATGCCACGCGTCTAACTTGTCAAGTCCAAGTATTTACATCTCAACGACACATACTGTATAACCACACATACTGTATGTGCATTTCTTTAAAAGCCACGGAGCAGGATAATGAAACAACACCTCCTTGTCTGTAGCTGAGCCTGCAGGCCAGTGATAAACTGTGAAAAAACAATCCCTCACTGGTTGATTTGACTTTATTTGACCTGGTACATGCTGCTGTGTTTTGGGGAACAAACTGAATGGTTGCAGATAGCCTATCTTGTAACATGAAAAAAAACCTCACAAACATTCATCAGTTAAAGTATTTGTCTCAAGAGGCTATGAAAGCTTCTCTTGTTTTTCCCGAGTTGTGATCATGCCCCAAGAGGCCCACAGTGGTATGCGAATACCCCTGCAGGATGGGACACTTAACAAATGTTAACGCCATATTGAGCTGCCCTTTGCCGCTCTGCTGCCCACTAATGACTCCACTTAGCCTTTTGAAAGACATTCAACTTATAACAGAAATACTCCTATTCACCCATGAGTTTAAAGGAAAAGAAATATTTTATTACATACACAGTATTCTCTTTGACAGTCACACAATACTAATGCTGTAACCGTATTGCCATAATCACGATAAAAAGGAATTAATCTATAGTCGTGCATTTTGTTTAGATTGGTTCCAAAGATGCCATTTTTGAAAGTTAATGTAATACAATCAGAAGCAGCATCTGACCTCACGTTTGCAATTGATATTTCTTTAATTTTTATTTGTTTTGTATTTCTCTGCAGGACAGGAATAATTACTTCCTGTTTCGCAACCTTATTTTGATGTACTCCCTGCTCGATGTGAGGAGTGTCACTTGACACCGGTGTGGCAGTGTGTCACAGCTGGTGGCCATTAACAGTCAGTAGCCCAGCGGAGTCGATCTGACATCGCTGGTTCTTTGCCTTTGTTTGGTTCATCGCCACGCTGCCATCAAGACATTCTGTCGTATTTTGCTCCCTGTTCACATTTTTGTTCTGTCGTCTTTGGTTTACCTTTTGTCAACGTAACTGAGTATTCGCATCTGGAGACTCTTTTTCTTTTTCTGCACATTGCGCCTGTCTCTGCATACTTGGGGTCCAGCATTTGACAAAGCCATTGCAAATCCTAACACAATTGTTCTCATAGGAAACAATTACCATTGTGAAAAGCTTTAGTAAGGGTACAGGCTGTTTTAAGCAACATTTAACAGAGAGAAGAGTAATAAAACCTGACAATAGGAAGTGCGATTGTTGTTGAAAATTTGACTTTAAGCATCATAATATATTTAAGTTACCGTAAATTCAGGTGTATAAGCCACTACTTTTAAAAAAAAACTTTGAACCCTGCAGCTTATACACCGGTGCGGCTAATATGTGGCTACATTCTAATATCTCAACATTTCCTTCACTTCAGAATTACTACAACTTGTTTAAATATTGTGCCGCTCGCGAGTCTGTGAGGGAACGGTAGCTCTTTCTTTGGCAGGAGCCAATCACAAGCTATCAGTGCTCTCACAACAAGCTTATAAACCCACTGGGAAGTGCTAGAGGTCAGTGTATATACTGTATGAGTATCAAAATCAGCTTTATTGGCCACGTATGATTATCCAACAAGGAATTTGAATTGGTTAAATTGGCTATCACTGTACATATACACAGACACATAGTTAAAAAGTAATAAATAGTAAGATGTGATGTGATGTGCAAAAGTGACAATAATGAGTAATTAATAAATCGGGCATTATATGCATTTGTAACAAAAGGGCAGTATTAGACATTTAAAGAAAAATAGGATTTACATTCAAGTGTTATTTATTTATTTTGGTCAACGCTGACATGTTCAAGTGTTTATCAGAGTGACGGCCTGGGGAAAGAAACTGTCTCTGTGGCTCCTTGTTTTGCCGTACAGTGCTCTGTAGCATCTACCTGAGAGGAGGAGTTTGAACAGTTTGTGTCTGGGGTATGAGGGGTCTGCAGTGATGCTTCCTGACCGTGGACCGATACAGGTCACATATGGAGGGAAGGTTATCCAATTGTTTTTTCTGTCCTTTGTAGTCTGTCCCTGTCCTGATTGGTTGCAGAACCTAACCAGACAATAATGGAAGTGCATAGAACAGACTGAATCATTGCAGTGTAGAAGTGGATCAGCATCTCCCGAGGCAGATTGAACTTCCTGAGTTGTAGTAAGAAGTACAACCTCTGCTAGGACTTTTTCAGTATCTATGTGAGCTCAGCTTTGAGGCTCCAATAAGTGTAGTCAAAGCAGGTCATACATGTAGTGGATATAAAAAGTCTACACACCCCTGTTCAAATGCCAGGTTTTCCTGTGCACCCTGCGCTCGTCACTGATGAGAGCAAGTACAACCTGAGCCCCTGCGACAGATTTGAAAGGGTCTGGAGATGCCGTGGAGAACGTTACGCTGCCTGCAACATCATTCAGCATGACTGATTTTGTGGTGGGTCAGTGATGGTCTGGGGAGGCATATCCCTGGAAGGACGCACAGACCTCTACAGGTTAGATAATGGCACCCTGACTGCTATAAGGTATCGGGATGCAATCCTTGGACCCATTGTCAGAACCTACACTGGTGCAGTGGGACCTGGGTTTCTCCTGGTCCACGACAATACCCGACCCCATGTGACTAGAGTATGTAGGCAGTTCCTGGAGGATGAAGGAATTGATACCATTGACTGGCCCCCATGATCACCTGACCTAAACCCAATAGAACACCTCTGGGACATTATGTTTAGGTCCATCCGGTGCCGCCAAGTTGCTCCTCAGACTGTCCAGGAGCTCAGTAAAGCCCTGGTCCAGATCTGGGAGGAGATCGTTGTCAGGCATGCGTACAAGCACGTGGGGTTCACACAAACTACTGAGAATCATTTTGAGTTGCTACAATGACATTTTGGCAAAATGGACCAGTCTTCTGCGTCATTGTTTCACTTTCATTTTTGGGGTGGCTTTGATTTCCCCCCTCCAATGGGTGATCATTTTAATGTCTATATCAAATTGTGGCATTATTTTGTTACTAATATATCACTTACTTATTATCAGGAAAGATATTCAAGATAATTTTCCCCCCCGTTTAGGTCTGATTTGTTTTCAAAGTATTCCTCTATTTTTTTAAGCAGTGTATATATATATATATATATATATATATGATGTTGCCCACACTGTAGTATGAGAAAGTGCCGGTGACTGTACAGTATGGACACAAGCGGCAACACATATGGAGATGAAATGGACAAAGAAAAGGGTATTTTTATTTTGTAAATTTAGCTTCAAAGCCCTGGCAGAAGGCTTTCACAACAAGTGAAAGCCAAAATACCGTCCTACATATTTACACTCTTCCTTTGGCAGGAGCCAATCACCAACAAGCCCATAAACCCATTGCAACTTGTAGGATGTCAGTGATAAATAACAGTATAACAATCATAACATTTTGACTGGCAGTGTCATCCTGCCAAGAACACCAAACTTATCACAAAGCACTCAAAAGGTATTTCTGATAAATTTAACAAACATGCACCAATACATGCCTAAAATGAAAAAAAAAAGGTCTTTTAAACTTCTCCCCTATGCCATTGCCATAGGGGCAATTGAGCTTTGCTCAAACGAAATGAAAAGAAATGAGAAAACTTCAAAATGTTGTTTTTATTTAGATTTTAAACCTGTATTGGCACATGTTCGGATATTTATCAGGTACACTTTTTGAGTGTTAAGCTTCTGTGTGATGAGTTTAGTGTTTGCAAGATGACACCGTAAGTCAGACTGTTATATTGAGTAATGACCTCTTAGATTTTCCAATGGGTTGACAAACTAGTGAGTTTTATCATAGCTCATGATTGCATTCTGTCAAATAAAAAACTGCAAAGTTCTCACTCAGCCATTTTATGACGTAGACAAGTGCCTATTTACACTAGTGTGGCTTATATAAGAACAAATGTGTTTTTTTTCTCTAAACTTAGCCGGCTTATAAACAGGAATTTATGGTAAATGGAATTGTTGACCGTTCCTATTCCTCCCTATTCATTTTCACTTTAGCCATACTGTACTAAGCAGGAGTTTTCAACCTAGTGTGTTCCATTTTTCAATCTATAATTATTATCAGCCAAATAAAATGCGCTAGTGAAGTTCATTTTTAGTTTTCATTGATATAAAGATGGGCCGCACGGTGGCGGAGTGATTAGCACATTGGCCACACAGTCAGGAGATCTGGAAGACCTGGGTTCAAATCTCCGTTGGGCATCTCTGTGTGGAGTTTGCATGTTCTCCCCGTGCGTGTGTGGGTTTTCCCCGGGTACTCCGGTTTCCTCCCACATTCCCCCCAAAAAAAACATGCATGTTAGGTTAATTGGCGACTCTATATTGTCCATTGGTATGAATGTGAGTGTGAATGGTTGTATGCCTTTGTTTGTCTATGTTTGCCCTGCGATTGACTGGCGACCAGTCCAGGGTGTACCCCCGCCTCTCGCCCAAAGTCTGCTGGGATAGGCTCCAGCATCCCCAAGACCCTAATGAGGATAAGCGGTTTAGAAAATGAATGAATGAATGAATGATATAAAGATTGCAATATTTGCTGAAACAACATCAAATAACTTCTAACATCTTGGAGAAGCTTTCAGCTTGGCAAAGGCATTATTGAATGAGAGACCAGAATAGACAAACAGAGTAGCCGGCCCTATTGGAATGCGGCTACTTGCAATAACCCAAACAATCTACTTAATCTGCATTTTGCAAGTCCCTAGTATGGCTGCAACAAGTGGCTAAGTGTTGGCCAAAACTTACACCCCACTTTTGAGTGTTGCAACGTGTGTGTATTTGTGCCTATGTTGTGGAGGTTTTATAAAAGATAAAAGATAACACAATGTTTTCAGTTACCGTGACCTTCAACTCTCACTGGATCGGTTCGCAGCTGAGTGTGCAGCGGCTGGGATGAGAATCAGCACCTCCAAGTCCGAGTCCATGGTTCTCGCCGGTGAGAGGGTGGAGTGCCATCTCCTGGTCGGGGATGAGGTCCTGCCTCAAGTGGAGGAGTTTAAATACCCTGGGGTGTTGTTCATGAGCGATGGAAGGATGGAACGCGAGATGGACAGGTGGATTAGTGCGGCGTCTGCAGTGATGCGTACTCTGCACCGGTCTGTCGTGGGGAAAAGAGAGCTGAGCCAAAAGGCAAAGCTCTCAATTTACCGGTCGATCTACGTTCCTACCCTCACCTATGGTCATGAGCTTTGGGTAGTGACCGAAAGAACAAGATCGAGGGTACAAGCGGCCAAAATGAGTTTTCTCCGCAGGGTGGCTGGGCTTTCCCTTAGAGATAGGGTGAGAAGCACTGACATCCAGGAGGGACTCGGAGTAGAACCGCTGCTCCTCCGCATTGAGAGGAGCCAAATGAGCTGGCTCAGGCATCTGGTTAGGATGCCTCCCGGACGCCTCCCTGGGGAGTGTTCAGGGCACGTCCAACCGGTAAGAGGCCTCGGGGAAGACCCAGGACACGTTGGAGAGACTATGTCTCTCAGCTGGCCTAGGAACGCCTCGACATCCGCTGGGAAGAGCTGGAAGAAGTGGCCGGGGAGAAGGACGTCTGGGCTTCCCTGCTTAGGTTGTTGCCTCCGTGACCCGACCTCGGATAAGCGGAAGAAAATGGATGAATGGATGGATGGATGTTTTCAGTTAAGCAAAAATAAATGGCAATTTGAAAAACATTTAACTAAGAATATTTTTTCTCTTCTTGTACGTGTACTGTCTAGAAAGTTTTCATTGTATTATAGTACTTACAGAACAAACTCAAATATAAATCAAAGTGGACAAATGGTTTACATGCTCATTGGATATAAAGCCTATCACAGTTGAAAAGATGACACCTTGGAACGCTCTTGAAAGGCCAAACATATATACATGAAAGACCGCATACGAGTAAAATAAACAGCTTTTGTAAAAGTCCCTGGATTTTGTTGGTTGTCAAAGATATTTTGTTTTGCATCTTACACACATTATGTGTAGCCATTATTATGTGAATAAACATGGCCACAGGCAGCTGCAGAGTGTCGTAAGGCAGCAAAATGTTTTTTTCTTATTTATCAGACTGTCTTTTTCTCATCTAGCGTGACAACTTCAAAGAAATCTACTTGGAATGTTGACTTGTTTGTCTGAATAAATGCATCTCAAGCTCAGCAGAAGAAATAAAGCATATAGCTATGTAGTGTGAACTATATATTCTTTTACCTAAAATGAGCTTTTATTGAATGCAGTGTGATTCACTTTGTCATTCTCATGCACAATCTCATGCCCATTCTTCACTGGAGTCCTCCATTCCACCACAGGCTCCAGCTGAGACCAGTTCTTCTTTGAGGTTTACTGAGCACAGCAGAAATGCCCCATCTTTCATGCTTTGTGTGATATGATTTACAACTAATAAATAATGGAGAAGCAGCAAATAATGGAATAGCAGTATTACAGCATTTTATAGTGCATGGTAGATTGATGATCCGGTGCAGAATGCATGCAACTGAAGTGACCAATGTGCTTGCAAGTAAAGTATTTAGCAGTCAATTTGTCAGGTACAGACAGCAGGAGGGTGCACAATGAATGTGGAGTCCCCCGGGAGCAATTTTTGAGACTATGTATGTAATGGAGCAGGCTGCCAAATAAAAGCAAGTGTTTTGTCTCTGTGATCTGTTTTATGGTGTTGGATTATAAACATTTCACCGTCAATTTCCTTCGATTGCATTTGTCATTTTAATTGAATAACAAAAAATGGTCACAACCCGAAACAAAAGGCTATACTTCTCTCTGTCATCAAGGCGGTATTATTCGTGTCATCAGTCTCGTAACAAGCCTCTAAATTGCTCTTTTGATTTTTTTTTAAAAAAAAAAAAA
Source organism: Oostethus manadensis (assembly GCA_024372805.1). Lineage (NCBI taxonomy): Eukaryota > Metazoa > Chordata > Actinopteri > Syngnathiformes > Syngnathidae > Oostethus > Oostethus manadensis. The sequence goes on from QODF01000086.1 coordinate 2,691,112, forward strand.
TTTTAAAAAAGTCTCTTTTGTGTTTTGTAGGTTATAAAGCTGTCATTTGAAGAGTTTGACCTGGAACGAGGCTATGATACACTAACAGTGGGAGATGGAGGGAAGATAGGAGACACTCGACGGGTACTTTATGTGTAAGTATCCTCATCCTCAAACCAGAACCTGGAAATTAAAATAACAGAACTCCTCACTAAACTACTTTTATTTACAAAGCATAAGTATACACAGGCCAGAACATTAGGTGCACATGCCTAATCTAATGAGACCCAAAACAAAGAGCTATAGAAAAACAACAAAAAACTGCTTTTACAAAGATAATGCTCAGTTTTGAGTGCGATTATTTTTAACATTCTGTTTGGTACAGTGCAAATATTCACAGCACTACACCATTTACACTTTTTGCTATGCTTTATAATAGCCTTATTTTTTTAAATGGAATACACAAATTCCTCCCAATGTAAAAAAAAAAAACATTTAGTAATAACGCTGTCATATACAGTACAACCTTGGTTGGCATCATAAATTTCCTCCAGACGGTCCAACTTTTAAGTGAAATGGATGCTAAAAAATAATGTAAATCCAATTAATTCTTTCAGAAAGCCAAAAATGTGACCGTAAAATAAGTTTATATAGTTTTCAAATTAGTTTTGCAAGCAGAAAACAATTCATTATGCATATAAATGAACATGTGAGATCATATTTATCTTTGCTGAAGATGTGATTCTTGACGTGACTGTTCCCAAAGTCAAGATGTGGCAGCGAGATCAACACCTTCCATTTCTTGAATTATTAACAATGGATAGATACTGTAGACAGATAGTTTGTTAATCTGGAGAAATTCACACAATAATGTTTCTCACCTCAGTAACCCAAAATGGAGCCAAAGAAAGTTACAATTGCCAGGATTTTGATAAAGAAGGTGAGAAGCGATCTATTGAGTTCAAGACAAAAAGGTGGTGATCTCTTTGCCGAATTCGATGTAAAACTATAAAAGTAAAATACCCTGTAAATACTTTTTGGATGCATTTTACTGCAGGCAACAGTGTTAATTAAAGCATTATTGGTCAACCTCTGAAAAAGACAATTCTTTGAAATAATAGAAATATTCCAGGGTCAACATGACACCATCATACAACTTGTATTTTTAAAGTCAAAGTTATTTTTTAAGTTTAACAAACACTCCAACGTAAAATGAAGTTAATCACAGTAAAAGAAAGAAAGAGAAAAAGAAAACATTAACGCATGCAAGTTTGAACCTTTGATACTTACTGAACTGAGATCTCTTGACATCATGTCAAAAGTTTTGCACAAACTTTCGAAGAATGTTTTTCTGGATAACGTTGGTCCAGTTCTGAAATGTGCAATCAGATGAGCCCTTCAACATTAAAGGATCAACCGAACCACACCAGCATTTGTAGATATACAGTAATACCTAATGAAGTGACTTGTGTTTATCAGTCCCCAAAGAACGGAAGCATTCTAACCACTCAAACTGTTCCTACGTTCCCACTATACTGTACTTAGAATTTCTGTGTACGTCTGTGTAGACTCACTGGCTCCAGTGTACCCGACATCATTGTGAGCTTGTCCAATCAGATGTGGCTGCACCTGCAGTCAGATGACACGATCGGCTCTGCAGGGTTCAAGGCAGTCTATGAAGGTATGTCCTCATGAAACACCTTGAACTTTTTTATCCCTTACTGCACACACACACACGCACACAAGCTCACATAATAGAGTGTGAAAGTCAAATTATCGCTGACACTTATTTTGTCGTAAACACAACCCTGTTTTCCCCATCTTGAGTGTGTGTGTGTGTGTGTGTTTTACTGTAGTGCATGCCTGTAGCTGTGAATTACAAGAAGGTAATAAATGAATTATGAGTCAATCAGTTGATCGTTTTGCTTGGTTATTTTTATATTATGCACTAGCTGACACAGAGTGAGAGAAAGAGATAAAGACACGACAGGAAGATGGCGTGAAGGTAAGAGGGGACAATGTCAGAGTTTGCCCAAGAATTCATTATTTAGGACAATCCATGCATTTTGTGATTAAATATGACTTCGTACCATGCCACTACAGCCCTCTAAGTTGATTTAGCTTAACTAAATACAAGTGACAGGGTGAGAGAGGTATAAATGGAGGTAACTGGATTCAGGCAAGCATGGAGGAATGCTGAGAAATTGACATAATGACAAATGGAGTGAGAAGACATCTCACATAAGTCAAAGAAGAGTGTTTGAAGGAGATCAAGTTTGTGCTCTTGGTTCTGCTTTGCTACCTCTTGATTCACTGATGGTTGCTGACATTGTGACCCTGGGTCAGTCACTCTGCAAGGGAGTCTGCACACTTAGTATCAAATGTGTATTACGATTGAGTTTGTGTGTGTGTGCGTGGCAGGGCTCCTTCCATCTGTTGTTGTTTTTGCTCTGCATTAAATCTGTTTAATCCTGGTTTTACATAGACACCAAGACTGTTAATGTCGTTGCATGTTTCTATAATTGTTTGTGTATCAGCAGGACTACTGTACATAAAACGAAGAATTCCAGGTACTGTATATAGCAGGGGTAGGCAACCTCCAGCTTCAGAGCCTTGATGTGGCTTTTTCAGTCATAAAAAGCATCAACAGCCGGTGTTGATCGAGTACTCTTGCTAGTATCGGATCTTGCTAGTATTGAAGATAAACCTACATAAATGTCAGTGTAAATTAAGTGTACTTACCGATATGTTTACTCTGGAGCCAACAAGTTGCCATGCCACTGGTTATTTCTTAAGAAATGTCAAATAGCTCTGGGAATTTGACAGGCCAAGTATTATTTCTTTCCTCCATGTTTACCTGCAAGAGCGTACTGAGTAGCATATTGTCCCCTCATTGGTCAATCAATGAAACTCCTGTTGAATGGTCCTCGTCCTCGGGCGACAGAGATGAAAATTTCTGGAATTCCATCGCAAGCCAGCAAGTAAAGGTTGCTGATCTTTGGTATATACCATTGTGAAAACTAAAATTCCATGTCAACTGAGCCCTATTTCCAATAGAAGGACTATCAACACTAGGCCTTTCCGCTTATATTAGCAGCACATATAGGCAAGTTTCACACAGTTTGCTGTCCCACGCTATGTTTTAACTTGGCTTTTATTAGCTGCTCAGCTAATCTACAGGAACCTACCACTATTGCCCCTATTGCCTTTGCACAGTACTTACAACGCTTCCTATGACTCAACAAGGCAAGCAAGGTTTTTGTCATTGATAGCAGTGTATCCTCAAATGTCAGCGTGACAAAGTAAAGAAATGAGGGCTGTCAAATGAATAAATATTTTAATCGGATTAATCACAGTTTTCAAATTAATTATTCATGGTAAATAGCCATTTGCAACTACGTTTGAAATATGCACTTTTTTCTGTATTTTACTGAAAGAAAACAACAAACATGATAGAATGATATACTGTAGAGGCCACCGGTAAAAGGACTAGAGATGTTTTTTCTGACACGGGACACACATCCCGGTATATGGTGTTAAAATTGCACTGCTGTCTTCAGGTCAGAATAAAGTTATTAAAGAGCGGCAGACTCTGGGGAGCTACACTGTGCCGCTGTCTGTCATCATAACGCATATGCCTTATTTATGCAAAAAAAATTACCGTCATTAATAATATTCAGTTTCTGCCGTTAACGGCATGTTTTTGACAGCCCTAAAACAAATCTGCTCATCCAAAGAGTGATCGTCTACCTATAGTATTACTAGGGAGACTGGGTCAACTGAATGAATCTACTTTGGTGAGGGAGATAATATAAGCCAGGTTTCCTCCATCAAAAATTCTGTTCTTCAGATGCTATAAATTTGCTGTTAGTAATTAGAATGTTGAGTAGAATCCATTTGCATCAGAATGACTCACCCTCTTGTCCATGCATATTAGATTACACATGAAATTGGATTCATGACATTGTTATTGTCATTGTGCAGGGAGCAGGTAACCTTGCACAGTAGCGGGATTGGTGTAAATAAAGAGCTATATTCATACAAGTCTAAAACTGGGGTCACACCTGTCATGTTTAGTTTGGTTAAAACAAACTCGGGTGTGATTGATGTCTGATGTGAACACAGCCTGAGAGGGCAACTTGAGGGTGAAAAGAAATACTTGACTCTGTATTTCTTTGACACTTCAAGTCTTTGCTTTTGTTATTGATAACGGCTGTAAAATAACACACAATGGAACCAAAAAAAGCTGCAAGTAGCCACATTCTGTAAAAAAAAAAAAAAGAGAAACACTATTGAATTCAAGAAATAACTTGGAGCAAAGTATGAAAATGTCCTCTTTGTGGAATCTCTCGCTACTCGTAATCACTGTATTTGTCAACAAAAGCCGTCCGTCAAGGTAAAGGTTACGTTATGTCTATCATTCATTTTTTATATATACAGTCGTCTCTAGTCACTTTACATAATAAAAGGATGCTTTTCGCATGCGACTTCTTACCACTTGTCATCCAAGTCTCCCATTCAACCCGGAGTGCAGCTTTAAATGCCCGATTCCCACTGATGTCAAGTGCCCGCAAACACTTTGTGGTACCTCCAGGAATCACAGCTGGAATTTAGTTTGTTTTCTTGATCGCTGCTTTCACAGAATCTGTGATGTAGGCCCTCATGCTAACCAAAACAAGTGCTTTTTTCTGGTGAAAAAATCCTCCCGGGCGCTTGCTGTAGCACTCCGTTAACCGTTCCTTCCTTAGGCCTTCCGTCATCCACCCTTTGTCGTTAACTTTGACCACTATGCCTTTCAGGAGTTGTTCTTTCGGCATAGTTATGCGCTTAAAAATCACCATTGGTGGGAGTTTTTTTTCCGAAGGCCGTGCATACTAGAACGCAGGTGAAGTGCGTCCTCTCGTGTCCTGTTGTTTTCAACAAGACAAATGATGCACCTGTCTTGTTAACAGTCCTGGTCACAGGCAGATCAAACGTCAAAGGTACCTCATCCATATTTATGATGTCGTCTGGTCCGATGGAGTTTTCTTGTATCTTTGTTTCAAAGAATTTGTGGAAGTTTTCAACTTTTTCCTGATAGTCAGGGGGGAAATGCTGACAGACAGTGGGCCATGCCCTAATGGACAGATTTTTACGTCTAAAACACCATGACGGCCCGACGGCCAGTATTCATTTCCCGAGCAATTGTTTTAGCTTTCAGTCGGATCTGTACAGTGGATACACCTCGGCCACCTGCTCTCTCTGTGTTCACCCAGTCCTCCAGGACATTTTCAGGTTCAGGCCACCTGCTCTTATGTCCTCTGAAAGCTTTTTTTGACTTTGGCATTGCAAAAGCTCTTCCCGCTGCCACCTCCAACGTCTTATCGTAGACTCATTGACACCAAGCTTGCGTGCCACAGCGGGGTTTCCTTCGTAGATAGCAAGCTCGATGGCCTTCAACTTAAAACTTGCATCATACAAGCTTCTTCTTGTGGTTTCCATGATGAAGTGGCGAGGATTTGAAAATAAGTACCAGTTAGTAATTTGTCGTGCGTGTTCTATCTGCTTTTTATCTGCTCTTTCTGCTATTCTTCTTTGCATTGATTTATACGTCTTATCTTATTTTGGATTCTACTTCCACTCCCTAGCGGTGGAAGAAAAATCTACAGAATAGCCGCACTTTTGTATACGCCGCATGGTTCAAAACCTAAGAAAAAAGTAGCGGTTTATAGTCCAGAAAATACAGTAATTCTGTTTTTAAAAATAAAAATGTCTAAATGGGGCCGCACGGTGGCTGAGTGGTTAGCACATTGGCCATACAGTCAGGAGATCTGGAAGACCTGGGTTCAAATCTCCGTTGGGCATCTCTGTGTGGAGTTTGCATGTTCTCCCCGTGCGTGTGTGGGTTTTCTCCGGGTACTCCGGTTTCCTCCCACATTCCAAAAACATGCATGTTAGGGTAATTGCCGACCCTAAATTGTCCATTAGAGTATGAATGTAAATGTGAATGATTGTTTGTCTTTGTTTGTCTATATGTGCCCTGCGATTGACTGGCGACCAGTCCAGGGTGTACCCCGCCTCTCGCCCAAAGCCAGCTGGGATAGGCTCCAGCATCCCCGTGACCCTAATGAGGATAAGCGGTACAGAAAATGAATGAATGAATGAATGAATGTCTAAATGAACTAAAACACAAATATAAGGATTTCAGAAGATGCATTCAAAGACGCTGTGAATGATATGTCGTATTCTACACTGGCCAGTAGGTGTCAGTAATGTTACTCTAATGTTTGGTGACACAAACGGCAGACTTGATCGCCACCAGGTAGCAACTATAAAAGCCTGGTCTGGATGTGGTGAAAGTAATAATGCTAGCATGTAATCAAATGTGGACACTGACAAGAACAACATCTAGCATAGCATATTAAAAAAAATACTTCTACCTTTAAATTGATTGGCCTCCAATTAGACTGGTAGAACGTAGATCTTTTTTTCCCTTTGAATGTGCTCTTTCCCTGATGGATATCTGAAACAAATTTTTCCATCATTAAGGCTAATTTGGATTTGGAGGTGATCAAATGACTTTATTTTAGAAGCATATTTTTGTGTCCTTTTTTTAAAAACTGACTATCCTGTGGAAAACAGCTGAGTCACAGCCAAGAGGACCTCGTCTCTCTCTAAATAGTTGAAGTTTTCCAGACGAGTAATGAAGTCAGCTCTTTCTTCACAGTCTGGTGAAAACTTTTTATGTGTTGCACTTTTGATTTGCTGTAGACAGACAGGACACAATCAGTGTTTAGCAATGTACAAAAAGTGATAGCATGAAAGGAGAAGAAAGAAGCAAAGCAAACAAACTACGTGCTCATACTTAATGGTTTGTAGATATATTTGCAGCTTGTGTTTTTTCCCCAGGACAACAAAACAATTGGCTTTTGGTGTTCCTTTTGTGTCCCCGCCATGCTGTCACATCCTATAATGTCATCCTTTTAGGGACCCAGAGCCGTGTAACACCCTGAGAGTTATTCAACTCTGCAAGTGGGTGTATATGCTTGCAGCATGTATGCTGCTGAATAACCTGACACATTTTTTGTAACTTTTTAGGTTTGTGTGTGCATAACTCAGTGTGAGGGAGAGAGAGACAGTGTTAACATCATAAAGAAACACATCACATTACAGTAACTGAGGCTTTCAGTGGACTGTGACTGCCAACTTTTCAGACTGAAGGAAATTGCCTGCGAAGGCTGCATCAATGTGAATAATGCATTTTCCCCCCTTTTTCCGCTGATGGTACACGCTGCATGTCTTTGTTTGGAGCTCTCACTTATAGAGAGCTTAATGTTGGCATATTTAATGATATTATAATTGAGACTTTACAACTATAAAACATCCATCCATCCATCCATCCATTTTCCACCGCTTATCCGGGTCCGGGTCGCGGGGGCAGCAGCTTCAGTAGGGAAGTCCAGACTTTCCGGTCCCCAGCGACCTCTTCCAGCTCCATCGGGAGGACACCAAGGCGTTCCCAGGCCAGCTGTGAGACATAGTCCCTCCAGCGTGTCCTAGGTCTTCCCGGGGGCCTTCTCCCAACTGGGCATGCCCGAAACACCTCACCAGGGAGGCGCCCGGGAGGCATCCGGACTAGATGCCCGAGCCACCTCAACTGGCTCCTCTCGATGTGAAGGAGCAGCGGCTCTACTCTGAGCTCCTCCCGGATGGCCGAGCTCCTCACCCTATCTCTTAGGGTGAGTCCAGCCACCCTACGAAGGAAACTCATTTCCGCCGCTTGTATCCGCGATCTCATTCTTTCGGTCATGACCCATAACTCATGACCATAGGTGAGGGTGGGAACGTAGATCGATCGGTAAACAGAGAGCTTTGCCTTCCGGCTCAGCTCTCTCTTCACCACGACGGTCCGGTACAGCGACCGCATTACTGCAGATGCTGCACCGATCCGTCTGTCGATCTCACGCTCCAACCTTCCCTCACTCGTGAACAAGAACCCGAGATACTTGAACTCCTCCACCTGAGGCAAGACCTCACTCCCAACCCGGAGGGTACAGTCCACCCGTTTCCGACTGAGAACCATGGCCTCGGATTTGGAGGTGCTGAGTCTCATCCCAGAAGCTTCACACTCAGCTGCAAACCGCTCCAGTAAACGCTGAAGGTCACAGCCTGATGAGGCCATAAGGACCACATCGTCTGCAAATAGCAGAGACGAGATCCTAAGGTCACCAAGCTGGACTCCCTCAACACCTTGACTGCGCCAACTATAAAACAGTTGCTGGAAACGTCATCAGGCACACATGCATAATCTGTTGAATTCCAATACAACAAAAAATAACATAATAATGTCATGCACATTGTTTGTCCATGCCATATTGTGTAAAATATCAATATAAATATTGTATCTCTGTTAATGAGATTCAGTGAAGTTGTACATCACTGCAAATTCTAAATGAATGTCTGAGAGTGTAAAATCTCGTTTACAGTTGTTCTGCGCTACTCAGTGCCTTCACTCGATCATGGTGTTCAAAAATATATTTATTAATAAAATCACATTGTTTTGTGTTTGAATACAGCCTATTACTAGTCAAACAATTAGCAAACATTAAAATTTAAACATGTTAAGCGTGGAAATGGGTCTATGAGCTAAAAAAAAAAAGTGTGAATCAGGGGTCTCTAACTCATGCCACAGAGGGCTGAGACACTGCAAGATTTCTCAAGCAGGTGCTGTGTTTATTTTTTGTATAATGTATTATGTTGCTTGTATGTTTAATTTGTTTTGTTTAAAAGCTCTGGAAATTCCACTTACAAAGTTTAATATTCTTGAGAAATTAAAGTGTATTTCTTTTAATACTGTGTACTTGCATTATTATGCAATATATTATCATTAAATTAGTGAAAAAAATGTCTCAAAATAATGTTCACAATAATATTGTTTATTGGCAATAATTTGTAGGACAATTAAACTCAGCAAGCAAAAGTTATCGTGACCAACCGATCTCATCTAAATATTTGTTTATGAACTTAAAATGTGTGTGTGTGTGTGTGCGTTTGTGTTGTTTTGGGAAAGTAGACCATATTGCATTTACCAGACTGAAACACCTAAAACACTATCCCAAAAACTTGAAGTATTCAAAATAATTCATTTTCTTCCTGCATAATATTCAAATTTGTTGTATTTCCTTTAGCTATTTATGCATATTACTTTGCATAATAGCCACCTATTGGGGAGCAAAAAAAGGTAAGACACATGATGTGTTGCATTGAAATGCAAATTCAGATGATGCGCTCCAGTAAAACTCTTTAAAGAAAGTAAAAGACAGCAATCACTAAAACACTGGAGAACAAAACTAAAGAAAGATAATGAGTGCATTAGACAATTGCTACACGCGCACACACACACGCACACACACGCATGCACGCACGCACACACGCACACACACACACACACACACACTAATGTGTGCTACCCTCTGCACACACTCTGACTGCTCACCTTGAGGTGTGTTTGCCCAAAGCTAATCCAGGAGCATGGTGAAGCATGTGTTACAAGATGACTGGTAGAATGTCACATTTTAATGCCAAAAATCAGCAGCTGATTAAAAAACCCTTCCCTATTAAGGAAGGCCAAATTGGAAAAAAAAAGTCTCCAAAGTCATTGAATGTGATTGCTTGCCAACTTCTACCCCCTAATCTACAACTGGCACCAACAAAACACCATGTATTCTCAGAGAATCGATTAACAATTTGCAGTCATGATGTTGTTATGACAGGCTGTATAGGCAATGACAGCAAACATTAGTAGTTCAACTTTGGCAAATTGCTATCTTCAGGTGACAACATACATAACTAGTGCATGTGTGTTTTGATGACCTAATCACAGCAGGAAGAAGCGGGATACAATGCAAGAAACCTGAGGCGTGACACCTTATGTGTTTATAGGAGACTTACAGACATCCTTTATCCCCTGCATCGTCATCAACATCATCCTGTTGGTTATAGGAACATAACACCACTTATTGTTTTGCCTTTCAAAAGTAAAGCTAAATTGCTCTGCAATGTCCTTCAGGACAGCTTAGCTGCTAGAAAGAACATGTCAGAATGGACCTCTTAAAGGTTGTATTGTATTCATTAGCTTTGCAGTGCACACACACAAGAGGAAATCAGCCCCATTTCTCTGACTTGAAACAGCCATATTAGCTTGGCTGCCGGTGTCCCCTGCAGTGTTTTTGTCATGTTGTTGACAGGCCAATCAGGGCTGCTGTCAGCTCTCTTCTAAAGAAAGTAGCTATTGCTTAAATTTGAAGAGCGGGACCTCATATTCCCTGCTAGGACATGATCTGAACGGACAGTGTTTGTACTTTTTTCAGTCATATCAACTAAAACCTACATCCACTTTATGCTGAATGCACCCATAACGTGGTACATTTTTGCTCTGAGGACAAACTAGTACAACCCGAATTGAAATATTTAACAATTATTTATGTTCTTAAAATACAAATCTATATTTGTTGAATGTAAGTTGTGTGACTCAAGACGGCAAATTGTACCAAAGGTTAAATTACTCCTTGCACAGCATGATCTCCCAACAGAAAAGCAGTTTCAGTGGAAGATTACTATCACTGTCCTGCTCCAATGAAAGACTTAAAAGATCATTCCTCCCCCACGCCATGCGGCTTTTCAACACAACAGAGCGGGAGGGATAAAAACACACAGGACTGGAAATCCATCCATCCATCCATTTTCTATACCGCTTATCCTCATTAGGGTCATGGGTATGCTGGAGCCTATCCCAGCTGACTTTGGGCGGGAGGTGGGGTACATCCTGGACTGGTCGCCAGTCAATCACAGGGCAGACATACAACCATTCACACTCACCATAGGTCATACCTATGGACAATTTAGAGTCGCCAATTAACCTAACATTTTTTAAATCAAATTCTGCTTTATTGCACTACATATTTAAAGTTGCTCCATTCCATTCCATTTTCTTCCGCTTATCCGGGTCCGGGTCGCAGGAGCAGAAGTCTCTGTAGGGAAGTCCAGACTTCCCGGTCTCCGGCGACCTCTTCCAGCTCCACCGGGAGGACACCAAGGCGTTCCCAGGATAGCTGTGAGTCCTAGTGTCCTAGGTCTTCCCCGGGGCCTTCTCCTGGCTGGGCATGCCCGAAACACCTCACCAGGGAGGCGCCCAGGAGGCATCCGGATGAGATGCCCGAGCCACCTCAACTGGCTCCTCTCGATGTGAAGGAGCAGCGGCTCTACACTGAGCTCCTCCCGGATGGCCGAGCTCCTCACCCTACTCTTAGGGTGAGTCGAGCCACCCTACGGAGGAAACTCATTTCCGCCGCTTGTGTCCGCGATCTCGTTCTTTTGGTCATGACCCATAACTCATGACCATAGGTGAGGGTGGGAACGTAGATCGATCGGTAAACAGAGAGCTTTGCCTTCCGGCTCAGCTCTCTCTTCACCACGACGGTCCGGTACAGCGACCGCATCACTGCTGAGGCTGCACCGATCCGTCTGTCGACCTCACGCTCCAACCTTCCCTCACTCGTGAACAAGACCCCGAGATACTTGAACTTCTCCACCCGAGGCAAGACCTCACTCCCAACCCGGAGGGTACAGTCCACCCGTTTCCGACTGAGAACATGGCCTCGGATTTGGAGGTGCTGAGTCTCATCCCAGAAGATTCACACTCAGCTGCAACCCGCTCCAGTAAACACTGAAGGTCACAGCCTGATGAGGCCATAAGGACCACATCGTCTGCAAAAAGCAGAGACGAGATCCTAAGGTCACCAAGCAGGACTCCCTCAACACCTTGACTGTGCCTAGAAATTCTGTCCATTAAGATTATGAACAGAATCGGTGACAAAGGGCAGCCTTGGCGGAGGCCAACGTTCACCGGATAACATATACAGTATAACATAACATAATAACAAGAGGAGTGACCGCACCTCGTGCGGACGTGGGACAACGGGGCCTCACCCTGGAGCCAGGCCTGGGGGAGGGGCTCGCAGGCGAGTGCCTGGTGGCCAGGCTTTCACTTGTGGGGCCTGGCCAGGCCTAGCCCGAAGCAGAAACACGGGAACTTCCCCCCGCAGACTCACCTCCTTCAGGGGCAAGCATAAGGATCTGGTGCAATGGGATTTGGGCGGTGGTCGAGGGCGGGTGTCCGGGCGACCTGGTCTTCGGCGGCCAAATCTGGATCTGGTATTTAAAGTTGTATTATTCCTATTCTATGTTCCTATTTTCTAATTTCTCCTGCCTTGTCTTGGTTGTTTTATGTTGTGACTGAGTGTTTATGTTTACTATGACGTTTTTGAAGCGCTGATGGAAACATGAATTTTTCTTGGAGATTAATACATTTTCTATCTATCATCTATTTATCTATCTATGACCTTTCTTTTTCAAGACCTTTTTTAGAAACACATGGTTCAAGACAAAAAGAGTCCAAATTAATCTTTTTTGGTATAAAAGTATGTTTTTAATATCTGATAAATATCTGGTAGATATTGTATACATATATACATACATATATGTATACGTATGTGTGTATTTTTTTTAGCTGCTCAACAGTGTTTGAAGACTACTTTACTGATTACTTGTATCTTCAGCATATAAAATCAGCATATAACTCTTTCTCTAAATTGCCGCACTTTTTTTGGAAATCTCTTTAGGTAACTAAAGTGTGTAATTTTGTTTTGTTCGGTGAAACCTGGCAATGTACAGATGTCCCTCGCCACTACACGGTTAGAATTTTACACCAAAAAAAAATATATATATACTGTATATATTAATTAATAAATAATGCAGTTTCATGTTTGAGTACAGCTTATTTATTATTAGTAGAAATATGCATATTGAAGCCAATTTTATGTAATAAAATTAAAATATAAACTAAGCATTTTCAAGCATAAACATGACTAAATGAAAAGGTCATCCAGGTACACACATTGCTTGCAATCCAGTACTGTATATTTGTCCGACTTGTCCTCAATGACTACTTCCAGGGGATTGTAGACTGTCATAGTGAGATGTAGATGAACAGTAAATAATGTCCAGGTCGCACTTGCAGTACAGGTAAGTGAAGTAGCTAGCACATCATTCTGTCCTCTGTAACTGGACAGAAATATGACCCCGCAGCGCATCCTGGCTCTTTTCCAAGGAGTTTTGAGTCAGACTTGTCATGCAGTCTCCACAAGGGAAAGTGTCGAGGAGACAGTATAACCCGAAACCCTAAATTTTTCAACATGAAGAAGAATCAGCTCATTCATTCACTTACACTTGTGCAGTATGATGAGCTTTCTGTACATTGAAGAAGACTATTGTTTGATACTGCCTTTATAAACAATAGTACGCTGCAAAGATTATAGCCTCATGCCTGATGAAGTAATTGGTTCAAGCATATGGTTTTGTTTACTGTGCACTGTATGTACCATAGACAGTACATATATGAATGGTAAAGCAATTATTTTATGAACTGTATATGGGATAGAATTTACAGAATAAAGAATATGCATACATTTTTTCCTCCATTGTTTGTTTTAGGTTATCTCTTTGGCCTCATCAGTGTTTGTATTTGCACTAAACAACTGAACTCTTGCATTGATAAACCTTACACGAACAATCTTATCTGAATGTCACTGTCTTGAATGTTAGCATTAATTATCAGTGTTAAAAACAAGGTTCTCTTTATCTCTGTGTGTCACAGAGATCGAAAAGGGAGGCTGCGGTGATCCCGGTGTGCCTGTGTTCGGTCGTCGTAGCGGCGATGGCTTCCAGCACGGCGATGTGCTGACCTTCTTTTGCCAGTCTGCATTTGAATTGGTCGGCGAGAGAAGCATCACGTGCCAGCATAATAACCAGTGGTCTGGTAATAAACCCAGCTGCGTCTGTAAGTACTCGTGTTATCTTTTAAATTGCTTTTGTGCTTTAAAACAGTAAAATTAATTGAGTTTTTATTTAAGCATTCCTCTCTGTCCCCTTTGCATCCCCTTTCCACTCTGTCTGTGTTCTCACTTAATTACCTTTTTACTGTAATAATGTCTTGCCTATTGTCCTTTGTCCTTCTAGTCTCTTGTTTCTTCAACTTCACGGCCCCGTCAGGAACCGTGCTGTCCCCAAACTATCCTGAGGAATACGGCAACAACCTTAACTGTGTGTGGTTAATTATTTCGGAACCAGGGAGCCGCATCCATCTGCTCTTCTCAGACTTTGACCTGGAGCCCCAGTTTGACTGGTTGGTGGTCAAAGATGAAGGTGAGCAACGTTCAGGCCAGTAACCATATATGGTCACTTGAGTGGATGTCAAAAATGGACGCAAGCCCCGAGTCAAGCAGCAAAAATAATTGCATAGATGATTCTGCTAATGTACTACAATAACAGTGCAATAAGTTGTCAGTAATTCTTGTCAAGCATGTCAATGAACACATTTATTAATATTTCAACTGAGTCTGAATTAGTTTAACTGTTTTAATCTAAATCTAAATGTTTATTGTTGGATTGTTTTTAGCACTGTGAATGACTGGCGACCAGTCGAGGGTGTACTCCGCCTGTCACCCAAAGTCAGTTGGGGTAGGCACCCCAATGCCACCTATGACCCTAAATAGGATAAGCGGTTAAAATATTACTTGTCATGTCGGTTTTACTAAATCAAGTGTTATGTAAGCACTGCACAGAAACAGAAACATGAGCAGTGATGCTAATACTAACACAGCAGCAGAAGGCTTTTAGTCTTTTCCACCAATGCTATAGTTTTTGCCATTGTTTATGGCTGTATTTTTTTCTGTCCTAAATGTCTAAACATCATCTGCGTGACTTAACGTTGCATGTTGGCCATACAGTTAGGAGATCTGGAAGATCTAGCATGTGTGGGTTTTCTCGGGTTGACTGGACACTCTAAATCAGGGTTTAATCGAGTTTAAGACCCCTCTCTCTAAATTGTCCATAGGTATGGATGTGAGTGTGATTTGTTGTTTGTCAATATGTGCCCAACTATTGGCTGGTGACCAGTCCAGGCTGTACCCTGCCTCTTGCCCAAAGTAAGCTAGGATAGGCTCCAGGATACTCCGATGACCATAGTGAGGACAAGTGGCATGAAAAATTAATGAATTAATTTTTTTAATGAGGATAAGCGGTACAGAAAATGAATGAATGAATGTTTCTTTTTGAACTGCATCAGTATTTTGCACAAACCAAATCTCCTATGATGCCCATAAGACACAGCAACTTGACTGTTTGCAATGATATTAAAGGTTAGTGATTGAAACTCAATCAAACTGAGAGTGTCATGTGCGTGGCTTGTTATTTCGGGCAAAGTTGTGTTTAACTGACTGTCAAAGAAGCAGAGATTTTCTCTTTGACAGTGTTTTTGAAAATTGCAGGGCAATTACGACTGTTGCACAGGCAAACTGAAATTAAAGTTTCAAAGCGTCAAAGTCTTCCCGTTTGCTTCGGTTTGTCTTAATCAAGGCAAGTTACCTGGTAAAGATATTGTTTTACAACATTTTTGACAGTATGATAAGGTATACATATATTTGAACTTGCATTAAATAAATTTGCATCCGATTGTGATAGATAAATGTTATTCTGCATTAACAAGGAATACGTTTGTTTTTTTGCTCCAGGTTCACCCCCTAGAGTTAAGTCACAGTAATAAACGGTAACTTGAAATTGCTTATTTTATTGTTATTTTATAACATAACTGACAATTTTGATTGCCATTTACATGGCTCCCAGCAATGGTCCCTGTCTTGCATGGCACTAAAATGCCCTGCAGCACCGCATTAAATGGATAGCTCAGATTTGTTGACATGAAGTTGTATGACATCTCCATCAGCGATGTAGTGCATCAACAGTGACTTTTCCCCCACTTCGTCGCTTGGACTAAGTTCTGGTCATTTTTTGGTGTTGAGGAAGGTAGTTCTGGCTAGTTGGTGTGGTCTCTTAGGTAAAGACGTTTGCTTATGAAAACAATATGCATTCAAAAGAGTACAACAATTGCATCACAAAACAGTTTTCCACAAAAACCGTATCACATCTTAAATACATTTGGCATTTTGGAAAGAGTGGCTGAATAAAGGCGTTTTTACTTTGAAGGATTTGTACAACCATGGCAATTTAAAATCTTTTGAATAAATAGTACAACAATATAACATTTCTAAAGATTTTTTTTTGAATATTTGGAATTGAGGCACCGTTTATCTGGAGTTTTCACTGTGCCAAAGTTGGCACATTTGATGACCTTTGATGTTAAGATATAAAAAAGGTCATGATGTGTCAGCATATTATGCAATGTTGATACAGACTTTAAGTGATGCCCATCTTAATGTAACTAGGATTATATAGGAGAAGGAATTAAATCTCACAATAGATAAAAGGAGCTGGGAGGGGACCTTTAAAAATATACAAATAATGTCAAGAGATGCTAGGGTACGCAAATTTAAAGTTTTGCATCAATATTATTTGACCCGTCCGAGACTATTTCAATTGGGGTTCAAATAATAATTGGCGCTGTGACCAAGCAGAAGGGAATTTGGCTCATGCCATATGGTTTTGTAAAGAAATTCAGAAAGTTTGGTCACAAATGCATACAAATTTGAGTGAGATTACAGATACACTGATCCCATATGGTCCTAGATTATTTGTTTTGGGAGATGATTCTGTTTTAATTGAACAAGATAAGGATACAGAAAGTTGGATTCAAACAAGTCCCATGATTACCAGACAAATCATTCCTAAAAACTGGAAAAAGGGAAGACCACTATTTATTCATGAATGGGCTTGGGCTTGGAGATGGCGAGAGTAGTAGTTTATGAGCGAATGTCTTACAAGCAATTAAGACAGGTATCGCGATATAGAAGAAAATATTTTTTAATTACGCCACAGAAATGGACTAAGGAACAGGTATGGTACTGACTAATTCCAGATTTGATCTAAGCACGGGATTTGAATGGACTATGTTGCAAAAGACTATGAACAATGATGTTTCAGGCATGAACTAAGGACATTGATGGGATGGCCTTGGTTTGGAGAACACGGAGGTAAGGAAAGGGGGCGAAGGTGAGGATAAGGACGCTATGATTTAATGGATTGTACTACAAAGAAATGTTAATAAACGGTTTCCAAATGGCAATTACCATACTTGCCAGTGTATAAGACGCACCCACTAAAATGTATCCAGTCCATTAATTAAAGGAGAAGTCATAGGATAACAACATGGCCACAAATTAGCCACACCGCTGTGTAAGCCACAGGCTCAAAGTTTAAAAGAAGCGCCTAAAACTCTGGAAATTATGGTACAAGTATGCATTATTTTTGTAGATATATGTTTTTGACAATACAACTTTAGCCTAGGTCTCGCATAAACGCTCTTGCATGGCAGTGATCATTAATTCATTTTCTATCTGCAAATTAAAACACTGTGAATCACATACTCAACAATGGACTAGCGGCAGCATGTAGTGATAAAAACGGAGAGAAAATTGATTGTGAGATCTGACTTTTTCATGCTGAACTGTTTTGTGAAAAAAAATTAAATACATACATTTTTTGAACGCATGCTATTTTGAGAAGCAAGAGACCCCACCAATTAGCCTAAAGTACTTTACTCAACCCTGAAAACTGAGAAGAGCTCACCGGACGAAGTCATCGAAAAGTCATAGTTGATGCACTACGCTGCTGATGGAGATGTCATACAACTTCATGTTAAAAAATACAAACTATGTCCTTGACTCTTTAAAGGGCACTTATTTGTACATTTGAAAGTTGTAAAACAATCATAATAAGACCATTTTACTTTTGTAACAAAAAATGTATTTTCTCGTAGAAATCTATGTTCAACTAAGTGAACATTTTTGCGTCTTTGTGGGGAAAAACAAGAAACATGACGTCATTTTCATAACATTAGGACTGCGCCTAATAATTAATAATGAAGCAGTTAGACTCTGCGTTCATGCAAATGTGGACCTTTAAGATCCTGCAGGCCACATTTGAGCAAAAAATTTTCAGCTGCAGTATTTGCAGGTCTGCCTTGTGGGGAGAGGGACTGGTCAAACTGCATAGCATCACTTGGGGTGTGGCTGCGACGTCCTCGGACAGGTATTTGGATGTGAGCAACAATGCTCAGGCTGTGAATAGATGAAGATTAGCTTCTTTGGGAAGAAGACATGGCTGCCCTTTGGCCACTAACACGCCTCGATTTTGACATTTTATGAGTCCTGCTTCTACGAGAGATATCCCAGGCATTTGTGCGGCTGGCATCAATTGTGTATGAAAACAAGTGCAAATACCACCTCTTGAGCCTCATGAGTGTGCAGTAGAGTTCAACCAACATGCCACTCTTGTCAATGCTCTCCATGTAGGGATTGTAGCTAGCTTTGTTAACTGGTGCTGCATCCAAGTTCAGGGCTAGAGTATCTCTTAAAGTAAGGGGGGGTTGATTCAATGTAGTTGGTTAGCAGGTGCTGGTATTCTGGTGGGTCCATAGTCCGTGTCAACTTTGTGCCAGGTGGTTGCTATGTCTGCAGTCTTCCTGGATCCAATTGACCCTGTTGCTTGTGGTGCTGGATCATCATCATCCTCAAGCACCGCCCAGCAGGCTGTATGCGCTTCCTCTTGGCAGAGGGGCCCATGTCACTTGTGCTGGCAATGTCCAGGTCATGGTCAGGTGGGACAAAGTCGGGGTCAACCGGTTTTTGGTATGAGTAGCTGACATCACGATAGCTAGTGGTGCAAATTTTTTTCTCATGTTTTTTTGTTGAGAATGGTCATTCATTCAGAATAAAGACAACTGCAATGCTAGTCGACTTTAGATAAAATGTTTTGATGGCTGGCGTAGACATTTTCCAAGCTTTTAGGTATTTGAGAGTTGATGTTCCACAAAACTCTTACATGTGCACAGACCATTGGGAGACATGCACTATTTTCTGCTTCATTAATGGATATACTTTTACGAGCTAAAAGAGCATCATCTATTACAGGTATCCAAGCACATGATGACTACTTAGTGCAAGCCCTCTTGTCATTGTAACAGAATTTTCCAGGAAGAGACATTTATAGCTCTAATGTTAAGGGCATCTTGCTCCCTTTATTGTCGGTCTCCTTAGGATTTATTTAAATTAAGCATCTTTTGAAACTGTTGTGAGCCCTCTAACCTGTTTTTTGAAACACTAATGTCTGTGTTGTGCTTTTGTGCCTAAGCCAGGTCCCTCAATGAGTCACGGCCCAGAAATTGCACCCAGTGTTCAATGGGCTAAAGTGAAGATGTTGTAGATAGTTGTAACTGGTACCTCATTGTATGCACTTTGTCTTGCACTTTGGAAACCAAAACTTAGTGCTGTTTGTTACCAAAAGTACTGCAATTTTTCAGCAAATTAGAGAAACAAACTGTAGTGAGAACGTGACAGCTTCAAATAATCTGGTTTATTTAAGGTAAATAGAACCCAGCGACCATGGCTCACCCCTTTAAGCAGTTTATAATACTGGCACTACTGCGCTAACACTGCTTCAAATGTTAACAGTAAAATAATCGGGCAGTATTTATTTTATAATATGATTGTAAACAATACGGTGATTGGTGCATAATGCACAATGATCGGTACATAATTTAGGACAGATTGTTATTTATTCACACAGGAATCAGCATCAGCATCAGGGCTAACAATTGCATTTTAGTTGTCTGCAGCACTTGTAGAAACGATGTCACATGCTAAAATGCCAATCCATTGACTCCTTTCCCCTTTCCCCTTATGTTAAAATGGTGACTTTTCCAGAAATCACTTTCCTAGTTTTTCTTAATGGCTAAAATAATTTTAAATTGAGGAGTGTATTATGAACAATCAAAACTTCTCTTTAAGGTCTATCGGAGCCAACAACATTTGGGACATTCTCTGGAAAGGATGTTCCATCCCAAATTGCTTCAAACGGACACATCATGAGACTGGAATTTCAGTCGGATCACTCCAACACCGGGAAAGGCTTCAATATCAGCTACACAAGTAGGTGTCTCTCACCTTTTTATCGTGACCACGATAATGTCATCTTGTTGATGCTTCACATTAGTCCTGCTCATTCTGTACATTTTACATTCAGAGTCTTGTTTCCTTATCACATACCGTAGCCTTGTTTTTGTGCATCTGTCACAGAATCAGAAAAAGTACCCAAAGGTAGAAAGACAACATGGAGGCAGGAGTTAAGCAGAACAAAGACTTCACTGCAGTTGACAGGCAGCAGAGGGAGAAAAGAGAGTCTGTGCCATGGCTGAAAACTAAAAAAATAAAAAATAACTCCAATACAGCAGGCAAAGATCAGAAACAGGTGAACAGCGACTGGTGGATGACAGAACAGACACAAGTTCAGGATGTGAAGACATCAACAAAAAGAAACTAAAAAGTGACTCGGTGATAACATTACATGGACAGAATTGGAAAGTAAACAAAAGTTTTCCTCAACATCGAAAACTGGCAGCAGTAGTCATACAGAATTTTGGACTCCTCAGATTGTTTGCAAAACTACCCACAGTAGATGATAAGATGACTTGTGTGCTTTTCATTTATTTATGTGGCTGCTAGTCTACAATTGCGAATGTTCTCTTTAGCTTTCATAAATGCACTCACACATGCTGATATGGGGAGGTATCATTTGTAAACCTGTTTTAGTTATTAGTCAATAAATGTAGCTTTTTCCCTCTTTCTGCATTTTCATTTTCTTCTGTAGACTTATTTCCTCACAATCAGTATCTAATCAACATTAGAAACATCTGATTACTGGACGTATGTTTGGAATAGAGATAAAAGACAGATAAACATGACTAGGTCGAATCAAGTTAGTGCTACTTTGCTTGCCGTACCCTTTTTTTGAAGTACAAATACTTAATGTGTATTCAATTACAATGAAACTAAACCACAAATAAGATGTAGCCTCTCTTGGACACACGATGCAACCAAACTGTTAGAAACAGCTCTCAATGTGATGCAGTGCAGTTCTAAATCACTGAAACATTCAAACTAATATAATAAATGTATGGTTAATTGAATAAATGTCAGTGATTCTGATAAGTTGTGCACAAACCAAACGACACAAGCCGGTTCTGAAACACTTTTTTATCATTTTCATGCGTAGAACAATTCCAAATGCATAAAAACACATATGAATAATGCATGGGAGATTAAATGAACATGTAAGCTTATTCTTACCTTCACTGAAGACGTGATTCTTGACGTGACTGAAACACGGAAGGTGGTGGTGTTGATGGTGTCTTTGGGAAGAGTCAATGAGGGTTAAATTAACCATCCTTTTCATTCCTCGTTTATATGTATTTAGAGTTGCTTTGTGCCCGTACAACTGTAATTGTAAAACTATATTAAAATACTGTACATTTTAGAGTCAACTGCTACATAACAGTATAGATGGGCTGACCTCTGGTCACTGTTGCCGTTTTGTTTAGCTAGCCAATAGGATGCCAACAATGTAGGATGTCAGTTTTTAACTGGGGCGGACGCTAACCAAGGTTCCACAGCATTTGTATTTATTATTTTGTATTCACTTCAATTAGCCATTTTTATGCTTGAAAATGTTATATATTATACAGTATATATTTATTTATATAATATAATAGAATCTAATAGAATTATAAATATATATAATATATTTCTGAAAACTCGTGATAGAGGGAAGACGCGAATATCAAACCATAGTGTGGCGAGCTTTTTGTCTAATTGAAATGGGTCTTTGTTTTTCAGAATCGAAGTCAACGTTTGTGTTTGTGTGTTTATACTGTATTTTCTATTGATGTCTTCATAGCGTTTGGCCAGAATGAGTGTCATGATCCAGGCGTCCCTGTCAATGGTCAAAGGTATGGTGACCAATTTCAGCTCGGAAGCTCCGTGGCTTTCCGTTGTGACCAAGGATTCATTAGAACACAGGTAACTGATAAGACATCTTTTGGTCCAATTCAAAAACCATGCATATCATGTTACAATGGCTTTTTAAATTCATATATGGCAGTAAGGAACCTCTTATACAGTATCATACGTAAATGTTGACAGGGGTCAGAGCAGGTCACCTGCATCATTCAGGATGGAAACGTTGTTTGGTCAGCTGCAGTGCCTCGCTGTGAAGGTAAACACACGCTTGTTTTGTTTGTGATATGCATAATGATGGATTATCATTGGAAAACTCAACGTTTATAGTCTTACCAAGCATTCACGATTTCTCGACTTCTAAACTTGCACAGCCAATAATAAAGCCATGATTATTTAGGCTGTCTTGAAAGTGAACGAGTCAGGCTCAGCACGATATTATTTAATGAATCAGAACAATTTAGACATTCTGAAAGGATTACAGAGTTGAACTAAACTGGAGTAATTTGTTGTGGTTATGAAAAATGGCTGCTAAGATACAAAAGGAGCAAAAGATAATACATTCCAAACCCTGGTTCACACCCAGACTCAGACAGCTAAGGAAAGAGAAAGAAAAGGCCCACAAAAACAACGACCCTCACGTATACAGACAGAGCAAGTACCTATTTAGTAAGGAGGTGGAGAAGGCTAAATCAAGGTACAACACACATCTGAAGGAGAAGTCCTGGAGCAACAACCCTGTCTCTGTCTGGAAAGGTCTGAGGGAAATCACCAACTACAGACCCAAAGCCCCCCCCGCTGTTGACAACCGTCACCTAGCAGAAAGACTTAACACCCACTACTCCAGGTTCGAAGATTCACACCCCTCCCCCACCCCACTGACTACAATGGACATTGCAGGCATATCAGCCCTGGAGCCCCCCCTCTCCCCCACTGCCCTCACACTCTCGGAGCAGAATGTGGCCAAGACATTTAAAAAGCAAAACCCTCGGAAAGCTCCAGGTCCAGATGGTGTCTCTCCTTCCACCCTGAGACACTGTGCGGTAGAACTGGCGCCTGTCTTCACGGACATCTTCAACATCTCTTTGGAGTCATGCCATGTCCCAGCCTGCTTCAAGCTGTCCACCATTGTTCCCGTCCCCAAGAAGGCCAGGATCACTGGACTCAACGACTACAGACCTGTGGCACTGACATCTGTGGTCATGAAGTCATTTGAGCGCCTGGTTCTGCCTCATCTCAAGTCCTTTACCTCCCCGCTCCTGGACCCTCTGCAGTTCGCCTACAGAGCCAACCGGTCTGTAGATGACGCCATCAACCTGGCCCTCCACTACATCCTGCAGCATCTGGACTCCCCAGGAACCTACGCCAGGATCCTGTTTGTGGACTTCAGCTCTGCATTCAACACCATCCTCCCAGCTCTGCTCCAGGACAAGCTCGCCCAGCTCAACGTGCCTGACTCCACCTGCAGGTGGATCACTGACTTCCTGACGGACCGGAAGCAGCGCGTGCGGCTGGGGAAGAATGTCTCGGACACTCGGACTATCAGCACGGGATCCCCACAGGGCTGTGTACTTTCCCCCCTGCTCTTCTCCCTGTACACCAACAGCTGCACCTCCGGCCACGACTCAGTGAAACTGATTAAGTTTGCGGATGACACCACCCTCATCGGGCTCATCTCAGACGGTGATGAGTCTGCTTACAGGAAGGAGGTGGACCGGCTGGTGTCGTGGTGCAGCTGCAACAACCTGGAGCTCAATGCTCAGAAGACAGTGGAGATGATCGTGGACTTCAGGAAAGTCAAAGCCCCCCTGCCCCCCCTCGTCTTGACAGACTCTCCCATCACAACTGTGGACTCCTTCCGCTTCCTGGGCACTAACATCACCCACGACCTCAAGTGGGAGCAGACCATCAGCTCCATCATCAAGAAGGCTCAGCAGAGGATGTACTTCTTGAGGCAGCTGAGGAAAGCCAAGCTGCCTGTCCAGACGATGGTGCAATTCTACACGGCCATTATTGAGTCCATCCTCACCTCCTCCATCACAGTGTGGTTCGCTGGAGCCACTGCCAGGGACAAACACAGACTGCAGCGCATCGTGCGCTCCGCCGAGAAAGTGATTGGCTGCAGCCTTCCATCTCTCCAGGACCTGTACGTCTCCAGAACTCGGGGGCGAGCAGGCCGGATACTTGCTGACCCTTCCCACCCTGGACATGGACTATTTGAGCCACTCCCCTCTGGCAGTAGGTTACCGTCCATTCGGACCAGAACCTCTTGCCACAAGAACAGTTTCTTTCCTGCTGCTGTTGAACTCATGAACACTTTATAACATTTGCACTATGGTCACTTTATAAACAGTATTTTTGGCACCTTATAATACCTGCACTAAAAACACCCTCATGCCTTTGCTTATCAGTGATTTCAACTTTTTACTCAGGGTTCTATGTTTAGTTCGTTCTATGTTTATTTAATGTTCTATGTTTACTTAGAATTCTACTTTGCACTGAGTCGTCAAAGAAAGTTCCTAGTTCGTGATTTGTTCACTTACAATGGCAATAAAGTTTTTCTGATTCTGATTCTAAAAAGATAATACATTCCGTATGCTTTCTTCTCACTGTAGCTCCATGTGGTGGCCATCTCACGTCTCCATCTGGAGTTCTTCTGTCTCCTGGATGGCCTTCTTTCTATAAAGATTCTCTTAACTGCCAGTGGGTGATAGAAGCACTGCCTGATCACGCTGTGAAGATACACTTTGACAAGTACGCTTTTGTTGTCATCATGACACGTTTCTTTTACAATGGTTGTTATAAAATATGCACTTTGCAAATTATATCTGGAAAAAAAACTAATAAAGGTTTTATGGTATGTGAATTTTTCACATAGGGTACCATAACACTACCTGTATTACCTTTTTTTCTATTTAACTATACACTGTGTGCACATTACAGGCAACTGAGTATTTTGGGCGTATCATCATTGTTTTGCATATTATCCAACTCCAAGCTGTATAAAATTGAATGCATATTAGATTTAGCCTTATCTGGTGATGTGTATAATGTGGAAGGGTACAGCCCAAAGAGGTCAACAGAGAATTATTAAGCACCTTTTTTCCACAGGGAAAAAGGGTCAAAAATGACATTTAACTAAAATGAAGTGAGGACAAGCAGCATAGAAAATGGACGTAGAAAATGGACGGATAGATGGATGGATGGATGGATGGATGGGTGAAAATGCAACACACACCGAGGCATCAAAAGTTTTTTTTGTAAATAGGCAAACATTATTTAAAGTCTCAAAGATGAAAGTTGAAAGTTTGGGGGGCCTTAGTAAAGATATCTCCTTTTTACAGTCGTCCCTTGCCACATCACGGTTCGAATTGTGGCTTTACTCAAGCACAGTCTATCAAAAATACATTAATTAATGAATCATTCTATTTTCTGGTTAAATACGGACTACTATTAGTCAAAATGTTTGCATATTTAAGCACATTTTACTATTCTTTGCCTAGTTTTAAGCATTTTCAAGCATAAAAATGGCTTAATGAATTAAACTGTATAATAAATATAAGGCATTCAGAAATGTGATGCTGTGTAGTAATACTACGCTGGTGTCAGTAATGTCCCTGTAATGTTTGGTGAGGCACAGAGGCATCAGACAGGCACGGGCACAATAGTAATAAAACGTGCTATTGTAATCGAAGCTAAAACTCAACGCGAACAACACTCAACTCAACTTCACTTCCTGTCCTACACATGTCTGGGACACATTTGTTGCAGTCTTTATGTCTTGGATGTCTTTTTCTTTCTGATTATGTCTAGTACACTATATTGGTTAATACAAGTATAGAGATGACTACAGGGGTGTTGTTTTATGTCTAGAGAGCTGCAATAATGTTAAAAAGCATATTTCAAAGGTTGTAAATTTATTTTCTATGCTCCAACTGCAAAACAAATATATTTGTACACAATCCATCCTACTTTGTTGAAATTCACATATCGCGGTCGGGTCTGAACCACTTAATCGCAGTAAACCAAGGATTACTGTATTTTCACATTAACATGTCAGATGGGAACATTTTTCAGTTGGTTGAGTAACAATTCTGCACACAAAAAGCTGCCCAATTATCATGTCTGTTGTAGCTGTTTAATCATCAAATTATAACAATTCTGCGCACAGTGCATAATGACTTGCTCATCACATTGCAGAGTATCTGGTGATTTCTTTGACGCTGTGATTCAACAAAATAGCTGTCAAATGTACTTCTTTGTGTTTTAAATTTGGCGATGGCATTTCTCAGCATCTTTTTCTCTGCAAGCACATGCAGTTTCTATGTTAAATGCATTTTTTTGGTTGAGTCAGTCACTCTTTCAATTAGTCAGGTGTTATGAGATGGTCAGTTAAATGTAAACGTAGTATGTGCTGCAGTAAATGATTTATGTTGGAGTTTTGCTTTTTCTTTCTGGCAATGAGCCACAAGCAGAAGCAGTATTGCATGAAATTGCTGTGGCTGAAATCTATCTATTTTGGAACTTAAACATAAAGGCCACATCACCCTTGCTGCCTATAAGGCATTCCATTTGTGTTGGATTGCATTTATGCAAATGTGTTGTGCAGACACAACACAACATTGCTGTTCAATTTTGTATGTATATTTTCAAGTCCTTTTAAATTACAGCTTGTGTTTTTGTTATTGTTTTCTATCCCAACAAGTAGTTAATTGTGTTCAAATAACAGCCTAACCCAACAATGCTTACTCTCCAATAATGATAGGTTGGAGATGTCATGGCTACTTTAATCCAAGAAAGTTTTTAAGGAAGAAAGGATAACGGGAAGTGAGGGAAAACATGTTCTCTTGTACAGAAACTGTAACATGTTGATTAGGTAGTGCTCATTTACATAAATAATAAGCAGGTTGAAAATATAAGCAGTCATCTGTTGCTTCTATATGGGTGGCCAAATTTTTGTTTACTAATTTTTGCATATACAACTCATTGTTGTGTTTGATATTTAAAGATTGCAGAACATTCCAATACATTGCACATAAACATTTGCCTTTTCTTGTGTTGCTTCCCAGGTTCCAGACTGAAGTCAATTATGATACACTCGAAATCAGGGATGGCCCCTCATCCTCCTCCCCCCTGATTGGTGAATACCATGGCACCCAGGCACCTCATTTCCTGATTTCCACATCCAACTTCCTGTTCCTGTTATTCACCACCGACAACAGTCGCTCAGCGACGGGCTTCAGCATCAGATACGAGAGTAAGGATTGACTTAGTGATAGCGGACATACAATGAGAAGTATTCAGTGTTTTCATACATCGTATGAAGGCTGCACTCAAGTCGTGTGTTCACAAATGTATAATGACATACTTGTCATGTATGCACACGTTTGCACACACCCTCTTGACTCTGTGGCATTTATGCATGTGTGATGTGAATTCCAGGTGTGAAAATGGAGTCCGACTCTTGTCTTGACCCTGGTATTCCAGTAAATGGCCGTCGCCATGGCAGCAGCTTCTCCATCGGCTCCCGTGTCTCGTTTACATGCAACCTAGGATATACCCTGAGTGATCAGGAGCCCATTGTTTGTGAGCAAAATCATCAGTGGAGTCACGCTCTTCCCAGCTGTGATGGTGAGAATGCTGCAATAATTTTAGCCCCTCTTGGAGACCTACAGAGAGATGATCTTTCTTTAGTAAACAAACAATGTGAGAGCTGGTGGAACTCATTTTCATGTTGTCAGAGTTATGTGGATGAGATGTTTTGAGCTACAAAGCAAGAACCATACTATGAATGAGTTCTGTTTCTATGACTATGATTGAGTTAGCTGAGTTAGACATATAAAATACATAGTTATGTGGCGGACAGTGTATTTGGCACCTGGACCTTCAATGGTGACTTAACCCAACATAATTTGTGTGTAATTTAACATGCTTGCGGCACACTAAAGATGGGGGCATAATGACATGAGTACATCTTAGCAAAAGCAATAAACTTGAATTTATCAATGTAATTGGAATGTCAAGAGATTTAAAAAAAAATTGCAGCTGCAATTGTAATAACACTATTAAAGTAAGCTATTTTTATAAAAACAGGATGTGTGCCGCTCTTATTTTGAATTGAACGCTTGATAACATTAACAAGCACTAAAACACAACTCATATTGGCACACACACACAGTCGCATTAGCATGCGCAGCTAAACTAAGCTGACCCAGTGAGCTTATACTTGCTTTACAGCTGACGTTAGGTGGCTAGTAAGAATATCAAAGTTTTTGCGCCGACTTAGCCAATGTTTCAGGTTCCCATCTTGACATGTTTAGTTCAGGAGAGGGCTGGTTAGTGTCAGTGTGGACATGCCGCTGTGAGTGAGCGGTCCATGCGAGCACCATGAGAGAGCAGTCCAGGCACAGTGAGGGGAGAGTATTGCTGTTGCTATGGACCCGAATATCCAACTGCCAATGTAAAATTGTTTTTCTTATTGCTTAATTAATTGATTTATTGATTATTGTGACAGGCCTAATAGTAAACTAAGTTATAATGTTTGACATTTTGTTTAAGCTACTTTGGACAATATTTCAACCATATTCATAATAGTATTTCTGTGTCTGTTATTAAAAGAAATAACCCAAAACCTTATGAAGATGGAACCCACACAAGCTAGGAAAAAGTGTCCACTGACCTTTTAGCTGCAGCGACCAATTTTCCGCCTGTCACCACCATCTTTTCACAGAGAATATACACACTGACACACACTACTGTCTAACAACTTGCTATATGTCCCCCTTAAACAAATATATTTAAAATTATTTTACCTTTATTTAAAATGTTATTGTTACTCTTAATGGAATACTAAGAGCAATACTAACAATAATATTTTTAACAAATGCAGTAGTGTTCAAAATAATGGCAGTTCAATGTGACTAACCAGATTAATCACTGTTATTAGCATATTTTTATTGCTACATGGCAAACAAGTGACTAGTAGATGCAATAGATTCTTAGAAACAAACAAGAACCAGGAGTCATGTTATGTACCCCTTTTAAGGCTGTGCAATTGGGCAATTCGGTGAATAGGGTGTGTTAAAAAAATTGCAGTGTCTGCCGTTGACTTTTTCTACACATTTATTTTTCTAGGCAATCCTGTTAATCACTAAGCCAGTGGTTCCCAAACTTGTTTTGCGGTAGCCCGCAAAACAAGTGTTTTTTACATGCATGTAAAATTAAACCATTACCATTCGTGGTAGCCACTGGTTGACTAACAAGTTGTAATTTCAAAAAAATTTTCATAGCATATCATGTAGAGTGTTCCAAGCTCAAACAGTCTCAATCATTGTAATTAATAACTATATTAACTGATAAAATTAATGGACAGTTAATTCAATTTATCGCGCTTTATTTCCACTCCAGCGCTTTTGTTAGCTCCTGTACAATTTTACCTTGCACCTTCCACAGTCGCCAGCAGTTTGATTGTTTTAAGAGAAAAAAATGTACCAATAGTCAACTAATCTGCATCAACACTTATTGCCTTAGAGTTTTATGGTCCGCTGGCTTTCCCCCAAAAGAGGTTCAGACAGGTCTAAATGTAAGTAACACTTGTCATGAATGTAATAAAAATGAATAGGTTCTGTATGTGGTGGCAAGAGAATGTCACTATAGAGAGTAATAGCAATTTTTAACCAGTTTTTTGGTACGTCCATTCCACACTGTAAAAACTTAAATTTTAATTCAAGATCAGTCAATATGTGACTTGTCCAAATGCTGGACACAAGTCTAAGCTATTTTAAAGTAGAATCAAGTAAATGAATTAAATAGCTAATGACAAAACGTGTATGGCACAGCTATCAAACTCAAGACTGAAAAGCTTTGGCAATGTCTAGCATCCATAACCTCAGTAACAGGCCCATAAAAGCACTATATGCCTCACATACATCTATTTCTTTATACGTGTTACTGTTCTGACAATCTGGAACAGTGTAATTAACTAATGTATCACAGAAAATGTTTATCTCCACAACATCTCAATAACATCTCTGAAAATAAGATATTACTATGAACATTTCTTCTTCTTAACTGTTAGTGCTATTTGTATCTCTGAAGAACTGAAGGCTGACCTAGTGTCTCATATGGGTGGTTGTCTTTTACAAAAAGGATACTTTCTCAAAGCAGATGACTGTGCATCAACATCCCTCTCGTCTGCCTCATTGGATGCCGCTTCTCTTTCGGAGTCCACCTTGGTTGCCAACGACGATAGCTCTCCCTCTGACTTTGCCATCGCGCCATCATCCCCACCATCAGACCGCTCATCCCTGCCACCATCGTGCTGCAGATCCTCCCCCTTTGTTGGGCTGAAATTCTTCTGCTTCTGCTCTCAGCTGGCATCTAGGCTGGTCCACGAGTTTCACTGGATGTGTGGTAATCCCTCTCCAAAAACCTACATCATCTGAACTGCTGTTCGGGTCTCCCTCTTCCTGTCTCGTCCACTTTTTCTGCCATACATTTGGCTTTGAGGTTTCCCCAAGCTCCTCTTCTACGGGCAGAAAATTACAGGGAAGTAGAAGGTTCCTGTGCAACAGTCAGGTCCTTCCAGAACCACTTTCAGGTCAAATCACATAAACTGCCGCCTCTATCTTTGCAGTTCTTCACCAATACTCAACATCCTGGCTGTAGATCAGCTCCATGAGCCTTTCTATCCTATAGCTTCTTTGACCTGTCTTGCCCTTTCTGAGCAGTTTGTGATGCCAACTTGTATGCTTCTTGCATCCGCTTCCTCCACTTACCACATACTCACTGTGAGAGTTGCTCTGGTCCATTGGTGGCAGGCCAAACACAATGTTTACGGGAAGGCGAGGGTTCCGGCTGTAGAGAAGATAATATGGGGCATATCCTGTGGCTTCGCTTTGTGTACAATTGTATGCATGTACGACCTTGGCTAAGAAGCTTTTCCAGTCTGACTTGGCTTCCTCCGGTAGGTTTCTCAGCATGGACAAAGTGTTTGATTAAATCTCTCTGCTTGCTCGTTGCCGGCTGGGTGGTAAGGTGTTGTGTTGGAGCCTTTAACGCTACTGTACTCTTCTAGTTTGGAAAACAGTTTGTTTTCACATTCTCTTCCCTGATCATGATGTAATTTTGCTGAGAATCCAAATTTGAGCATAAAGTCTAAAGATCTTTTCAGCACCAGTTCTAGCAGATTTGTTTTTACACGCATAAGCTTGAGCAAAGCGTGTAAAATGGTCAATCGCCACTAAGATATACTCATATCCGCCTTTGCAGTTTTCAAGGTGAAGAAAGTCTATTGAGACCAACTCAAATGGGTAGGTTGATATTCACTAGTGTTGCCCTTGCAGGTTTGTAGGGATGCTTCGGCTTCAGGCAGCTGCACAATTGCATCACATAATGAGTCACATTTTTCTGCATGTGTGGCCAATAGAATAGGTCACAAATGAGACTCAGTGTCCTCTGCAATCCAAGATGTCCCATTTTCCCATGTAGTTCCTAATAAATGAGTTGGTGGAATGATGCTGGAAGTATTAATTCGGATCGAGTGGCAGGCTTTCTATACATGATGCCATCCTGGTCAATACTTGTTTCATTCCCTTAAGAGGACACTTGCCTTGTCATGCTAGTCTCTCCTCTTCATGTGAGGCCATTGTCCAGTTAAAACACACTCCCTCACATTTCCAATGTCTGGATCCTCCTCCTGTGCTTTCTTTAGTCTTTCTGGTGAAATTTCTGCCACTGAGGGTGCCATCCACTCTTTTTCCATTTGATGACAAGCAGCCGAGATGACAACTGGACACATCCATGGCTCCTGTGGATCAGCCTCAAGTTAGAATGTTTGTGTCACAGCTGTGATTACCTATGGTTGCATCTCCTGTGAGCATGTCTTGATGTATTGCTCCATGTTGAGTGGCATGCGTGACAAGCCATCCGCATCACAGTTCACTTTCCCTGGTCGATATTTAATTGAAAACTTAAATTCTGCTAGATCTGCAATCAACTGATGAGTTGTAGCATTGAGCTTGGGTGTGGTCAGGACATAGGTCAGTGAATTGTTATCGGTGTACACTATAAATGATGGTGCATAAAACAGGTACTCCCTGAACCTTTCACAAACACTTTCACAAAAACTTCCCCGAATGCAGGTGGTAATTTGCTTCTGGAGCGGTTAGCGTTATTGACCCATAGCCGATGACAACTAACTTGTCCTGTTGTCTCTGGTACAGTACTTCACCAAGCCCCTCCTGAGATGCGTCACAATGTAGCACGAATGGCTGATCAAAATCGGGGTACCCTAGCAGCGGTGGTTTAATAAGGTACTCTATGATTTGACAAACTACTTCTCGGTGTTGTTCAATCCATTTCATCGGCTGACTCGAGGAAAGCTGCTCTGACTTCCTTTTTGATCTCTGCCCACTCCCATCTGGCCTTTTGTCTCCACCCTCTTTATTTTCAGTGGATAACAGTTGATAAAGAGGTTTCGCAATGCGGGAAAAGTTTGGGATGTAATAGGTAATAATAGGACAGGATAATAGGACAGGAACCCTAGCATCTTGCTCACTTTCCCCACAGTCTCAGGGTTGCATTTTTTTAAGGCTATGGTTTAAGCTGAAACTTAATGTTGTCCCACTACTAACTGACCTCAAGAGCTTCTTTTGCACAAGCTCAGTACTGTGTGAGCCATAGAATAAAGACAGCATCATCTGTTATTTGCTGTACAGTTGTGCTAATTTTAAAATCTTTTTTAATAGCCAACATGTGATGGGAGAGCTTTGAGAGGCTGAGATAAAAGGTGGTAATAGTGGACATCTCTCAAGCTGAAGGTTGCTGGTTCGATCCTCCGTCCTCCCATGATCATGTCGAAGTATCCTTGGGGAAGATACTGAACCCCAGTTGCACCTGATGGAGCTTCATCAGTAGGTGAATCCGGAAACAGTGTCAAAACGCTTGGAGTGCCTTAAAGGTGGAAAAGGACTATACTGTACAAGTGAGAGACTGTTTACCGTTTACTCCGTTAGGGAACACTTGCACGGTTTCATAAAATCAGATCATAAACATTACAATGCAAGTTTTAACATTATGTTTTGAAGTGTCTCTCTATAAGGTGCATGAATGGTACATAATGCATCACAAATATGGCTTGTAAGGGATACTGCAGCCCCATAAGCGCAGTTACCAAAAAAGAAATGTGTATTTTCCATTTTCTTGCTTTCCCAATGCCTGTTGGGCCCAAACAAGCCACAATATTCTTTCAAGTCAGATTCATTGCTAAACAGCTATTTTAGAACTGTATGAGTCATTTATGACTCAGGGAGAATAATGAAATATCATTGCTACATTTTAAACACTGAGTTGGAGCCAAGATAATAACTTAGAACTATGGACATTTAACTAAATGTACATGATTGATTGCCAGGTAAAGTATTTAATTAACAATACATTTAACTGAAAAATGTGTTAAAAATATTAACAATAATAATAATTAATATTGTTGTATCCTTTACGGGGTGGGATACAGTCTCTTTCTGAATATCCTGAGCTCCTGTTTCCATATCAGTGTTGTATTAAGGAGAAAAATGGTGAGCATAAGTTCTGCATTGATGTAGCTCAACTTCCCATACCTAACATCATGTTTTATTTCTTTAGACCAGTGGCTCCAAAACTTTTTTGCAGCACCCCCTTTTGAAAATAAAATTATTTTCCCCCTCAAAAAGAAGAATTTGAACACACCCAAAGTGCCAACGTCATCATGACACGTCGGGCCGGTAAGAAAAATGCGATAAAAGAAAATGTTCATATTTACTTGTAACAAGAAAACATAAAGCTTGTTAGTCAAAAATAATAATCCATAAACAGGGCACTTCATTATTAAAGCCGCAGGGTTGTAGGGGAGATTGAAAAAAGTAGCGGCTTGTAGTCGGAAAAATACGGTAATAATGAAAAGTGTTCATGGTAGCCCCCGTGCTCCCCCTGTCGTAACGCCGGGGGCCCCAGGGGACACACACCCCAGTTTGAAAACCAACAAACAAACTAGTTAAGACTGAATCAACAGCGCCTCTATGGGTTTCAGCCAAGTGGTGCATTTCAATTAACCTTAACTCACGTGTCAAAAGCAGAAATGTCTTCAAGACAGAGGAAATGTTTGGAAAGGGCCTTGAGTAGGCTCAGACTGTCAGACTGTGGTGCTTGAAAAAAAACACACGCTCAAATACATTTACTACATACTGTATAATATTACTACATTGAATGACTAGGAAAAGTAGAAGCCAATATATTACTATATATGTATCACATTATTAGTAACTATTCTTACTAAGAATGCCGGAGTAAGACCAAAATAATTTGACAGTATACAACCAGAAATTAAACCACTTGAACTATTACACCCTGTCTGTACAAAATGACACCCTAAATCAGCGGTCTCAAACTCATACCATGGCGGGCCAAGAACCTGCAGGTTTTCTTTCCAGCCGGTCAACTGCAGCAGGTGATTTAATGATCATATCCCTTTTCCTGGTTCATCCAATCCACAGTCAAGATATAGATACAGCCTCTGAGGCTCAAAAAGGAATGAATGGACATGCGCGGATATTTTAAAAAATGGACACGTCCACTGAGCTGATGTAAAAAAAATGTCCATCCACACGAGTCAAGTTTTAAAACAAATGTCTCTTCACATAAAAACATACTCACCAGCTTTCGTGCACATTTTGTCCCAACCTGTTCGGCCCGCAACCTAAAGTCGGCTTTGAGTTTTGGCTCCTTGTGGGATTTGATGCTTCAAGACGTGAGAAATCAACAGTTTCACAGAATGAAGTCATAAGTCATTGTTTACCTTTTACAATACCAAATCCGTAACATCCAGATAATGAATGACAAAAGAAACAAGAGACGGAGAAATAAACGTGGAACTGAAGTGCTGTGCAGCTCACTGCTTCTTACACACATGCATTTCCAATCTACCCTCCTCATCCTATAATCTTTTAAGGATGCACTTTCACACTCAGAAGATACTGTCTGCACACAAATAATTTCAGCAAGGATGCACCTCCACACCGGTGTTAAAAAATGTCGATCTGCTTGAGTGGAGTTTAAAAAAAAAAACACTTTGGCCACATAAAAACACAATCACCACCTGTCAAGTGTACAGTATTTTGGGCAATCAATCAATATAACACCTCTGCTCATCATTATAGTGAGATATTAGACTTGTGTCTACCACGGCATAAAATGAAACTATCACCAATGTCACTACCATCATGTTCTGTTGTTAAATAAGCTTATGATCCAAAAAGCTGTGATTTACTGCTTTGACATATTAACACATCAATTTCAAAAATGAATACTTTGGAGCAACAACTGTCTTTTTCATCTTTCAAATATATCTGTATAGTTTTTGTTTTTTACTTAAATTGAATGCTCTACCTCATAGTGACCACTAGGTAGCATTGTTGAGTGCTTAGTTATCGGAGTGCCTATTCCTCTGGAAAATATTGTTAGTGTAGCATGTTGGCCTCACACTCAGAAGATCAGGGTTCGAATCTATTTTGGGCATCTCTGTGTGGAGTTCGCATGCTCTCCCCGTGCGTGCGTGGGTTTTCTCCGGGTACTCCAGTGTCCTCCCACATTCCAAAAACATGCATGATAGGGTAATTGGCGACTCTAAATTGTCCATTAGTGTGTGAATGGTTGTATGTCTGTCCTATGGTTGACTGGCGATCAGTCCAGGGTGTACCCCGCCTTCCTCCCAATTCAGCTGGGATAGGCTCCAGCATACCCGCGACCCTAATGAGGATAAGCGGCATAGAAAATGGATGGATGGATGTTGTTACGTAAAAAGACTAACAGGCTATGTACTCGCAAGGACTGCTGGCAACTAATTATAAATATTTCATATTGCAGATGTAGTATTTGCTCTCTGCTGAAAAGCTGTATTTCGTATGGAGAATTCAATCAGGGAATGCTAGCGGTTCAAAATAGCCACTCCTGTCAGTGCCGCCCGAATTATTCTTGTTCCCACTTCCACCGGGTTGTTATTAAATAGTTACGTGGTGAAACAGCATTGCTTTCATAGCCCGTTTTAAGGCAAAGTCTGGACGGTCAGGACCAGGTTATGAGTGTAGTCTAAGTTCCCACAGTGATATAGCCGCTTAAAAAGAGATCTACTTTCGCTGAACAGACAAGCCCAGCTTTACACTCAACACAGCTCGCTAACCCAATAAACTCGCTTGGCAAAATACCCCCTAGCGAGTCAATGTCCTAGTTTGAGTTTTAATCGTAACATTGCGCCAAATGTCGCCGGTGTATGATGCTACGACAAGGAGGGAACGGGAAGAGATCGAGTCATCCCAGCCACTCAACTCAGCATGATTGAAATATGACGTAGGAGGCAATAGCGGTGAATAAACAAAAGATATGAGGAAGGGGAAACACAACAGCTCTCCATGCACACGCGAGAGAATGGAAAGAAACAGCAACTAATACATTGGCAGGCCTTTCAACACGAGCATCAGCTGCAATTCATGTAGAAGATTGATGTCTGATAAATGATGATTTTTCAAGGCAAATACTGTTATGTGAGCGGAAACTAAATAAAATTAATAAAAAAATTTGTTTGCAGTATGCTTGTTAGCAAAAGCACTTGAACAGAATTGCGTCCAAATAAAATATGAGAGACAAACAAAAATTCAACGCTGCTGTGAGAATATTACTCTGTTATATATGTGATTTACCTTACAGTTAATTAGTAATCCATCTCTGATCAGCCTTCCAACAATACAGTAGCAGAATCCTTTGTTGTCCTGTGCCAGATAGTGCTGCTTGATGCTTAAATCTGTTGGCAGTCAGATCCATTGCAGTTATTTTGGTCTTCCTTGTTCTTCAGATGTTAATGTGTGCTTATTGCATAAGCTCAACAAACCTTGCCAATATGCATATCTTGGTGCAAATTTGCTGTGTCTGACTTCTTCCAGTTCCCTCTGAGCTTCCCCGTAAAAAAAGGCACCTGGTAGCTGCACCTCTGTACCTAATTTTAGGAGTTTTGATGACTTCTAAAACAATCTTTCCTTCCTGCAATTATTTTAATATCAACCATGTCGGCCCTGTGCTCAGTTCACAAAGGTCCAGCAATTGCACATGTTTCACATATATAATAAAGTCAAATTGATCTTGATTATAGTCCTTTAATAGAAATTTGGTTTGGAGAAATATGCCATCAACTGACTTGACTGCACTTTCTTGAAGCTTTACACATAATGTTTGTGTCTCCATAGCTCTGTGTGGAGGCTATGTCTATGGGAAAATGGGCACCATTCTTTCACCAGGATTTCCTGACTTCTATCCCAATTCTCTCAACTGCACCTGGACCATTGAGGTGTCCCATGGTAAAGGTAAGAGCACGCCTACACAATGTTAACTCTCTAGCTTGAAAGATAACATAGGTGCCACCAATTTTAAGAAGATACAGTCATCCCTCGTTTATTGCGGTTAATTGCTTCCAAACTCGACTGTGATAAGTGAAGTAGGATGGCTTAGTTAGAAATGGAATATATTCATAGTTAAGAGCACAGAAAACATGTTTACGACCTTCTAAATGCTGACATATTAGAGCCCTCAAAACATTAAATAACACCCACATAGTCAACTTTACACTCAAATTATCCAATATAGTAGACATCAAATAGAAAATAAGACATAATATATACTCATACATGTTAGCATTGGTAAAATTCCTATTGTTTGTTTTTTTTTACTTCTGGAACTTCTCGGGGTGGCTAATTGTAGCGTCACACAGCATCTGACGTATTTTAAAGTTTGATTGCTAACCTGGGGCTGCACGGGGAATGAGTGGGTAGGATGTTGGCCTCACGGTCTGGGGGTTCAGGGTTTGAATCTCTGTGTGGAGTTTGGATGTTCTCCCCGTGCGTGCGCGGGGTTTCTCCAGGTACTCCGGTTTCCTTGCACATTCCAAAAACATGCATTGTTAATTGGTTAATTGGCATGTTAGTTAAATTGTCCATAGGTATGAATGTGAGTGTAAATGGATACACCCTGGACTGGTCGCCAGTCAATCGCAGGGCACATATAGACAAACAAACATTCACACTCACATTCATACCTATGAACAATTTAGAGTCACCAATTAACCTAACATGCATGTTTTTGGAATGTGGGGGGAAACCGGAGTACCCGCAAAAAACCCACACACGCACGGGGAGAACATGCAAACTCCCCACAGAGATGCCCAACAGAGATTCGAACCATGAACCTCCTGACTGTGAGGCCACTGTGCACCCACTCATCCACCGTGCGGCCGTTTACAAATGTGTCAATCATAAATCTTGATTTGACTTTTGTAAAATCAGTGCATATATACTTCTGTTCTGTATCCACTAAAATGTACTTTCTGTCTGACTCTTTCCATCAATCACCTAATCATCCATTCACCTGTCTGTCAATCCCTCCACTTCACCGTGACTTTCCCAGGGGTCCACCTTGTCTTCCATACTTTCCATTTGGAGGAGAACCACGACTACCTGTCCATCACAGAAGACGGCAATTTCCTGATTCCAGTAGCCCGACTAACTGGCTCAGTGTTGCCCCCGAGTGTTAAAGCCGGGCTCTTTGGGAATTTCAGTGCCCAGCTACGATTCATATCAGATTTTTCCATGAGTTATGAGGGATTTAATATTACGTTTTCAGGTAAGATGTTTTTTTATGGACATTTACTGCATCCCTTATTGATTGGACGCCCTGCTGTTGTACATGTAATACAGCTATCCTAAGAATTTTATAATCATTAAGATAAATGGTCAAATACTTATGGCCAGTTAGTTGCAAAGTCCCACCTGTACCCCTGAAAAGATGATTTACTTACTTTTCAAACAATCTTGCTCAAATTTTACAGACATTCACGTGTCAGTCCCCTAATGGTGTCTGCCAAATTTTAGGCTGAACACCGAAAAGCTAAAGTTGGTGTTTCTAGAACACATTGACTGATGTGAGCAATTTAAAGTTGATCTGACTTATGGGGTCAAACTTTGTGATGTAATAACAGCAAAAATGTTTGGTATATTTATCCAAAAAAATAATAGCTCAGGCAACAGTCAAGGTGCATTTAAAATTTGAACGCCGTTTGTGCGCAGGGGTTCTGATGAGTGTACTGAGCAGCAAGTTTTTGCGGTTAGGTCGGTTGAGTTGAAATCCAGGCTTGCCTGCACTACAAAGGTGGCTCTCTTTTATGCGGCTAGATCACGACTAGGATATATTGCGATTCCCGTTTTATCCATGAAAACGCTTCTGTTTCACTTTCTTTTGGAGATGGCATCACCATTTGTTGCGGAACTTGGTGAAGCTAGGAGCAAGAATAATTATTGCAGCACTATGACAGAAACAGTGTCTTCTCTAGCTTTCCATGATGAAATTCTCAAAGTTATATAGATTTTCATCCAAGGAAATACGCTACATTGGCTAACTTTTTGAGAAGAATGTCAGCAGATGTATATGTCGCAGCAGTCTTTGTGTGGAACAAAACACTTCATTTTCACAAAGGAAAAACTCATGACAAAACATGTCAACATTGCCACCTAGTGGTCATTGAGATCACTAAAATATGAAAAGAATATAAACATATTTCAAAGATGAAAAAAGACAGCTGTTGCTCCAGTAATTTATCTTTAAAATGTATAATACAATTGTATAATATGTGTCACGTTTACATCTTGGCATTGTGATGGTGATGACCCCGAGGATGCGGAAAGCAGGACTCACAGCGGGTAAGCGAAATGTATTTAATGTAATTTGCTGTAACCCAGGGACAGCAGACAACAAACACAAAGAAACGCAAATGATCCGACCAACTACCACACGCACCCAGCTGAACTAAATAATCAAATAGAGATTAGGACCAGGTGCGCTTGAACGACAACGTAAAGTAGCAGGGAAACAGAACGGAACAGAACAGAGTGTTACTAAAATAAGAACACAAACTAGAACTAA
The DNA here is from genome assembly GCA_024372805.1 of Oostethus manadensis. Lineage (NCBI taxonomy): Eukaryota > Metazoa > Chordata > Actinopteri > Syngnathiformes > Syngnathidae > Oostethus > Oostethus manadensis. The sequence goes on from QODF01000086.1 coordinate 2,730,927, forward strand.
GCAAAAATAGAACAAAAGCTAGGCTGTCACGCAAATTAACATTACAGATCGTGACAATATGATAATCAGCGTTAACTTACGTATTTACACGGTCAGCAATTTTCTGCCTGACAATTTTCTATTGGCAGCAACAGTGTTGCTTCTGGCAGTGTTACTCTTCTGAACTCCTCATACCGAACTGTTTAACTCTGATAAGGGAATTTAGGTTTTGTTGAGCTACATCATGAACACAAACCCAGGGTATGTTGAGCCACTTTCGCAGTACAGGCCTTGTGAGTTAGCCTAAACAAATACATACAGTTATGTGAAAAAAACTTCTGAAACCCAATGTAAGCATGTGCATACATTGGGTACCTGAAATATTTATTATTTAATAGCGACCATTATTGGATTTTAATCAATATATGTATAATCCAAATATTTTCCTCACCCTCACAGAAACCCCTAATATTTACCCCAATAAACACCTTGGACCCTTGGTTATGCATTGTGTGCTGTGTAGCAGCAAGTCCGCAATTTGTTTGGTTACATGGAATTGTATGCCATACAGTCACCCTGGTTTTTTCTCTCCAACTCCCAGAAACGGGTGTTAGACTGCTCAAACATTTGCCTTCTCTGTATCCAAGGACGTACCCACCATCGCCTTGGTCTTGCCCCCTCTTTGTGCTGTCTCTCATAGTTTTGTGGGTGTTTCTCAGCTTTGCAAAGTTGTAATTGGAAATTTAGGAGACCAAAACCTTTGCGGATTGTCATTTTCACAGAGAGAAACTTATGATATTAAAAAATGTTATACCCCTCCCCAGTCGCTGGGTAATCTCTGCAACAAATGAACACTGTTGGTACATGCGACATACAGATTATGCACAGTTCTTGCAACCTCCCGCATGGAACGCACAATCAGTACATGTATTGCAAGTTTGGGAAACTTTTGTCTTACAACTGACACGCGATGGCTGTACGAATGAAGCAAAATACCAAAATAGTCCTCAAAGTCATGTGGTGTAATTGTTTTTATATCCATGTCCTAATTATTTATGTCTAAACTTAATGTATTCGCAATGTGTATAGAATACGACTTAGAACCTTGTGAGGATCCAGGAGTACCAGCATTCAGCAGACGAACAGGATTCCAATTTGAAGTTGGGGACTCGCTGGCCTTCTCTTGTTTCCACGGTTACCGACTCGAAGGAGACAGCAAGATTACCTGCCTCGGTGGAGGCAGGCGAGTGTGGAGCAACACGCTGCCCAGATGTATAGGTGAGACAAACGAGTATACACAAAGTTATGTCAAATCAAGACAAAGTGCATTGCATTGTACAACTGAACTTCTCTGTTTTAATTCTATCCATGCAGCAATAAGCCTTTTTTGTTGCGTTTAATTTAAATGTCAGTTTGGGAGATAAATTGGTAACTTGCCACTTTCTTCTCATCGTGACTTTTTATGCTTGGTTATTTGCCGAGATGTAGCGTCTTTTTCAAGTGGCAGAATAATAATGTATAATTTGCCTGATTGGTTATTGGACATATTTATTGTGAAACCTGCAAAGGTCCTTATCTTATTCGCATTGTTTGTTTGGATACTGATCTGTAAGCAGAGGTTTACTTCAAAATATATTGACTGGCTTTAGCCTCTTTTTAAATGTCCCTCACTTTATCTCGGCTGCTCTTAGACACTCCTCGGGGAGATCATTAGAGTATTACCAGCAATATAAACTGTGTTCACACTTTTGTTACTCCCATTTTCCCTATTCTAATTTCTCCACGCATATTCTTAAATGGCTCCTGTTTACCTTCAGCTCTCCTTCATTCTTTCTGTCTGTCACTCCCTCTCTATTTGACTTTCTACACAACGTTAACTAGTGGTACCAATGTTGGATTTGTTGAAAGTTACTTTAATATTATAAACATGACATGTTTTTATGTCACTACTTTTATAATGCCTTACAACTATTAACTAATAATTCATGCCTGTGCCATTTGTTTTCCTCCTTCCTCAACAGCATTTGTATTTGATAAAACTGTATTTGCACTCAGTACAAAGACAAATCCTGTGCCTGATTTAGGCACACCTGTACATTTTAATGAGATCCACTGCAAGAGTTGTAGCTGTAATTCATAAATCATGTTGTTTTGTTGTTAAACCCGGCCTGGTCACTAGGTGTCAGTAATGTTACTGTAATGTTTGCTGAGACACAAACACATACACACAGGACCTAGTCGCCAGAACAACATTTTTCAATGCGGGTTTTATATATTTTACAACAGGAAAAATAATACCTAGTAAAAATATATATAATCAAACAAAGGCTATTACTACTATTGCAACCACACTAAGCTAATACTCAACTCTGAACCCCCAATGTCACCTTTTGTCCCCCCACCACTCCACTCCCGTAGGGAGGACTTATGTAGCAACACACATGAGCATATATCATATTTATGTCTTATGTCTGTCTACTACTTCAGTGCAACCTCAAGATACAAAATTAATTTGTTCCAGAGGGGATTTCGTGTCTTGGAATTTTTGTATTATGAGACAAGATTTATCATTTGAAAACATAATTGGTTCCAGCCCCCTCGAAAACAGTTGTATAAAAGTTTAAATATTGTACCCACCCGAAAGAAATTCATTATCAACATAATCATTTACATGTGCGCGAATGTTAAAAAAACAATGAGAAAATAATAAAAGCAATGAATATAATAAGAAATGATGTTACGAACAACATCTTTCGGGTCGAGCGATGTGAGCTTGATGGCAGAGGAGGAGGCGGCGACAGAGTTTTGACAGATGGCAGAAATCATACGTAGGTGTACGTACTGTCACTTCATTTAAATGAATACAGTACATTACATACTAAACTTAACACTGATTGTATTTTTTTATTTTAATTGTTAACAACGGACGGGAGCTTTTCGGTACGCTGAGCCAAGGCCATCATTAGGGATTTTGGGAGGAAGAGGATGATGGAAGATAACCGAGATAACTGATGGAAGGGCAGCTTCTTCTTCGGTTTTACGGCAGTTGGCATCATTACTTTAGTGCATTTCCACCCCAGGGGAGGGCAGCTTATATGGCAGTGTAATACATTCAAAATGTTTCATTTTCATAATTTGAATATTTTTTCATTATAAATGGAAAGAAAATATCTCCAAAGCCCAATTTGTTTTATACATTTTTTTGTATAATAAGGTTTTTGTAAGTCAAGTTTCCACTGTCTATAATAGAAGTGTAAAGGTCACTATAGGGGTGTTAGTTCATGTCCAGAGGGCTCTAATAATATCAAAACCTTATTTAGAAGGTTGTAATGAGGATTGCTATGCTCTAACTATGTAAATAAAACATTAAATTTTTACATAAAATTCACTTATCATGGTCAGGTCTGAAACCAGTAAACAAAAGATTACTGTACATTCAATGTATGTAGTCTAGACTTCTTTTGTTTTTGCTCCAGTGGATACACTACTGGTCAAAAGTTTTAGAACACTCCAATTTCTCTGGCAAAAAACCTACATTATTAATGTCTTAAGGTGGTCTGTCTCTTGTCCTTTGTTAATTTCCTTCTTTCTTGCCATTTTTGTAGCAACAAATTACCTTCTCCAGTTCAATACTGTTCAACTGATACTCACAAGGGTACAATACCACAGTGTGTTCCAAACGCTGCTTTGATGCAGCGAGATTCTGAAATTACATTATTTTTTCTGTTTGGAGTAATCTTACCTTTATTTTTTGCTCCAGCTGAATGTGGAGCCACGTCTTTGGGACCAGAAGGTGTTCTTGTCTCTCCGAACTTTCCATCCAACTACGACAATAACCACGAGTGCATCTATCGCATCACCACAGAGAAGGGACAAGGAATCAGGATGAAAGCTGAGAGCTTTTCTCTTCAAGATGGAGACTATCTCAGGGTATTTCTCGGTCCACACACACATAAATACATGCATACACATACAAAATACATGTCAGGACCGGCAGGAGTATGCATTCAAATAAGTGTACACATGTACATACACTTTTACACATACACACATCCACACACAATTAGATATTTTGCTCAGGTTATTTTGGTACTGGATTAAACAAACATCATTTGGAATGTTTTGATGAGACTCTTACAGAATATAGAAAAAAACATATTGTGTCCAATTTATCACTATGTGTACAACAAAAGTAAGTGTAAGTGTGTGTGTGTGTGTGTGTGCTTGTGTACACACACACACACAAAACAGTAACAAGTTATTAACATGCTAATGTGTTAAAAAAAAAAGCTTAACAATATTATGTTTTCTTTAAGGGCACAATTTTATTAACAAAGACAAAGTCGCTGGGGATCGGTGAAGTCTCCGGATCAGTTCAGAACCATGTCATAAAAAACTTGGAAAATGCTACCGTGGAGATTTATACTTTTAGATTGCTGATTTGGTCACTTCACTGTCAATCAAAAAGGGATTCCGCCTCAGACCAATTCCCCAATCATCATGCAGAAGCCGAGCATTACTCCCAGAGACGCTGATGGGCGGAACAAAGCCCAGCATTTATCTAAACACCGTCCAGTTTGGCAGAGTGGAACAACCCACTCTACACTTCCCCATCAAAGTCCGTACATGTTCAGCTTTCGACTGTGTGTGTCCGACTGTGCTCAGCCGTGACGCTGTGGGGATGAATGAGAAGGAAGTCGTGTCAGTTACCTGTGATAAGTAGCTAATTCTGAACAGAAGATGAAGGTATTCCAGTGCATATTTAGCCAATTAAATGTTCACACAGGAGTACATATTTCACCACTTTTTTTGGCATTTTAGGAGCAGCTCCGCTTCCCTTCCAATCTTATAGATACAGTGCGGTCTTGGCATATGAGTGTCCCAACTAACAAGTGTTTTTTTTAGAAGGGAGCCATCTCTCTGGGATGATTTTTTTTTGCTTGGACCTGCAAGCTTAAATGTAGCTAGTGAACGACATAACAGAGGACTAAGTAGGTAACTATGTAAGGGCTTCTCTTAGTTCAGAGCTACAGTAGCAGTAGCACTTAGTTGCATTAAAAGTACACTAGCTAGTCATCAACACATCAGTAAAACATATAATATAGCAATCTCCACCCATCCATTTTGTATACCGCTTATCCTCATTAGGGTCGCGGGTATGCTGGAGCCTATCCCAGCTGACTTTGGGCGGGAGGCTGGGTACATTCTGGACTGGTCGCCAGTCAATTGCAGGGCAGACATACAACCAGTCACACTCTAATGGAAAATTTAAAGTCGCCAATTTACTCTAACATGCATGTATGTGAGGTTGAATGTGGGAGGAAACCGGAGTACCCGGAGAAAACCCACGCACGCACGGGGAGAACATGCAAATTCCACACAGAGATGCCCAACAGAGATTCGAAGCGTGAACCTTCTGACTTTGAGGCCAACATGCTACCCACTCATCCACTGTGCGGGCCTATAGCAATCTCATTTATCTTTTGTTCCTACATCTACTGAGTGCCAGGGGACCCAAAAAGTAGGTAATTGGTAATAAATTTGTAGTTAATTACTAAAGAGCGTACAAATTTCAAATTACTGCTTCCAAACTCAGAAGCAACAGCATGCTGCTAGAGGCCTTGGTTATGCAGCTCAACATTCCGACCGCTTTCAAAGAGAGAGTTTTTTCCTTCGCTGTCAAGAGATCGTGACAGTGTGAATACCTGGCAGAAAATGACATTAAATCCAAAGTTTTGCCAAGATTTTAGCTTTTAAAGGATGTAAAGCCTTGAAATTTTGATTAGCCGATGAACAGCCTATTTCACTTTAATGCTTGTTTGCAAAATGTTTTTTTTGTCTTGCACCCATTTCTTCATTTTGCATGTTAAAGCTCTACTTACAATGTCCTTAGGGTCCTGCAAAATGTAAATCCATGCAATTTTTCAACTGGTCCTAAAATTTTGATCATGTTTTTCATGTAGTGGAATGCAGTATTTGCATATACTCAATATCTCATATACTCTATACTCAATACCCAGTTTTATGCATTATTTACTGCAGAGTTAGGACAATTTAATAGCTCAGTTAAAGTAGTAAAGATTGCCCCTGCTTGTTAGAGATGTTAAATATTCTTGTCCCCAGCAGGGCTTCAAAAGCTATGTGTCTGTTATTGCTGTCTGTGTTCCTGCCACCAAAACAGAATTAACACATAGGAATCCATTTTTGCAGTAACCCTTTGCACAGAAATTCAATTTCCAAGAAAACTAGCCAGTCAGGCAACTGTCATCAGTCTAGTCTAGTCTAGTCTCGCCTAGGATGAACAATATACTGTACCTTAGTTTGTCATTTCTTCCCACCAAAACATGCCAAATCATTTCAAGACGTGTAATTAATCACACATCCGCTGTCGCCCACGTGCAGTTTGTGTTATTAGGAGCAGCTACAAGAGCTATTTTACAGTTGTAACGTTGTGCGACAGAGCCCATCTGAAAGGGTTTCTGTTCGCAATGTCTTTTAGCCGTATTAGACCCGAGGGCATGGTTAAGCCAGTATGTGGTTGGAGTGTATTATCACTGTTAGGCCTGGAGCATTGACTCAGCCCATCTGTGGTTAGATTGTATTAGCAGGGTTCTGTCTGACTTTTAAAGAGGCTTAACATGATTATAAAAAGAAAGAAAAAAAGGTTGAAATGTTCCCAATGGGATAAGCATTAAAAAAGAAGAAATCCTGTTACGGGAAGGTAACATCACAGTGGCAAACAGATGCACAGATGATTTATGATGAACGCCAAAATAGCCCTGTACATCTTAGAATGTGTCATCCTACATGTGAGACTGAATGAGCTTTGAACGGTCAACAGATTTCACAAGCATTTCAAAAAGTTCTTAAAGTTAAGATTAAAGAGTATCCTATTACATACAGGCTACTGAAAAAGTATTGTTTCTTAAATGCATAGTATTTGTTTGCAGGGGCCTTCATTTGGGTACACAACTGGTATACAGTACTGGGAAACCTCCTTTGTTAAACATGCCGAAATAATGACCTGTTTGTTTACCCGAAATAAATAATGCAAATAAAATTCATCTGCTCCCAAAGACAAAAATGTTGGCATCGTAAAACCATTGTTAATGCCACAGGCAATTGTTTTAATCAACAATTTAATATTCTCATCTGTCAACAGTCGTGATGAAAAAATATCAAAACAATAAAATCCTTAACCTAGATTGGGAGTGGCTAAGTTACTACAACATGCCTTGAATAAAGCGTATAACTGTGGACTTATTGTTGGCGTTACCATATTGTACTTAGCACCCAAGACAGAGACATGACTATCGCTATTGATAGCATGCGAACGTTTCCTTTTCAGTTCTATGGATGTTAAATATTTGGAATGTGACATGCCATAATGTATGTATTGGCATTGTGACATTGGGGTTTGTAGCTCCACGTTATGTAATAATGCTGCATTATGTAATAATGTATTACATTTTAAAGTCATGATGTAAAAAGTGCAGCATCCGCATTTTGTAATAACTTTTGCACTCACAATGTAACGAGTTATTACAAAATGTAGCACTGTTTATTATGAAATGCATAGTATAATTATTATAAAATGTGGCATTATTGCATAATGACATAAAAATGTATTACAATTTACATAATTAACCATTATTATGTAACGTGGGGCTACAAGGTCACACTAAAAAGTAACACAAATCCAGGACAAAATTTGAACACAAGAAAAAAAAAAAAGATGATATGTGTGTCTCCCATTGTCAATTGGCTTTTTTCTTACCATTTTGGCAGCAAAAAATGACTTTCTCCAATACAGTACTGTTCAATTAATGCTCATGAAGGTATAGTACCACAGTGTGTTCCAAACATTACGTATTTACCTATTTTGTGGTACCTGAATATATACAGCAGTGTTCAAAATAATAGCAGTGCAATGCGACTAACCATATTACTCGTTGTTGTTAGTATATATTTATTGCTACATGGCAAACAAGTTAAAGTAGGTGCAGTAGATTCTCAGAAAACAAACAAGACCTAGCACTCATAATATGCATGAAATATCAGTGTCTGTTGTTTTACAAACTCAAATCTATTTTTTACAAACATTTTTGTTTCTAGGATTTGGCATTTTGCGATCAATTTTAAGTCATTGAAGCTCATTTTAGTTGAACAGCCCACATTTTTTTGCACCTCTTCATATGTTTTCCCTTCTCCAATCAACTTTTTAATCAAAGTACACTGTTTTTCTGAACAATGTCTTGATGACCCATTTCCCTCAGGCTTTCAAAGAGAAAGGCACGTTCAGCAAGTGGTGGTTTCGTTCCTAAATAGGGGTCACCCGATTCACATTGTTTTTTAACAAAATTGATCACAGCTCACAGACTAAATATTTGTTTCCTTTTAACTAATTGCCCTATTGCACAGCCTTAAGAGCGTGCATATCATAAATGCTGGGTCTTCTTTGTTTTCTGAGAATGTAATGCACCTACTGGTAAGTTGTGTGCCATGCAGCAAAATATATGTATATAATAATAATAAATCATTTTCTTTTCCTTTCGGCTTATCCCTGCTTATCTCATCAGAGGTCGCCACAGTAAATCATTTTCTTCCATTTGATTTGCAAGTTTGAATTTGGCAAAAGTTTTACGTCGGATGCCCTTCCTGACACAACCCTCTATATGAGGGACGTGATCTAATAGTGGTAATATTAATTTTAAAAAGCCAATATTGAGTATCTTTAATATTAAGGGAAACTGTGTTTTTTTGAAATTTTGCCCATCATCCACAATCCTTATGTGTAAGTTTTTCCCTTTCCTGTGTGTTCCAAAAAGAGAAAACAAGTTGGCATGATGGAGCAAGGACTACATGTCATGGGAGCCACCTCTTTCGACTATACAGCCAAATAAAAAACTCCAACAACAAAAAAAAAAAAAAAAAAAAAAAAAAGAAAAAAAAGGTCCTCTCTATACCAGAATAATATGAAATAATATGAAAGTTATATGTTAAAATTCCCAAACAGACCTAAACCCCACGTATCGTTGCTGACCGAACAAAACCACGAAAAACACAAAATGAAAAACACAACCAAAACATATTGAAAGATGCGTCTTGGGTGGCAAAATGCTTAGTGGCAGTTTGGGTTCTTGATTTATGCAACCCAAAATGTAGCTTAGATTCTGAAGTTGCTAGACTAAGTGTGCGACTTTATGAATTCCACACAAGGGTGATCAAACGGCCTGTTTTCAGAGGAAACTGTTCATGTCTTGTCCTGGCAGTTCTGTTTTATTGGGGTTGTGTACCTCCATCATGGAGGTTATGTTTTCAAATGAAAGAAATTTCATAGTATCAATATTTTTTATTGTATATTAAATACAAATATAAAAAAAACAAATATTTTCTTTGCAACTTGTATACAGACCTTAAAACGAGTTGAAAACTTCCTAGAATTTACCTTTTGCACGTTTGGATCTTAATGAGGTTTTAAGTAGAGCTACAATATGCAAAAGCAAATAGAGGTAGTGTGACAAAAAGCACTTTGAAAAAGTAATTTATTGGAAGCAACAATTTAACTGAAGTTGGCTGATCAGAAGTTTAAGACCATCGCTAAAAAAAAAATACCAAAAACTCTCCAGAGTTACCAGAACAAAATAATTTCTCAGTAGGACTAAGTAGTGAGTAGCTCCACCGTTCTTGTTAATCACTTCAAAAATTGGTTTGGTGCGAGTGTTTCTAGGAAGCTAGTGGGAACATTGCTCCAAGTGGTGAAGATGGCTTTACAAAGGGCATCAACTGTCTGAAACTGATGACCATTTTTATAAACTTCCCATTCCATCCAAATCAGGGGAAGTTGCAGGATGGTCCAAAAGACCATTCTCACCATTCATATTCTCACTGAAGAAGCAAGCATTGTGAACTGCAGCGTTGTCCTGTTGAAAAACCCAGCTGTTACCACACAGCTATATAAATTCAATAAATTACCTTTTCAAAGTGCTTTTTGTCACACGCCCACTTCTTGGTTTTGCATATTGTAGCTCTACTTGAAACCTCAGTAAGATCCAAATGTGCAAAAGGTAAATTCTAACAATTTTTAAACTGATCTTAAGATTTTGATCAAGTCTTGTATAAATTGTGATAGATTGTCAGTGATAGATTTTTTTTTTCAAATTCCATGATTATTATTTTGGTGTGAACCACAATATGGGGATAACTATGACATGCTTTTCTAGTTTTTAGAAAGTGATGAAAATGTTGTGGTTTTTCCAAAAATCAACTAAATAATAAATGATTATTATAGACTGTTATTAGTCAAAAATATTGAAACAGTTATTCAGTGGTGGCCAAAATTATTAAAACACATGGTATATTTAAAAGGTTTCATTTTTTTGTAATTTGCCTTTACATTACCAGTAAAACAAATGAAATCCACAAGTCATCATTATGCTCTATAAACTATAAAATAGAGCCATCATAAGGAGGTTTAGATACCTTTCCTTACAAGAAACAAGCTAGGCCTTTTTCACTGACATCGTCACACAATCACGTTCCTTCTTCAACCCCATCCAGCAAATTTGGGGCAAGTTGGAAAATAAACAGGAAATAGATTGACACTATGCCAGGAAGATGTGCCATCTATCCATTTTCTATGCCGCTTAGGGTCGCGGGGCTGCAAAAAGTGGACATACTAAATAGCAACCATAATTTTTCATGAACATTTTGAACTGAAATCGGGTCAATATTACCAGATCTGTCAGGTGTGGCCACTCTACATAGTATCCTGTTTACCAGACGTCAGTATTGTTACATTGATGAGACATGACATGACATTAGATTACCTTAACTTGCAGTCAGTCTGACATAGTCAAATAAAACTTCAACCAAATGTAAGTGCTGTGTTTTGGATTTATTACTTTGTTCTTCTTCACCACTCAATTTCAAACCTGTGCTAAACTTTAGAATACATTGGACACTAACTAGTTAGCTAGGAAGCTTGCTGGTGGTAAATGGTGGCCATTCGAGTGTCTTGTGTATTATTAACTTTCCTTTATAAGGAACTTTCCTTATTATTGCTAATCATGTCTACTATATTAGGTAATAGGAGTATAAAGGTGACTGTAGGGGTGTTATTTAATGTCTACGGACTCTAATAATTTTTAGGAAGTCATATGCAGGTAATCAATATACTGGTCACCCTACAGTATCCAGATCCCACTAAGAGGATCCCAGATCCTCTTAGTGCTTAATATTTTGCAAAAAATAAATAAATAAGAGAGGCATATTGCCCAAAAGTGTCATCTAGAAATGAGCCTGACTGCGAATGGGTGTAAAATAGGGAAATATTAAATGTTAATTGGGAAGATTTAATGAAATCTATTATGCAAATCGTTACAATCTGACGGAATGGAAGTGAGTTCGAAAACCAAGCTCATTCAAGTGAGCTTTGACTAGAGCAGTGGTTCTCAAATAGTGGGGCGGGCCCCACTGGGGGAGCACAATGAACTTTCGGGGGTGGGGGGTCGTCAGAAGCAGAGATATTTTTACAATATTAGTGTAAACCTGCCAATATGTCCAAACTTTTTATACTCAACATGCCATTTGACTCCTGAATACACAGTTCTCCATTTTGTTACACTTCCCTTGTTTCAATTTCAAATTCAGTTTGTTTCACTGTCACATTACCTTACTTATGCATTCAAACTTACTAACTGCAGGAAGTCTACAAACTAATTGAAATAGGGGAAAACCCACGGGGTAGGATGTAATAAGCTTTGCTTCTTCCTACTTCTTCCTAGACTGTTAATTGTATTGAGTGATGTATTCCAATGTCATTTATATGCATGTTTCAAATACAATAAATCATTACCATTACCACTGGACTAGAGTAAAAGAAGAGGCAGGTGGATTTTCAGGCTGACCACACTGATGCCAGAACGTAAAGGTTTCAATTAGTTATTTAAGTAAAGCCACGACTAAAAGAAAATAAAAACATACAGCGTTCCCTCCACAAGGTGCCTCGGCTTTAGAGATACAGTAAGAAGTGAAAACATCCAGAAGAAGCTCATGGTGAATAATTTCAGCAAAAACACTTTGTTTGACAGTTCCATCAAGCTTCAGGCCAAAAGTGAGCAGATCCATTGCAACTTTTCACCCTAACACTTTTTACACATGCTAATAAAGTGCTTGGCCAAATTTGCTTTGATTCCGCAACCCTGAGGTTAAAAAGGACGATTAAGATAGAAACCAAGTGCTGAAATTGTTATATGCGAAAAGAGCTGGTTGGAGGGTTGAGATAGTCTGTCAGAAAGTGTGGGGAACAGGGTGGCAGATGGTGACATGTTGATTTATGAGCTGCAGGGCTTTTCATTAACCATACTGAGTTTTACACAAGCACACAGTGTCAGAGAGGGAAAATTAGGGGATAGTGACAGAGGAAATGGGATTGTGTTGGAAGTCAGGAACAGGGAAGGAAAAAGTTTTCCTACTTGATTGATTTCCCGCCATTGTTTCACATTTTTGACTCTTCCACACCCATACTTTGGGTGGATCTTCTTTCACCTCATGTCACAATGTCCCCTCTGACTGACTACCTAAAGAAATACATTGTATACCCAAGCAGAATTTTGGATTGGATTTTGATGAAGGGCATTTTATTTCTTGCTCTAAATGGTCCGTCGGTATGATTGTGAGTGTGAATGTTTGTTTGTCTATATGTGCCCTTCGATTGACTGGCGACCAGTCCAGGGTGTACCCCGCCTCTCGCCCAAAGTCAGCTGGGATAGGCTCCATCATACCCGCAACCCTGACGAGGATAAGCGGTATAGAAATTGAATGAATGACATCCAGCAACTTTATAGCAACTCAGGAAAGGTTGAGAAGTTGTACGCACATGCACACACTCCCCACACACACTACATCTATAGTTTATTGGCAACACAGTTACAATCACTGTAAATAACAATTGCGACGCCTGCGATTGATTGTGCTCAAAACGCACATACAGTATACCGCCAAAGTTTTATATAAAAATAATTAGACAAATGGCTAATGACTTACGAGGAAGTTAGTTACTGAGTTAGTCACAAAGATGTTTTGCTTGACGACGGCCGTGATTTTCAACCACTCTTGCTCAAGTGTTACATACACAAGCTTGTTTGTCAGTGGGTAGATACAGCGAGTGTCTCACTCTATATGAGAAATTTCAAGCTTAAATTTGGGGTTTTATAACAGCACCCCTATGTGATGTATTTCTCATAAAAATAATAGTACAGAAGGCGCGCATGTTTTGCTAAGTTTTCACTTTTTTGTGTGCAGCAGTTCTAAACTATAAGAATAATGACTATAATTATAGAACGAGACTAGTTAATGTTGTTGACCTGTGCTTTCCAAAGTGTGGCCCAGGGCCCATAGTTTGTTTTTATCGAGCCTCTGCATACTCTAAAAATGAAAATAATTCATTATATATGAGATATATTATTAGATAGAACACTCATTTTCTTTGCAAAAATAAGATGTTGATGTTTTGTTGTGATGGTTTTGCATTTATTGACCTACAATGGATTTGTACACCTAAACCTGGATAGAAAAACTTTGTGTATTGGCAATTTTGGCAAATTGAATTGCGGATACACATACAAACCACGTCTCTACATTTATGCCCACATTCACTGGGTTCAGTGCTAACTTTGCAACTGTATCTTTTCCGTTACATGATGTAATACCCATGATGCTTCCATCTCATAATTGAAAATGATGTGATATGAGCAATTTTAGGTAATCTGAAAAGTATATATTCTCTCATCACTAATCTGTCAGGATGCCCCACTATGCCAAATAATGTTATGGAGTGTTATTAGTGCTGCAGAGTGGGAATACAGTTGAACCTCAGTTATCTTGTTAGCGTATAAAACTACACCACTATTTTGCATTATTTTCTAAGATAAATGTACAATACGGCACGCATCTTGGTGTGTTGTTAATACAGTGAGTAAGTGCATCTGTGTTGTTTTTTTTATCACAAAAAACACTTAATTGTTATCATCCCATTAGCTACCTAAAGCTTTAGCACAAAACACATTTTTAGTGTTTACAATTATACATGCATAAAATCATTCTAAATGGGTAACACTTTATATTACAGTGCTGGTAGTAAGCTTTAAAAAGTCGTTATTAAAATTAATAAGAAACTTGCCTTAATAAAGCTATATAATGTAATCATACTGGACACTTGTAATAATCACTGAGATATACAATACCTTATAAAGGCTAATAAATCTGGGTATTATGTTCTTATTAACAGTTAACAATGCTGCTCTGTATCTACTGGAAAGTGGGAACAGTGCCTTATTAGTATTAATGCAGTCATTATAACACACTTATTAAAACCCTAACCCTCCTACCATTACCCTAACACTTTAATATAATGTTAATAATATATGAGTCTTATTAACCTTATTTACTACCTATTAATGCATATTATAAGCACCTTCATAAGCTCTAAAGGCGTATATAAGTGAGGAATGAAGGATAAATTAACATTTAAGGTTACTTTTACCTTCTTTCAAGGTAACCAGTCACATCAAGAATTCCGTTTTCATTAGGTACATAAAGTACAAATAACCTCAAATGTTCATTTAGCCCTTTTGTTTCTCATTTATATACATTTAGTAGTGTTTTCTGCATGTAACTATAATTGCAAAACTATAAAAACACATTTTGTGTTGTCATTTTTGGCTTTCGGGAATTGATTAATTAGATTTCAATTAAATCAATTTGGTTAACATCCGTTTTAGTTAAAATCAGATCTTTTGTAACAAATTATCCATCCTTCCATCCATCCATTTTCTTCCGCTTATTCGAGGTCGGGCAGCCTAAGCAGAGAAGCCCAGACTTCCCTCTCGCCGACCCACTTCGTCCAGCTCTTCCAGGGAGATGCCGAGGCTTTCCCAGACCAGCTGAGAGACATTGTCTCTCTAACGTCTCCTGGGTCTTCCCTGAGGCCTCCTACCGGTTGGATGTGCCTTGAACACATCCCCAGGGAGACGTCCAGGAGGCATCCTAACCAGATGCCCGAGCCACCTCATCTGGCTCCTCTCAATGCAGAGGAGCAGCGGTTCTACTCCCAGATGACAGTGCTTCTCACCCTATCTGTAAGGGAAAGCCCTGCCACCCAGCGGCGAAAACCCATTTCGGCCGCTTGTTCCCGCAATCTTGTCCTTTCGGTCACTACCCAAAGCTCATGACCATACAGTAGGTGAGGGTAGGAACGTAGATCGACCGGTAAATTGAGAGCTTTGCCTTTCGCTCAGGTCTCTCTTTACCACGACAGACCGATGAAGAGTCTGCATCACTGCACACGCCGTACCAATCCGCCTGTCCATCTCGCGTTCCATCCTTCCCTCACTAGTGAATGAGACCCCGAGGTACTTAAACTCCTCCACTTGAGGCAGGACCTTATCCCCGACACGGAGATGGCACTCCACTCTTTTCCGGGCGAGAACCATGGACTTGGACTTGGAGGTGCTGATTCTCATCCCAGCCGCTTCATAATCAGCTGCGAACCGATCCAGTGGGAGTTGAAGGTAACGGCTTGATGAAGCCAACAGGACCACATCATCTGCAAAAAGCAGAGGTCAAATCCTGCGGCCACCAAACTGAAACCCCTCAACGCCCTGGCTGTGCCTAGAAATTCTGTCCATGAAAGTAATGAACAGAATGGGTGACAAAGAGAAGCCCTGGCGGAGTCCAACTCTCACTGGAAACAGGTCCAACTTATTTCCGGCAATGCGAACCAAACTCTGACACCGGCCAGTAAGGGAACGAACCGCCTGGATGTGATGGTGCGATACCCCATATTCCTGGAGCACTCCCCACAGTATTCCCCGAGGAACACGATCAAATGCCTTCTCCAAGTCCACAAAACACATGTAGACTGGCTGGTCAAACTCCCATGCAACCTCAAGGACCGTGCCGAGAGTATAGAGTTGGTCCACAGTTCTACGACCAGGCGAAAACCACAATGCTCCTTCTGAATCTGAGATTTGACTATCCGGCGGATTCTCCTCTGCAGAACCCCCGAATAGACCATACTCGGAAAAATAAAGAGTGTAATCCCATGATAGCTACAACACACCCTCCGGTCACCCTTCTTAAAAATGGGGACCACCACCCAGGGGCACCCAGTCCAGGGGCACTGACCCCGTCCACACGATGCTGCAGAGTTGTGTCAATCAAGAAACGCCCACAGCATCCAGGGCCTTAAGGAACTCCGGGCAGATCTCATACCCCCCCCCGGGGCCTTGCCACCAAGGAGCTTTTTGACCACCTTGGTAAACTCAGCCCCAGAGAAAGGAGAACCTGCCTCAAAGTCCCCAGGCACCGCTTCCATGTTGGAAGATGTGTCGGTGGGATTGAGGAAGTTCCCTTCACCGGTCTACAACATCTCAAGTCGAGGTCAGCAGCACACTGTCCCCACCATACACGGTGTTGACTGAGCACTGCTTTCCCCTCCTGAGATGGCGGATGGTGGTCCAGAATCTCTTTGAAGCCATCCGGAAGTTTTCAATGGCCTCTCCAAACTCCTCCCATGTCCAAGTTTTTGCCTCAGTGATTGCTAGAGCCGCAGACCGCTTGGCCTGCGGTACCTTTCAGCTGCCACCAGAGTCCAATGGGCCAAAACAGCCTGATAGGACTCTTTCTTCAGCTTGACGGCATCCATCACCACTGGTGTCCACCAACGGGTTCTGGGATTACCGCCACGACAGGAACGACTACCTTACAGCCACAACTCCGATCAGCCGCATCGACAACGGAGGCACGGAACATTGTCTCTCAATGTCCAATGCCTCCCTCAAAACATGGTCAAAGGTCTCCTGGAAGTGCGAGTTGAAACTCCTTCTGACAGGGGACTCTGCTAGACATTCATTTCCAGCAGACCCTCACAGTGCGTTTGGGTCTGCCAGGTCTGACCGGCATCCTTCCCCCACCATCGGAACCAACTCACCACCAGGTGGTGATCGGTTGACAGCTCCGCACCTCTCTTCACCCGACTGTCCAAAACATGGCCGCAAGTCCGACGACACAACCCCAAAGTCGATCATCAAACTGCAGTCCAGGGTGTTCTGGTGACAAGTGCACATGTGGACACCCTCATGCTTGAACATGGTGTTTGTTATAGATAATCCATGACGAGCACAGAAGTTCAATAACAAAACACCACTCAGGTTAAGATCAGGGAGCCGTTCCTCCCAATCACACCTCTCCAGGTCTCACTGTCGCTGCCAACATGAGCGTTGAAGTCACCCGGTAGAACAAGGGAATCCCCCGATGGAGCACATTCTAGTACTTCCTCTAAGCACTCCAAAAAGGGTAGGTATTCTGAAATGCTGTTTGGCGCATAAGCGCAAACAACAGTCAGGACCCGACCCCTCACCCGAAGGCGTAGGGAAACTACCCTCCCGTTTACTGGGTTAAACTCTAACGTACAGGCTTGGAGCCGGGGGGCAACAAGAATTGGAACACCTGCCCGTTGCCTCACCAGAGTGGAATGACATCCAGCCCCTCTCGAGACGACTGGTTCTAGAGCCCTTACTGTGCGTTGAGGTGAGTCCGACTATATCTAGCCGGAATTTCTCCACCACACACACCAGCTCAGGCTCCTTTCCCGCCAGAGAGGTGACATTCCAAGTACCGACAACTGGCTTCTGTAGCCGAGGATGGGACCGTCAAGGCCTCTGCCTCCGGCAGCCACCCAGCTCACTTTGCACCCGACCCCTTTGGCCCCTCCTACGAGTAAAGAGCTCATGGAAGGGAGGACCCACGTTACCTTTTCGGGCTGTGCCTGACTGGGCTCAATGGGTTCAGGCCCGGCCACCAGACGCTCGCCATCGTGTCCCACCTCCAGGCTTTGCTCCAGAGGGGGACCCCGGTGACCTGCGTCCGGGCAAAGTCCATTGTAGGCCATCATCAGGGTCTTTGAGCCACTCTTTGTCTGGTCCCTCCCCTAGGACCTGTTTGAGGTAACATTATTAATGACGCTAGTCAAGGTTTAGTCCAATGCCTACATGCTTCTCATATAATGGTCACCGCTCTGGAATGTACATTCCTTGTTAAGTAGACAATAGAAACTCCCTTTTAGAAAAAAAAATCTACAAAAATATGAATATGAATGAAATAGATGCTACTGTCACATGATACTTTAATGGAAGCCGATGGCACGTTTGCTTATTTTCATGTGATTTAATAAACACATATGAATGCAGTTCGACACATTCTGAGCTCATGCAACTCAATGCAGCAACATTATCCACCATGATGAGTTTCATATGTCTTTGATTGACAGGTGTATGATGGAGAGAACAGTTCATCGCGTCTCCTTGGGAGCTTCACCCGAGAAGTCATGATGGGTCACGTCATCAATAGTACCTCTAATCACTTGTGGCTGGAGTTCAACAGTAATGCCTCCGGAACCACCCAGGGCTTTCACCTCACATACACAAGTGAGTTCACATGTCACTTTGAAACATTAATTGCGTAGCAATACAATATTTGTTTTATATTTTCCCTAAGAAGTATCCTTTTTTTCCTTGCAAACATTAAAATGCATAGGATTAGTTACTGTAGAATCTGGCCTGGTGCTATGGTCAAGTGATTCTTTTGACTGTAACAGCAAAAAAAAAAAGAAAAAAAATGTGTCTTGTACTACAAAACTCTTGAGGATAGTCTTTCACAGTCAGCAAAATACCAATTTATTTCACTTCTGACAGGCAAAAAAAGAGTAGCTCTCAGATTTACAAGCAATTTCCGCTGAGGGGTTGGACCAAAGTGCAAGTGCTCTGTAAGATAGCAAATGTCTGATGTCAGTTCTTAAAACACAAACACATCGCATTGGGGTTAAATAGCATTGTTTAGGATAATCTGTGTGTCACTGTAAAGGTAAACATTTATGGCTGGTATGATGGTACACTCCTGATTAAAATTTTAACATTTTTAAAAACTCCAAGAATTTACATTAAGGAACATTTGAATAAAGCTTTAAAAAGCAAAAAGAAGAAACGAGAGTAAGCAATTTATTGTAAGCAAGCATTAAAGTGAAAACAAATGTTTAAGATTATAGGTCAAAAACAACAACAAAAACAAAGTAACATAGAACTAACATGTTCAAAAAATGACTCAGTAAAGAGTTTCTGTGCCATTCTTGTTAATCACCTCAAAAATTAGTTTGGGAATGCTAGATGCCAATATTTCCAGAAGGCTAGTAAAAATGTTGCTCCAGGTGGTGAAGATGGCTTCACGGAGGTCATGGTCCAAGCAGTCCAAGCAGAAGTTCTAGTAATTCTACAACACGATTGCTGCATAAGATTCTAAAATCATCCACTCCTCTACTTCCTGAATCTGCACTTTAAGTGTCATGTAATTATTTTAGCTGCATCATTGTTTGAATCAGATAAGTATTAAATTATAGTATATAATTTATGATAGTTGTTAATGTAAAATCTATTACTATTACAATTAAATTAAGTCCATAACACATCTGAACTACTTGTGTCTTCTTTCAGGTTTTGACCTGGTACGGTGTGAGGAACCTGGCGTCCCTAGTTATGGTTACAAAATCCAGGATGAAGGCCATTATGCCAACACCTTTGTCCTTTACTCCTGCAACCCTGGCTACAGTCTTCATGGCAGCAGTACCCTGACCTGTCTTAGTGGAGACAGACGTGTTTGGGACAAACCACTTCCATCCTGTGTTGGTTAGTATACCAATTGTTCTGTCTATTACAACTCCTTTCAACTCATCAAACAAGCATTTGTACAAATCGGACATAAATAAAGCAGGTGACTATGATGGCAGTACCAGGTGCTGCCAAGAAAGATAATTTTATTACAGGCCACACATTTACACATTTAGAAATCATCTTTGCTGTGGTCAAAGTGTTTTTCTTAAAGAGGTGGTTGTGCTGTATCATACTTGATTTTAGCAGGTTTGATGCACTAGGGAGTCATGAACCAAATGAGAGTTTGGTACCAAAGAGCACCAAAGCATCAGTTGTCACTGTGCATTAGCTTTTTTTTTTTCAATGGAGTGGCTGCAGACTTGTGCTTTTATGCGGAACGCTGCCCTGTTTGGCCAATATCAAATATCAGCCTGTGTGTTGCTCATCTGATATTGTTTTCCAAATGAAGCCTTTTGACCACACATGCTCTCAACCCATTCTCTGTTGGAGAGCAACCTCTTTAATAGTTTCTCATATATAATGCATTCCTATGCGTTCTAGCTCTGACTCAGACCCTCCTGTATGCTGGAGTGAAGCCTTGCTCTTAGCGTCTACCTCCATCACAAGAGAGCTTGGCACTCCTAAGCTTGGAATTTTTCCCTCGCCTAGCCTGGCTTGCTCAGTCCCACTTGTTGGTGTGGTGCAGGGACACACTTCACACACTTTACCCATCATTCCAAGCCAGATGTATGGCCCCGAAGGGACACAAGCAATGGAACATAGAGCGGAAGTAACCGAGTCGGACAACACTGTGCCCACAAGCTTTGACTACATCACATTTTTGATTCCTTGACACTGCAGCCATCTTTGTGTACTACACAACCTCCTGCACACCATGCTCTTGGGGCCCTGTCAACACACTGGCAACTGTGGCTTTACCCATCAAACCAGTGAATGAGGATGTGCTGGTACAGATACTGAGCTCCAATAGATACTTTGAATATCTCTCTTTGGGTCAGCGTATGGACCCTCTACTTTAGTCAAGAATAACATTGCCAGGTTTATGGTTATAGTTGTATTTGCTTCATATATGTTTAATAAACTTAACCAATATTATGTTTACACTTGCACAGTTGAAAAAGTAGCCACAGTCTATAAAGGAGTAGGAGGAAGCAGGGCTTGTTTTATCCGAAACCTTCCCAATATCTTAGAAATTTGTTTACTCACTTGCTGTGTTTAAATGTTAACTTTTTTCTAAATGGGAGATACATTTTAGGTAAATTGTAGCATACTATGTAAGTTGGAACATTTCCATTAACTAAGTCAAACACGAATGGTTGGTAAAGGAGGCCTATAAATACTATTCACATGTGTCTTCTAGTAGCCACTCAAAGTTCATAGAGTGCCTATTAAATATGAAGTTTCACTTGACTTTCGCTGTGCATATTCAACACAGTAAAGCCTATACACATTCCAACATTGTAGGCACTGTGTGGGCTCTTGGAACATTTTAATTGGGAATTCCCAAATGCCGAACCAGACATTGTCATACTCTAACCTGCTTGCACACCTGTGCTCTCAAAGGCATGACAAGGCCTAATTTGGTTGCTAATGGCAACTCCAAATAATAAAAAGTCTGTGTGCATGAAGTTGCTCGTGCTAATATATGTGTGTATTTGTTCCCATGTTTCTTCACAGTCAGTCATTAATTTGCAGCTGCTTGCTGCCTTATTTCAGGTAATCCAGCAGCCAGGAGAATACTTGCGGGCCGGCCACCGGGCTAAATGCAGCTACAGCTACAACTGCATCTTCCTCCTTTGTCATTATTTTGGGTCATTTACTAGTTTACTAGTAATTTACTATTTACTAGTTACTTTGCCTTTATGCTTATCTGTCTCGCTGCATGTCTGTCTGGCTCAGTACAATGTCTGCTTGTACTGCCATGTAGATTTTGCTTTCTCTACCATCCCCATACCCCTACTTTCTCTGATTTAGTCAAAGACAGAGGTGGTCTTCATTTGTATATGTGTATGTGTATACCTGTATTGCTTACTATAAAGATGCTTCTTAGACACACATATTAAGTTATTTCTCATCCAAACTAATTTCTAATCTGCAGAGATCTGCTGGTTTATTGGACGACTGTATGCCTCTTGTGCTACCGCTCTGTCTTTTTCACATACTTGCTGCTATATTCTATATAACTGCTCACTGCAATGAAAATAAAAATAACCAAAAATGCTACTTCTCCCTAGTGCGTTGAGTATTGTTTCATGCCAGGCCTCACAACACTCCAGGGGCATCTTTAGAAGAATAACGGACACTACAGCTAGTCATTCGCCAACCTTGGAAGTCTAAAGCTGGAGCTTAAGCAGTTCAAGGTTGATTTTATGATACAAGACTCTCTATTGTTTCTCATTTAAGTCAACTTTCACACCTCTTGGTAATTTGTAACAAAGTAAAGGAAAAGCCTCTTATTGAGTTGAACAGCTTAGTATGGCTTTAGGAAGAAGACTTGAAAACGAACGGTATTGATACCAGTAATCTGGTGGAGACAATAATGAGAATGAGTCTTAACAATTAATAGTATGAGGATTCATTGTCCTTAGTTGTTAATCTTATAAGAGGTGATATTTGTTCAAAACATCCTTGTCCAAAACATTACTTCAAACATCTTCTTGATGGATTCGAATTTGATTTACAACTAAGAAGGCAGTAAGTCGGCAACAGCATCTGCAAAGTTTGTTTACTGTAATCCAATACAACAGTTTGTGGTTTTGTCCCTGGTGGTGTTAAGATTTTTTTTCCTGTAAAACAAGTAGAAGCAAGAGACGCTAGCAGCTATAAATCACACAGTAGGTGATAGAAGTGGTCTTTGATGATGTTTACGTATTATGTCTTTGCAGCCGAGTGTGGAGGTCACATAACTGGAGCAGTGTCTGGACGGATTTTGTCTCCGGGATACCCTGCCCCATATGACAACAACCTCCACTGTACCTGGACTATAGAGGCTGACACTGGCAAGACTATCAGGTAATATATATATTACCTATTATATTATATTATATACAATAATCCCCCATTGATCACTGTTAATTGGTTCCAGACCCAACCCTGATAACTTAATTTCCGCAAAGAAGGATTACTTATTTATGAATAGAGTAATATTGTGTTAGAGCACAAAATAACCTTTTTACAACCGTATAAATATCGGTTTTAATATTATTAGAGCCTTCTAGCCATGAAATAACACACCTATAGCCACCTTTATGCTTATAAACTTAATATGAGTAAATGAGTATACGTAAATAGGACATATGGTAAATAAGACCCATGCTCATGTGAGTTGCTATAAATATGTTCCCTAGGAGTGAGTGGCTGACAGGAAGTGAAATTTGAGTTTTAGCTTACTGTGGGTTACAGCCGCAACAGTAGCCCGTCATCATTGTGCATCTTATGAGATAATTCAAACTTGCAGTGAATGTCTGCTGGTCTGGCGATTGTGTGTCTCATTGTACATTACAGTAACATTGCTGACACCTTGTAACTAGTGTAGAATACCATGTCAATGTCTTTGAATGTGTCTTTTGGATGCCTTATGTTGTATTTTACTTTATTTAGCCATTTTATGCTTGAAAATCTAACCTTTTCTTATATATGCATATGTTTTGTCCAAACATGGTTTGTATTCAACCACAAAACATGATGATTTATTATTTAATTTAGTTTTAGAAAATCGTGAGAGTGAAGCTGCGAAATTTGAAGCATGATGTAGCGAGGGACAAGTTCCAATGTATTTTGACTACTTTTTGGCTACTAAACACATCACAAGGTTTATGAACACATTTCATTATACAAGAACTATGACCAAATGATAATCGATATGAATTCATATGGAAACTGTCAAACAAAGAATAGTTGTTTATGTTGCATTGTTGTTTATGGATTCTATTCTTCTTCTTAGTCTTCACTTCATAGTCTTTGACACTGAGATTGGCCATGATACCCTGCGAGTTTGGGATGGACCATCTGGATCGTCGGATGGAGGAATCCTTTTGAAAGAGTGGTCGGGTCCGGCTTTACCTGAAGATATCCACTCAACTTTCAATATACTCACACTTCAATTTGACGCTGACTACTTCATCAGCAAGCAGGGATTTTCCATCCAGTTCTCTAGTAAGTAAAAAATTGTGGTAAGTCACGCTCTTTATGTAGCTCTATTAAATCAAGAAGCAATAAGAAGCCAGTGATTGACTTAACAATTAATTTTGCTTTACCACGCCCTTAGCTGTCATTACACAGGCCTTCTGAGTCCAGACATGCAGATTATATTTATTTTTAAATAGAAATAATATGGAATTAACACAGCATTTAATGGGTTTTCATTCAACATATTACAACTTTACTGCTATATTCAAAGCTGTGAGCTTTTAGATATGATATGCATTGAAGTTATACCTGTGTACCATTGAGGCTTCTAGAAAAGTAAACTCTACTTTATACACCTATTTATATTCTGCCCATATGCTTTAATTTAATTAGAATTAGTCATCGAGATTCAGCCAGGGTATGAATAATTTTGCTCTCCATGGTTGCAGGAATGACATGTTACTGTTAAAAAATTGAACCTTATATTTCTTTACCTACTAATACACTCGTTTTCATGAAAATAGCGTAACCTGCACAACGTGCCCTTTCGGTGCACGGGTGGCCCTGGCTGTTTTAAGCCACTCAACCCAAAAATGTCTGCCCCATCCTTTTAGAATCATCTTCCGTGTCTCTGAAATCCACTGTGGCAGCAAAAATCAATCACAAGCTCACAGAGTAAGAAACTAGACGGGCAGTCAAGACCATTGTACCTTTACTTCTCTGTCAGCATGTCACCCTCACAATAACTGTGTTGTGTTCATAAAACTATAGGCGCACACTAGTACTTCGTCAAGGTGCTTGCATCACCGCCGACACACTCAGATGGAACGCTTTGAATGATATCTATTGTAACTAAAAATATACTGCTGGTCCCTAAAACCTAGATTTTTTGACCTGTACCTTTGTGATATGCAACTGCCCTTTTCAGGTCAACTGCTGCAGACTAATGCTTGAATCAAGTCACGCAATTTTAGCACTTTTGTTATCTCCCATGTGTTTGGAAAGTAGAAAGAAAAATACATGCCATGCAAATGTTACAACACAGTGATTTAGTCTATGTGTCACTGGATGGATGGTTAGAAAACAGATGATATAGTCAATAAATTGGAATGAAGCACTTAGACCTGCAATGCGGATGCAGATGGTTGAATTTATTGCCTTAATGGGAGTATAAATGCGCTTTGTGGGGGCTTGGCTCCCACAAATTGTTCCCCCACGGTGTCCTTTAATCCATACATAGAAACTTATCCACTGCCATTCCAGTACATTTAGTCATGCTGTCTCAGAGACAGAAAACAAATAAAAGTGGGTGCAATGACTTATTAGTATGTACTGTATATCTACAGTATGTGTCTGTGTATGCATTTCTAGTCACATATAAAGCATCTATAAATTTTAAGGTAAAGGTAAAGCCCTCAACTGAAGCCTTGTCTGTTTGGACGTGCAGTAATTGCCTGGAGCGGTTTGAGAGGTTTATCTGCATCTGTTCCTGAAAGATTGAATGAAGACATAGTTCATTTGAGCTAGATCAGAGCTCCAGTAAAAGGCTAAACTAATGGCTGCTTTTATTTTTTTAAATTGCCGATAGATCAAAGTTGTTACCATCAAGTATGGTCCACAAAGCCATTACCCCAGACCAAGCCACCGGGGACATCACGGTGAGGCCTGGAAAGGTTGTCAAAGTGTCCACCGCCTTGGCTCAGATCTTTCGCCTGATTTAAAATGCCTGAGAGTTGTTTTTAACAACAGTGCCACTGCGTAGGCATCTGGAGAGCTTGGCCATGTGAGGAAGTAGGCTTTGGTGAGGATGGAGGGAGATTCTGCAGAAAGGCTCATTCAATAAGCTTCAGGGCTCCCGGCAGGGGAGCGTCTGAAAGTAAAGTGAAGTCTAGCAAGCCAGGTGGTCGCAATAAGCCTACTACAGTTCAATCTACTACATGTCCACACAAGCACTGGTTTTCTCGATCACATACAGTAATTTCTACTATGACTTTGACAGAGTAACTAACTGTAATTAACTAACATTTTAATACGCAATGCACGCGCTAGCAAAATAGTCACCATCCATATCGTTACCATCTAGACACATCACTATAGACTGGGCCTCCTTTTCTTGTCTTTAAGGAATGAACCCGATGACACAAGCACTTAGCATGCAATGACCACACAAAATAGTACATCAAAATACATTTTGTTAATTATTGTCTCGATGAATGATGAATATTCATAGGCAGGACCATCAGCACCACCAGTCCTCCTCATTTTAACAATAAATATTGACACTCACTAATATGTTAATCAAATCCAGTGTGTTCCATTATTATGTAAATCACACTTTCTGTTCCCCCATGTTCATTTAACAAAGTAAAGGTGAAATGTAATAGAACACCACGTAGATTTATATATTTTGGATTTACTACTTTCAATCTCATTGTCGGTGCATAAAGTGGAAACTACAAAGTCACATAAGCCATCCAATGCTGCTGGTTGACTTCCAAGTTGGTCTTATTTCAAATCAAGTTGTTCCCATAGAACATAATGTGAACTGAAGCATCGCCATTATGAAATATGTATTACATGTAAAGTGGAACCTGGGTCAGTCAGGCTGACTCAGATGGATGAATTTATTGTTTTAATGGAAGTATAACTACACCCACTAAATTCAATTGAAATTGCTGGTATTGATTACATTATAGCAATATTTTTGTTGCATAGTTTAAAAAATATATTACACAACAACTGGATTTTGGCCATTTTACTTATAATGAGTTTCAAAATGCGTCACTGCTGTTATTCATACTTAATACCACTTTTGTATCTCCATTGTCAATTTGCTGACTGGAAGCCTTTTTGGACTCACCACATAATAGACTATTGTGTTTTTCTAAATTGTATTTTTTTTTCAGATAGATAATATTGTTGTGTTGGAGTGTCCCTGTCTCAATGTCTGTCTCACATTGTCTAGCCACAACAGCAACAACCTGTAATGACCCCGGCATCCCAGTAAATGGGTCTCGATACGGGGACAGTAAGGAGCCCGGTGACAGTATGACGTTCCAGTGTGACCCTGGCTATCAGCTCCAAGGCCCTGATACCATCACATGTGTCCGCATGGATAACAGGTTCTACTGGCAGCCCGACCCGCCAACATGCATGGGTAAGAGTACATCACTGAATGAAATGAATTTAAACATCTTCTTTCGATAAGATGAGTAAAGAAAATATGGCACAATAGTGTAAAGTTTGGAGATTTGCTAGTACGGTTTGTTTGCAAAGTCAATTCTGGATTGCTTTATCTCAAATGTGAACCAGCATGCGGCAGTGTTGAGTTTAGTGTCATGGAGCTCCAGACGTCATGTGACTGATCTCCATGCGTTTGCTAACACAGCCATTCCGGCAGGATAGCAGTAGGCGTAAAGAGAAGACGCTTGTAAAAAAAAAGATAATCAGCACGAAACATTAGCTTATTTCTCTTACTCTGTAACAGAAACAACAAGCATAGTATTTCCATTTTATTCCCAACAAAATGGAGGATTACATCTCAAAACTAAAGGCGCATGGACTTCATTTACAAATAAGGGTAAGATCAAATGCCACATCATTTAAAAAAGAGTTCAGCAGGGGAGAAAAACTATGAAATTGAAGTATAGGCTTATCTTCTATTTTGGGCTCATGTTTTTATACCAGACTCCTCTGTAGTCAGTGCCTCACCACACGTCACTGCTTTGCGTCACTGCAAAGTGGTATCTTTTTAAAAAAATTTGTCACGACCAAAGTAGCAAACCACAAGTGAACATTGCAAGTGTGCTGGCCCTGTGATTACTTTTATACCTATGTGCCAAATTTGTCTCCCATAACATGAGCTAGGCTTAAATGTGTTTTGTTGTGGCCTTAAATTATGCCTTAATGGGTTTGGAATAGCAATGCATTGTATAATACCTTAAATTACAAAATATAAGACAGTACTTTTTTCACATGCTTCCAACCCTGCGGCTTAAACATTGGTGCAGCAATTTTATGGCTAAAATAACTACAGTTCCCATGATGCTTAGACTGCAGATTCAGTAGTGAATTGGAGTAGTGAATTCTTGCGGCGATCGTGTTTTGATCTGACAAATCTTAAATAAGTTTAATGAATTGTAGAATTACTACTGCTAGGACCGCAGCAACTGTTGAACTTTGATTTTTTTAAAAAAGCTACTCGCTCATCAGAGCTAACGAGTGATGCTGGCATCGAGTGTAGGTAGTATTGCAAGGTTTAGTATGCCTTTCTGTGTAAATAATCCATGTTACAATGTGGACACCTGCTGCTTACAGACCGCTGTGGCAGTGTGGTAGTACATTTTATAACAGTGCAGTGTGATTTGTTAATAATCAAGTCAGAAATAAGCACTATATTGTGCTCCTAGTTTGTCTCCTATTGTTTTTTATTAAATCTGAGGCTTCCTTTTTAATTTTGGAAGACATTTCCACTGTACATTTTCATAATTCCAAATGGTATTGGGTCAGAGCATGCCAATTGTATTGACATGTTTAATTAAAAGTAAATGTATTTAATAAGTTTTTATTATTATTATTTGTTCTAATTATAGTGCATTATCTTTCACACAAAATCATTTGAGAACAGGCTCCACAGTAGAAAAATGTGCCTGTATTTTTGCTGCTTGAATGTGGCTATTAAGAAATGTCAAGAGGAGCAGCAATGACTTGAAATAACTCGTCAGCAGGCACCCCACAACCCTGCAGATTTGCTACAGATGCTCTCTTTTATAGATCTCATCCAGTTTTATGCTCAAGTGTCCAAGGTGATGTTTGTTTACTGAAATACGGGCTGTTGAAGCTGAGGCTGTGGGAAAATACATTTTTCATTTTCTCACACAATTAGTTTATGGGCTGTCTCTGCTCCACATTTAGTCAGTTTTTTTTTTTACCAATGTGCCCTGGCTTTTTGATCACAGTCTTACATGGATTAAAATTGTTTACTAAAAGAAGCTCCTATTAAAACGAGGGACTTCCGATATCGGCTGACTGATATACTGTAACGATATCAGCTTTTCTGCCGCTAATGATATGGGTGTGCAAGTGATGACGTTTTGTTGAGACAAAATGATAAAAATAAATATGGCTCTTTCTATGTAACTTATGTCGCATATTGCAATATTTGTCCGATTTGCACCAATAGTGTAATGCAGGAAAGAGTCAAGTGTGAAATGCATCTCAGTGGAATCAAAGTACAAGAAGCATGAGTTCATTCATCACATGAATTGTGACCTGAAATTGGTTTAAGGAAAAGCTGCTGCCTATATTGGTATCAGATGAAGTTGGTGTTGGTAATGAAGCGCATAACGATATAGGGTATCAGTAAATACCTAATCAAGCATCTGTAATTAAAATGATCAGCACTATTAGTTCTTGATTTGTTTAGATACCATCTGCTGGTATGTCACCTGGTATTTCACCAACCTCTCCTTATTCTTTGTATATTATTAGTAGGACAGATTGCCTCACTTGTCTTCAGGTGTAGCATTTTATTTCTCCTCCTTTCGAACCTCTTCCTCCCGTCTCAGATTGTGTTAGGGCTGTGTCACGCTGATGATGGTTGATTGTGAATGTTCAGCCTGCATTTGAGTCAGACAGGACCCTGACGTGAGTTGGAATGGGGTTTGAGGAATTACTGGATGACAGAGTCCCTCTAAGGGGGATAAATACTTCAGCACAAATGGAATGGTGCATTTTTTAAATTTTACCATAGAGAATCCATCAGCTGTGCAATCAGTTTTATATGTTGCTCAAGTACCGAGTACTGACTGCTCAGTAACAATACTTAGTAGCTGTAGATTGTAATAGGATTTAAAATGTCATAGACTTATACTGAAATGAATATGCACAGGCGCATGTGCAAAAAATACCAACTACCAGTGTAGGTCCTTGGGCTAGACGCTTCACGCTACTGCCTACTTTATACAATGATGAGAGACAACGAAATGAATGGCATGCTAGCTCAGATGTCGCCCGGCCAAACAATGTTTGCATCGGGTGCTGGGGAACCAAAGCACCTTGATGACAAATGTTCTACTGCAACAAGGCATACATAGGCAAGATGCAAGAACAAGGCTCTGCTCCAGTAACCCTAGTCACAGATGGTACATGAAAATAATGAAGGAAAAATGGTTACTTAAAAAAACACAACCAACACTAATGGCCAAACAACTAGTAGCTCAGTGTTCCAACATCCACAAATGGCAACTGCTATCCCAACTTGAGATTGATGAGGTGCAACACAAATGATATGGCAAGAAGAAGCCAGAATGTCAGGTCAGAAGGGAGAGAACAGCAACTCCCCATCCAGAGATTAGGTATGAAGCCCCAATGAGTACAATCATGTTGAACAAGGCAGCGAATGACCTGAAAGATAATATCATGGCAAGAATGATCTCCAGGCAACCCTGATGCCACTTACAGTGGCTAAGTGATGTACCATCTGAAAGTCTCGTAGAGAATGTGAATGCAGCACTGAGGGCAATCCCCACGTCAACCATCACTGAAACCAATGAGCTGATATACGCTTCACTGGATCATCACACCAACGGGACTAAAAGAAGTCAGAAAACTGTCTCAGCGAAACTCATCCGTATGCTCGCCATCCTCATTGGGGCCTTGACTTGACTTCATTTTAAAGTAGCCTTTTATTGTGGTCAGCCTTAGAAACACATGTGCAATAATCATCCTAATTAGCATCTTAATATGCCACACCCAGGAAGTAAATAGATTATCTAAGCAAAAGAGAAGTGCTTACTAAGTCATATTTAGATTGATTTGGGAACAATATTTAAGAGAAGTAGGCCTTTTCCCTCTTCAAGTTCATCTTAGGAAACGTGGAAGTACAAAAACCTATTGCCTTTATATTTTTAGGTTAGTCAGTGTTTGAGAGAGGAGCACATTTATTACTGACCCTTTCCTTCCAGATCCTTTTTTTGTCTTGTATTTTATTTATATTATGATGTGATTTGGTTACTAATAAATGATCTACTATAAGCAATCTCACCACAGTCATTCTATGACTCCACTACGCTGCGCGTGTGTTTGTGCTCGTACATAGAATTGAACCGTGCCCGAGGCTAACTCTTACAATCGTGCCGCTCTTGGGCACGATTATGTGCACTCACGAGAGTCAAACATTTCCTCTTTTAGGTGTTAAGTGGGTCCAGACACGGAACAATTACCCTAGTGTGAGTACTCCCTAAAGTTCTTGTAGTCCCAAGCGTACTGTGAGTGCAGCAGAAGCTGAGCGGAACTGTGAAATTTCCGCAAAACACGACATTTTCCACAATCCTTGCACATCGTTTACATTTTTTCTGTCATGACTTTCCTACACTGGTGAAAATAAACGAGGAAGTGGCAAATGCTATGCTGGTGAAGGAAATGAGAAGAATTGATGCTGAAAAGCATTTTCAGTGCTTTTGAATATCATCGGAAAAATTAGGTGATCTAGTTTGGCGGCTAGCCCCACTACTTCTGCACTACATCGAGGCATCGATCAGTCAACACTGCACAGAGGACGGCTGCAGATTCAAAAATACATGCCGACCAGTAGTTTCTGAGACACCAACGCACTGAGCAAAGTCCGCGTGTCTGCTTTGATTCGGCGCAGACTTTGGACTTCTTTCGGCATATGTTCTGCCCGAGTAGGTTTGGACCTGTTTTCTGATGCCTTCCAGGAGAGTCCCACCTCACACTTTGAAATCCACTGTTCTAAAACTACATTTCAGACCACTGTTCAGTGGCAAGTCCTAGTATGTCTATTCTTTAATATACAGTATCATTATTACCACCGTCAGAGCCACCTGCTACCAAGTGCCCAGTTGGTTTCCGAAACCCACTCCACATTGCATTAACTCTCCACTTCTGCAGTTGGTTTTCTAGCCTCCAACTCTCAGATGTGCTTTCCTTTATTTAGTCTCCACAACTCCCTCTGACACACTTGATTTCCTCACAGAAATAAACAAGGTATTCCCAGTCTGTATTTCGTTCTGCAATCATCAAATGCAGGATGGCAGAGTCAGTGCAGGGGAAAAAATAATTATTCTGGTAAGTTTTCGCAAAGCATTTGCACAGACTTGCTGGTCCAGGCTACTAGCAGGAAGTACTAAACTGTATGAGGTAATAAAGGCCTAAAATCACTTCATTATCAAGTCTTGAGTCTATTGTATGAAAGTGATTACACTGGAAGTGAAAGCATTCTGCACGGTTCTATTCCCATCTCAATATTTTACTCACTGTTACTGTCCAAAGCTTTGCAACTCTTAGGCACTTATGGTATGTCTTCCCTTCCTCTTTTTATTATTCCTTACTGTAATGTTCTTCAGCATGGTGATAGAGAGCAATTACAACAAGGTCAGCTGACATTTAAGAACCGATTCCATAGCATTCTTCTTGGTATTTATGGTGTGCCTATTGTAAAGAACTGCGCAACATTTTTGTGCTACTTTTTGGCCCTCTTCTGTTGGCGCACAAACAACATTTTTTTTGTCATGTTTAACGTCCAAGGATACCCCTTCTTGAGTGACACCCAGAAACTTGTGCATATTTGTCTGTATTATGGCATCATTGTCATTGTCAAGATACACCCATGTTTTGTAAGTAACTTTTGTAAGTAAAATTTCCTACCTTTTATGGAAACTTGGCTTTGTTCCACCACTGACATTTGCTCACCTACTTTTCCACGGCTAAAATCATCTTCTGTGTTGTCTTTGCGGTATTATGCATCTCCAGGGAGCAGCATTATACACACCAGTTTATGTAGAGAATTGTTTGTTTGTGTGTGGTCTGTGTGCCTTTGTTTGTCTCCACTTCACCGTTGCTAATGTGTTCAAACCCACCTGCTTCTCCAGGTATCTTCTCCAAGTCTTCCTTCTTGTCTGTGCAATGGTGCCTGAATTGATTGCTGGTGCTAATAATTGTCTTGTTTTGTTGTTGCAGAATAACAGGACCACCAGGGGTATTTTTACTGGTAGACCAGCCCCAATCTGTTTCCAAATTTCACAGTCCCTGTCTCACTTGCTCTTTTTCTTGCTCTGTGTATCTGAGAAAGCAATATCCTCCAGGTGTTATTCTCTCTCTTCACCAACTTCAGCCACACCTCCCATCAGTGCCTCACCCTTTCTCTCGTGTGCTTATATTTGGTGGCGATATGGATGCTCACTCATGGGTGATTCTCCCTGCAGATCCAAAGGCCCTAATGTTCATCACTCTATTTTGGGGTTTTCTCCCCAGCAACCTGTGGAGGTAACGTCAGCAGCCCTTCTGGAGTGATCCTGTCTCCTAACTACCCCCAGCCTTATCCTCCTGGGAAAGAATGCGATTGGCGAATCCGAGTCAACCCAGACTTTGTCATTGCGCTCATCTTCAAAAGGTAAGCAATCCAAAACATGCGTGACCATGGTGGCTTTTAATGAAAATGTAACTGTCACAAAATGCACGCTAACCTCTCCACCTCCAAGTGGAATTCTGTGTCTGCAGAAACACCTCTGCTAGTATTTCTAACATGTGATTTTAATCCTGAAATATTTACACCTAAATAGCAGTGCAGATCCTTTTAGCTGTGTCTTAGGTTTCTTTTCAATATTAACAAACATGTACTCAGATATGGTCTCTGAATGGAGTTTTAGATGCACAGGTACATTATGGATTAGATGAAAATGACATTCAATGTTTTAAAACCAAAAATTCCTGGGTTGATATATGAAGAGAATTGAACTGTGCACGAAATATCTCTCCAGTCCTCGTGAAGCCAGAAGTTATGTTTTTTTTTGTTTGATTGTTTTTATCAGGAGCGGGATGAATGGTGGCTCCTCCCCTGAGCCACCACCTTATCGTGGTGGAGGAGTTTGCATTGTCCCAATGATCCTAGGAGCTAAGTTGTTGGGGGCTGTCATGCCCCTGCTAGGGTCACCCATGACAAACAGGTCCTAGGGGAAGGACCAGACAGAGAGTGGCTCAAAAGACCCTAATGATGATTAAAAACACGATGGGTCCGATGGCAAGCGTCTGGTGGCCGGGCCTGCACCCATGGGGCCCGGTCGGGCACAGCCCAGAAAGGTAACGTGGGTCGCCCCTCTCATGAGCTCATCACTCGAAGGAGGGCCAAAGGGGTCGGGTGCTAAGTGAGCTGGGTGGCAGCCGGAGGCGGAGGCCTTGGCGGTCCGATCCTCGGCTACAGAAGCTAGTTGTTGGTATGTGGAATGTCACCTCTCTGGCGGGGAAGGAGCCTGAGCTGGTGCGTGAGGTGGAGAAATTCCGGCTAAATATAGTCGGACTCACCTGAACACACAGCAAAGGCTCCGGAACCAGTCCTCTCGAGAGGGGATGAACTTCATTCCACTTTGGTGTTGTCGGCAATGAGAGGCGACGGGCAGGTGTGCCAATTCCTTTTGCCCCCCGGCTCCAAGCCTGCACGTTGGAGTTTAACCCGGTAAGCGAGAGGATAGTTTCCCTAGGCCTTCGGGTGGGGGGACGGGTCCTGACTGTTTTTTTGTGCTTATGCACTATACAGCAGTTCAGATATCCACCCTTTTTGGAGTCCTTAGAGAAAGTACTAGAGAGTGCTCCCTAGGGGGATTCCCTTGTTGTACCGGGTGACTTCAACACTCATGTTGGCTGCGACAGTAAGACCTGGAGAGGCTTGATTGAGTCTTATCAGGCCGTTTTGGCCCATGGGACTCTGGATGCAGCTGACAGGTACCGGCAGGCCAAGCCGTCTGCGGCTCTGGCAGTCACTGAGTCCAAAACTCGGACATGGGAGGAGTTCGGAGAGGCCATGGAAAACAACTTCGGGACGGCTTTAAAGAGATTCTGGTCCACCATCCGCCGTCTCAGGAACAACTACCAACACAGTGTACACCGTGTATGGTGGGGACGGTGTGCTGCTGACCTCGACTTGAGATGTTATGGACCGGTGGAGGGAATACTTTAAAGACCTTCTCAATCCCACCGACACGTCTTCCAACATTGAAGCAGTGCCTGGGAACTCTGAGGCGGGTTCCCATATCTCTGGGGCTGAGGTTACCAAGCTCTATAATCTTGGCAAGGTCCTTGAGGGTGCATGGGAGTTTTCCCAACCAGTTTACATGTGTTTTGTGGACTTGGAGAAGGCATTCGACCGTGTTCCTCGGGGAATACTGTGAGGAGTGCTCCGGGCATATTGGATATCAGACCACCTAATCCAGGCGGTTTGTTCCCTGTATGAACGGTGTCAGAGTTTGGTTAGCAATGCCGGCAATAAGTCGAACCCGTTTCCAGTGAGGATTGGACTCCGCCAGAGCTGCCCTTTGCCACCGATTCTGTTCACTACTTTCATGGACAGAATTTCTAGGTGCAGCCAGGGCGTTGAGGGGTTTCAGTTTGGTGGCCGCAGGATTTGATCTCTGCTTTTTGCAGATGATGGGGTCCTGTTGGCTTCATCGAGCATTGACCTTCAACTCTCACTGGATCGGTTTGCAGCTGAGTGTGAAGCGGCTGGGATGAGAATCAGCACCTCCACGTCCGAGTCCATGGTTCTCGCCCGGGAAAGGGTGGAGTGCCATCTCCGAGTCGGGGGTGGGGTCCTACCTCAAGTGGAAGAGTTTAAGTACCTTGTCTTGTTCACGAGTGATGGAAGGATGGAACGCAAGATGGACAGGCGGATTGGTACGGCGTCTGCAGTGATGTGGACTCTGCACCGGTCTGTCGTGGTAAAAAGAGAGCTGAGCCAAAAGGCAAAGCTCTCGATTTACCGGTCGATCTACATTCCTACCCTCACCTATGGTCTTGAGCTTTGGGTAGTGACCGAAAAGGACAAGGTCACGGGTACAAGCGGCAAATGA
Source organism: Oostethus manadensis (assembly GCA_024372805.1). Classification (NCBI taxonomy): domain Eukaryota; kingdom Metazoa; phylum Chordata; class Actinopteri; order Syngnathiformes; family Syngnathidae; genus Oostethus; species Oostethus manadensis. The sequence continues at coordinate 2,766,619 of QODF01000086.1, forward strand.
GTTTTCTCCGCAGGGTGGCTGGGCTTTCCCTCAGAGATCGGATGGGAAGCGCTGTCATCCGGGAGAGACTCGGAGTAGAACCGCTGCTCCTCGCATTGAGAGGAGCCAGATGACGTGGCTCGGGCATCTGGTTAGGATGCCTCCCGAACGCTTTCCTGGGGAGGTGTTCAGGGCACGTCCAACCGGTAGGAGGCCTCTGGGAAGACCCAGGACACGCTAGATATCGGATATCACACATTTGAATGCTAACACCCCCATTGCAGTGCCCATCCGTGACAAACAGCACTTCAGTTAGTCGTATTAGTTGAACTTGAGGCAATTTGGCCACATACTAACAACAATGTCAAGGCCCCACATATAGATGAATATGTTCTCATGGTTCAGGGACTAAAACCAATGTGAACATTTATGTTTCACATGTAACAAAACAGATTTGAAGTAAGAGGGGCCAAGTTTGCACTCCCTTTGCCCACTTCTGTTAGTCTGTAATGGAAGTCCTAATTAGCTATGCTGTTTTATGATTTGTGTGTGTACTGCAGTATCTAATTTCAATGTGTCACTGTAATTGTGTTGGATAATTTGAGCTGAAGTAGACCTCCATCAGTAAGGACACTAATTTGTTTTTGAATCAAATAAAACACACATTGCAAACTTCTTAAAGGAAGACGGTACATTTGTTGTTTGTTTAATTGTGTCCACATTGTAGAAGGTTTTTTTCAACGCTCAAAATATGCCACATACCCTCACATATGCAATGCAATCAGTATCAAGTAAATAACTTAAAATAATTGTAACTGTAACAACAATGACATCACTATCATTAGCTTTCTTCCAAACATACGCAAGTGTAATGTATACTTTTGATAATAGATATAATTTATAATCTAAGATATAACTATAATCTTTAGCTTTAAACAAAAAGTCCCGTAATTAAATTAGCATATATAATGATTACACTGACCTTTGCGACCTGAATAAGATTAGAATTGATCTTTATTGAATGAGAGCGCTCTGTCTGCATTTTCATTTTGACATTTATACTAAGAATGTGGCGCTCAAGAAAAATATATTGGCATGGATCACTTTTAATGCTTTGTCACTACAAAAGGGCTTATGCGCCGTTAAGCTCTTTCCAAATCAGATATGAATACAGACCCTTAGCATTCACAAGGCTTATGTTAACTTTGCAAACGATTGCATTAGGTGATTACAGGCAGGTATTATCCGATAACAGATCATGTTGTCACAAAAATGCCACGAGTACCCATTAAATTAAAGGTTCAAAAATATCAAGATAGAACTGCTGGTATGTGTAAATCATTTATCAAGAAAGCTGTGATGTGCACATTGCATCAGCTGCACTTGGCAAAGAAGTTATTAATATTTTATCATTTAAGAACAAACGGCACAGCTTTTCTGACATACCAGTAGGTAAAATGCTGAACAATAATCATTAATGCAAACAAAATACAAAAAATTAAATGTATAAGTAACCCGTGACCCTAACAGATAAGCGGTATAGAAAATGAATGAATGAATGAATTAAATGTTTAAGTACAAGTGTCTACAATGTTATTGCTGCCCAGATACACTGTAAGGAGCTTTAAGTTTATTAGTAGAGGTGTCACAAGATTAAAAGATGACATTTCTTGTTTAGAGAAAAGCTGTTTTTTGAGGACAGGGCAGTCAGAAGCCAATCAAACTGTGAACTATTATAATAGTAATACAGTAATATGGAATTGGCAGTGTGCGACAATTTATTGGAACCGCACATTAAAAGCTTTAAGCACATTATGACCCTTGCAAACCCACCACGGCGTCAGTGAGTGACGTGTCGCTGTTTTTTTCAGCGACACGTTGGAATTGAACAGATGCTGCCGTGTTAATATCCCAGCAGAAGCTGTAGTAATTCTTCATTTGATCAAAGTTAATGTAATTTTCAGACTATATAGTGCACCGATATACAACCCTCACCCACTAAATCTAAAGAAAAGAAAACATTTGTATATACATATAGACCCCACCGGTCTATAAGCCGTACACTTAAAGATTTTTTTTCCAATTAAATAAATGTCGTTGTTTTTTTTCCAAACAGTGCGCAACAGCTCGCGTCATACAAGTGGTTAAACAATGGTCTACTGGCAAAGTAATTTCTTGCTGTCCTCCTTCTCCTTCTGGAAACTAAAAACACTAAAGTCTTCTTCACTCTCTGAACTGAATATCTCTACAATTCCCGCACCACCCCTGCCCTTAGGGAAATCAGCCTCCGATCCTGTACTGCAGCAGCTTAGCCCTCCAAAACCCACCGGCGACACCGTCGGACACTGTTCCACACAGTAAAGATTTACCAGCAGACCCAAGCAAAACCCGCTAGATCGATCGCCTTCAACCTGAAAACCGCATCACATGCATGCTTTCTTCATGATGAGGGTGCGCGCATGAGTAGCAAATGACTGCTCTGAAGCACTTGAGATGTTGTGAGATCAGAACAAGATCACGTTAGCCGTATCATTGTATAAACGGGTGGTGCAAAGTTTGAGACACCTGGAATTGCAATACTTAATTGCCAGATCAAAACACGTACCTTTTCGGATTTGTCAGGACACTTAATCACCAAGCGGTTCTATGTATGCATGTTACATTTGGCTGACTGCCAACTTTACAAGTACCGGCAAAATTAGTTACTGCTCAAATATGTTCCAAGTGAGTAGCAAAAATGAAAATTAGACGTACGGTGATGTATTGAAAGATGAAAGGTTAAGTTGGTGTCTTAAGTCAAAAATAATGGCACTGTGGTGACTAACTCACTTTATAACACACCTCATGCGTAGAAGAGATCCATGTTGACAGTTTAGCGACATGATCGCTATATTTAGTTGAGTAGGGTTGTGCATTAAAAGTAAAAGACAGCATGGGTTTCTAGCATTGTGCATTTATTTGGTAATCAAATACAAGCGTTCAACAAAAGCATAACTGTACATTAAAGTTATTAGACAGGCTGTAGAAAGTCGTGGTGTACAGTAAATGTTTCTGCAAGATGATATTATTGGTAACAAGCTGACTAACAGAAACTGGCAGGCGCAATGAGTTAAGTCAGCGTACTCATTGAGTTCACTCAGATGGTAGGCAGGGCTGGAGGACTAAGCCGAGAAGAAACGCTTGTGGCTGCTTCTACCCTGTATTTGATCAGGAAATGTACAAATTCAATTAAGAAAATGTTTAAAGGATTTCAATCATACAGAATACATTTATAATATAATTTAATGGACAAATATTAATATTTATTTTAAATTTTTATTTTTTAAGTTTACCTTCCCCCGGAAGGAACACGGAACTGTTAATAATGTTATGCCAAAGAAGAATTGTATGGAAGTGTCTGTTTAACCATCATTTTTTGTGTTTTGAATCTGTCAGTTTTAACATGGAGCCCAGTTATGACTTCTTGCACATCTATGAGGGTGAAGACTCTAACGGGCCACTGCTGGCGAGTCTCCAAGGTAACCAGGCACCTGAGCGCATCGAGAGCAGTGGCAACAGTCTCTTCCTGGCATTCCGATCGGATGCCTCTCTAGGAATGTCTGGCTTTGCCATTGAGTTCAGAGGTAAAAGCTTTGTTTTTGCAACATTGCCATTTTCTTAAATATTACTAACATGTCCTAGGTAAAGACTGAAATTTATCATGCAATATTGACTGACTGCAATAGTACAAGTGTCATAGAAAACTACCTTTGAAGATGTCAGAGCTTTAGAATAAGTACACCAAAGGAGCCCCAGAATCACTGCAAGTTTGTGGTAGTTTGTAATGGCCCGTTTGATGTGCTTGTTCTGACTGGCAGTCTTTGCAAACAAGAGTGATATTTCCAAATCTACATTCAAATACCAAATTGCCTTTACGTGATGCTCCAGATTATCTATGAGGGGTATTTGTCCCTAAACCGTGATTGTTGTGAGTGACTTGATGCAGTGTATCCTACCTTTACCATAATCTGTGTTTAGGTGCGGTGATGATTAAAATGACGTTGTAGGGGTGTTTCTTCTACAGACTGGCTAATATTTTAAGATGCCAACTCTATTCATTTCAGCCGCACATCGTAAGGCTTTTTCAGATGAAAGGGCATGATGTTCCGTGTCAGCCCATGAGTTGTTTGCCTCCACAGATTGTGACTCATCCTGGTTTTACAGAAGCTGCTTGACTGGCGGTGATTTAACAGCTATTGTCAAAGTGAAGCTGATTATTACTTTACTGCCTGACTGCCGACTAGATCTCTTCTGTCAAGTTTTATATAAAAAAATGTGCGCCTCTCATTCCATTTATCTGTAATTAAAAACGATTATCTCCCCCTCTGTTGTCTGTCTCGCCACGACACCTCACACCTCTGTACTTTTGTCATTAATTCACTACCTTTCATCTGCCATCGCTCTAATTAAAATGCAGCCTTAATCATCTCCATGTTTCATTTGCGTCTTGCCTACCACCCCCTGTTCCTCTCTCTCTACTTCCCTTTTCTCATTCTTCATAGGAAAAGCAAACAGCACTGAGTCATTTTGACTTTATACAGTTTTTGACATTTTTTGACTTCTCCTCCATTGCTCTTGCCTCTTGTCATTTACCCGCATTAGGCCCTTCTTCTTCTATGACAACATAGAAATGCAAGAGAGATGATATCTCATATAAAGTGTTTGTTTCTGTCACATCTAATCATGTCAACAAATACAGACTAAGAGACATAGTGCTGGCTTGACAAGCATCCACTATGCCTTGCTAAACTCAGTCAGGAGAGGAGTAAAACATGATTTACATTAATGAAAGCCCTCCATTGATTCTTTATTCCTCTTTAGCGCAGACATCTTGCTTGGTTTTGATAAAACTGTTACTACGGCAACATCAAGCACATCTCTTCTCGTTACGTCATTGGTGGTTGCTCATGAATTTCATTTAATACCAACTCTATGGGGTGCATACCCCTCCCAATTGTATGTGTTTCATCTAAAGCTTGGGAAGATGTAGCAGCCGATCTCATAATATATATATTATTATTATTAATATGTATATTAAAACCTTGGCTAGCCGGACATTTATGAATACTATAGTAGGCAGAGTCAGTTTTGTTGAATTTGATTAAACCTCAAATGTACCACTTTGATGCAAAAGTGGTCATAGTTCCCTTGCTCTCTCCTAATTTCTTTACTTAATCTCTTTCTCTACAGAAAAACCAAGGGAGGCCTGTTTTGATCCTGGTAACATTATGAATGCTAGTCGGACCGGACATGACTATAAATTGGGATCTCAGGTGTCTTACCACTGTCACCATGGCTACACAATAATGGGAAGGGAAACCATAACCTGCGTAATGGGGCATGATGGGAAGCCGGTGTGGGATAAGGCTCTACCGTCCTGTAAAGGTAGGACAAATTCATGCACAATCACATTGTTGCACACAGATTATTTTGTCTCCCAAGACATTATGTACAATTCCATTCTTTTCCCAGTGCACACAGCAAAGTCATGTTTGGATGAGTTTGTTGTGGAAAGACTGACCTCGACCAAGTACAATAACCTTGGATTAACTATAACACAGAAACATACACAATGCCTAAAATGTAACTTTTTATTTTGGTCATTTTATACCATCTTTATTATTGCACATACTACATCATTTGCTCAATAGCTGTGTTGGTACAGTGCATGCAATTGTCTGTGTGCTGTGCCCACTCTGGTGTATGTTCTTAAATTACTGGTCTCCGTGATGTGTGCTTTACTGTGTGCATCTGTGGGTGTATAAAATGGAGACAGATCCTGTCAGGGATTGGAAGGCTAAACTGTCACAACTGTCTATTTGATTAATGGCTGAAAGAGCCAAAGAAGTGGCACCTGCCAAATGTCCATTTACACTGTATTTGTCATATGAAGTTTGTGTGTGAGCATGTGTGTGTGTGAGCACAAGTCTCAAAGTCAGAAATATGAAAGACAGTAATCTGACCTGTAGCCACAAATCAGTGGCGGGTAGCAATAAAGGAGGGAATTTAAAATGAACACAATAAAACACTTTTAATTAAATCTCCGCCACCACAGTGTTTTATAAAATATGATAGACTGTGGGGGGTGGGGGGGACTTCAGAACAGCAGCAAATAACTGAAGTGGTTTTATCTCACGTTCACATCCATCACCGTTTTATCAAGATAATATCCCCACTTATCAACTTTAGCTTTCTGCCCAGCTCTTTCATACGCAGAGCCACTGTCATTTGTAGTTCTAAGCACACACAAAAAAGGATCACACAAAAAAGGATGCTTTACAAGGACAAAGACGTTGCGGCATGCAATTTGTTGTTTTGCTTTGCCAGTGAAGGTAAACAACCATTCTTCAAATTGATCAATTTCACTTTGCCGTTTAGCGCGATACATTTTAACTAGCTGAATTGTAAAAGAAAAAGGTAACTGCTTATTTATATTGCTCAAGATTTGTCAAACTAAAGTTCTATACTCTCACTGGCCACCGGGGGCAGACTGAGACTAAAAATGTCGGTGACTCTACCCACAGTGGAAACATGATTTACTGACGTAGTACACAAGGGCACACACAGTAATGCATGTGGCAACATTGTAAAAACATATTATTAATCTTTTCTAAAGAGTAATAAGACAAATGTTCGATTATATATTCATCCATCTTCTATGGGGTTTGCTGCAGCCTATCGCAGGTGACTTCATCATGCAAGAGGCAAGCCACACCTTGGTGTCACGATCTGCACTTTTTTGACGTGGGAGTGTATTTTAGTTTCTATGATTATGCCTGTGTTCTTGTTATTTCCTAGTTTCGTATGTTTTTTCCCTGATTTGACACTTCCCTTGATTACGCGCACCTGTTTCTTGTTTGTTCCTTGTTATTTAGGTTCAGGTGTGCGCACTCTTAGTTGTCGGCTCATTGTTACGTTCACTACAGTTTGTAGGTTTGTTTGGTGTTTCGTTCTTTTGCTCTAGTCCTTGCTGCCGCTGCATTTGTTATTTAAGAAGAACCTCTACCTCACCTGTTTGGCGTCCTGCTCTCCGCATCCTCGGGGTTGACAACACCATGCCAAGACGGTACCGTGACACTTGGACTTGTTGCCAGTCAATTGCAGGTCACGCATAAAAAGTGACAAACACTGTGCAAAAGTCATAATTTAACTAAACAATAATAAAAGCAGAACAGTGAAACAATGAGTTGGTTACAGCAGTAGCTTTATCCCATCCCTGTATTAAAATGGAGGAAGGAGGCTCTGCCAGTGACCCAAGGTGTTCCCTATGGCCAGACTGCCTATGCTGCTCATTTCTTTAATTAGACTTCCACAGTCAAATGCGATCTGGTGCAAGAAATGGATCAAAATAGTATGTTTTGTTTGTTGTACGTAGCATTTTGGCCTCACAGTCAGGAGGTTTAGGGTTCTAATCTCCGTTAGGCATCTCTGTGTGGAGTTTGCATGTTCTCCCCGTGCGTGCGTGAGTTTTCTCCGGGTACTCCGGTTTCCTCCCACATTCCAAAAACATGCATGTTAGGTTAATTGGCAACTCTAAATTGTCCATTACAGTGTGAATGTGAGTGTGAATGTTTGTTTGTCTGCCCTGCGATTCTCTGTACCCCGCCTCCTGCCCAAAAGTCAGGTGGGATAGGCTCCAGCATACCCGCGACCCTAATGAGGATAAGCGGTATAGAAAATGGATGGATGGATGTTTTTTGTACTTTGAGCATTCTTGAATACTCAAATGTAAATCTCTGTAGGTAGTTCAGTTGTAAATTGCATGTTTTTTTATTTCAGCTTGTTTTCTATTTCCTTCCCTTTTCCTCCCTTGTCTTCCGCTCCACATTGACTTTTCTTAACACATACTTTGGGCACTTCTTCTTCCCTTTCCGTCATCTTGTCTTGGGCCAGCTCCTGGGGGCTCTTAGACCAAGCTCATTAGACAGGTTGAGACCTCCTTAAATAATACAGCTCCACTTACACTCCCTCCATCTCCTCTTGTTTCGCCTTTCGCCCCCTTGCACATCCACCTTTCCTCTTTCACTCTGCATGTAACGACTTCTCATTCTCTCTCTCTCTCACTCCTGTGCTGCTCCTGTCTGTCTGATTTGCTGTGTGTTGTTCTCTGCTGCTCTCTCTCCCACACACACCACCCATCTCAAAATGCTCTTTTATTGGTTACCATGGTAACTAAGAGCTGTTGCAAGAAAGAGGGAATTCTCGGTGACTGTTGATGGGCTTCTCTCGCTCCCTCTCTTCCTCCTCCTTTGTATATGTGTGGGTGTGTGTGTGTGTGTGTGTGTCAAAGAGCAGGAGAAAGCGTGAGAAAGATGGAGCTGTCACACAGTGCCGCCTAGAGGCAGGACACACATGCACACATGCATATACAACTACATATACATATACTAATGAATATTTGAATGTTGTCTGAGTAACCTGTGAGCAGTCGGCCCAATTGTTATTCCTGCAAAGAAAGTTTGTAGCTGCGTGTCTGTGTAATTGGGTGAGTGTGAATGCATGCATCTGTATTGCACGTCTATAAAAGGAATATAGTCGTCCCTCTCCACATCATGCTTCTAATTTCGCGGAGTCATGGTTTTTCAGACATGTATCAATTAATAAATCCTGCTGTTTTGTGGTTGAATACGGCCTATTATAAACTAGGGCTTCAAAGTAAACACGTTAACAGATGTTTCCTTTAATGTCTATTTTTGACGTGCGATTAACATGCACACGTCCTGTTTGACCTTGGCCCCACACCATAGTTTGAGGAAGCAGAGGTGACTGTGAAGCCACCTTCAGGAACACATATTGAGAAGGAAATATGGTAAATTTAATGTTATGAAGACATTTTGTGAATGTAGTATTCTACATTGGTCACTAATTGTCAGTAATTGATCGGTAAGACAAGCACCGGACTTGAATGCCAGAACAACAGGGTTTTTTTTCCGGTTTAAATGATCTCGGGCACAACAGTCTCTTATTTTTACAGGCACAATAACAATAATAATAACAACAACATGGGCTACTGTTGTGACTGTAACCTACGGCAAGCTAAATCTCAACTCTGAACCCCTGACGTCGCTTGCTGTCCTCCACACGGAACATATTTACTGTGACATTTACTGCAACAATGTTAAAAAAAACTTATTTAGAAGGTTGTAAAAAGGTTTTCTATGCCATGACTATTAAAATATTCTATTATTAAATTCATTCATTTTCTATACCGCTTATCCTCATCAGGGTCGCGGGTATTTAAAAAAAATCCTACTTTGTGGAAATTGACTTTTCACGGTTGGGTCTGGAACCAATGAACCACAATGAACAAGAGATTACTGTATATACTGATACTGTCTAGTGACTTTGTAGTGGTTCACTTGGTTGACTTCCTTGCAGCTGCTGTGGGGTCTGATCCCACTTGGTGATTGTATAAATATGAGTGTGTATGGTTCCTTGACAAAAGCCTATGTGACCTGTAATAGACTGGTAACCAGTCCAGGGTGTACTCCACCAAAAGTCAGCTGGGATAGGCTTCAGCTTTCTGTGACCCACAACAGGCTAATCAGTATACAATGTATGCAGTAGCGACTGTTTGACACTGGAACAGATTATCTCAATTTTTTCAATTTCCAATGGAAAATGTGCATTAGTTCTTGAGGGTTATACATCCACCACATTTTATGTGTTTTGTTTATTTTCATGGACTGTCCTTTGTTTTTAAACAAACCTAATCTTTATTTTGTGACAATAGGAAGTGGCAGCGGGTTGTGGAAGAGTGGGTGTGCAGCACTCAAGAGCTTGATGTTATTTTCTTTTCTGTGATGAATCTAATCCCAGGAAAATTGAAGACACAATAACAATTTTATTAGCTTGTTTTCAGAAGACTGCTGGAGGTGCTGCAACATAACCTTATAACACTTTGGGACATTTTTGGACTTTTTCTTTTACTCTTTTCACATCATTCCAGAAAACGATGTATTTGTTGCAGATAGAAAGACTGTAAGTCTTCAAATGTGTGTGTGTTTGACTGAGGATGTGAGCGTGACTGATCAAAGCACATTTGCGTGGAGGCTTTTTGACACCTGAGCCTGCAGCAACACCACTGGGGGATTGTGGGTAGATCAAGAACACACCTCCAGACCTGAGGGTTTAAATGCAGGGGCACAGTAAGAATCAATGCAGAAATATCAGTCAGTGCAGAGGATCAGGAGCAGTGGATGATTACTCTTTTGGTTTATGAAGCAAACGGGAAGCAGGACAGCGTTGTGGGGCAGGAGAGGCCAGTGAGTGCAACAGCTCTCATGCAAATAGCCACAAAACCAATTTTAGCAGGGTATTTTTTTCCACTGTGTTCATCTACTAGAATTTACCTAGTAAGCATCACCCACAAAGCCCATTTTTATTCTAAATTCATTGTTTTTGGAATGTTTTTTTAAGAGCCAAAGGTACATTGCATGGAGAAGGCTCAGCACAATTCCAAAGCTGGATCAGGACTACCGCACATCTAAGACTAGATTTATATTGCAGGTCTCTGTGCCATATACTACATAGGGCCTGTGTCAGTTTTTTGGATTGTCTGTATTTGCCCTATTACCCATGTATGATATGATATTATTGTGATTGCATTTACTGAAGACTCACATGTGCACACCCTCAAAATACCCTTAAACAACTACTTGACGAAACAACAAGAACAACACAGTCCTCATTCCGATCTGCCGATATTGAAATGATTCCATTAATTTGTCCTTATTTACGCCAGGATTTATATCATAATTGGAGCACATGACAACAAAATTGGAAAAACCCTTAAGCCAAACTCAAATAAAAGAAGGATCAACTGCACAGGAGTATTTATTTATTCAAATATATTATGTGGTAGAATGGAAATATTTGACTAATATATAATTCAAGGTCTATGTCTAAAACATTGCTTTTCAAAGTAATGTTTCTAAAACATTGCTTTTCAAAGTACCCGCGACCCTAATGCGGATAAGCGGTTTAGAAAATGAATGAATGAGTGCTTTTCAAAGTTTTCAGCTGTTGAGAACCCCTGCCCTCAAGGTCATATGCACCAATGGCTATCATGTGCTTGGTGTGCTCACTAATGCATTTATTCATTCACATTCTACTGCTTATCATCTGGAGCCTATCATAGCTGACTTTGTGCAATGCAAACTACAACCACATTATTGAACTTCTTGTTAAATTAATACTTTTCTGACAGTCTTCTTTTCTGTACAAAACATGCAAAACTGTTTTGATACCAAATACATCCAAACATTAGATTTAGAGGCTGTTCTTTTTAAGCGTACATACCGAGGCTTAAGTCCACAGGTGTCCGAGTGACACAATATGTCAGTAAAAAGTACATTGTCTACAAAACCACCAAAAATCTTGTCAAATGCAGCACAGCTATTGGTGGGAACAATAGCGAAGCAAATATGCCTGCCAACACATGTAATGGGTACACTGCTCCCAACTAAATATAATACGAGTCCTGAATAAAATCATATGCTTAGATGCAACAAGATCTCCCTGAAAGCTACAAACATCCATCCATCATTTTTTTCTGCTTATCCAGGTCCAAGCCATGGGGGCTGCAGTCTCAGTAGAGGAGTCCATAATTGTTTTGCACTTACTGTATCTAGCTCTACTCTATGAATGGTAGAATAAGGCTCCACCTTACGGTGGAGGGGTTTGAGTGCCCGAGTGATCCTGGGAGCTATGTTGGCCAAGGCTATATACCCCTGGTAAGGTCCCACAAAGCAAACAGGTCCTAGGTGACAGGCCAGACAAAGGCGGAATCCCAATTTTACCACGTAGCCCTTCCCCTTTGTCTTAGCCCTGGTCACACCCCAACCCCTACCGCTTAAAACCAAGGCCCAAGGGGAAGAAGCCTTTACTTTTAACTACTTGCTGGCTGTGACAATGGCAGATAAGACAACTAAACTGTTCATAATAAATGGTACTTATTGTAAAGAATGGTGCGTACATTTCAACATTATTTCTACATTATTTCATTGTTACATTGTTATTTCTGCCTAACTCAGAACTTTTTAAAAATAAAAGAAACACATTTTTACACATTTTTTTCAAAAAATTAGGTGGAAAGTAATTTATTAATACCCACCATGTAAACAATTCCAAAATTACATTCTTGTTGTTCTTTTATTTGTAATAAAGACTTAGATGTATTTATTAAAGTCACTGATTGAGCAAAGGAGAAAAAATAAAAGACTGTAAATGAATATGCTTTTTCTTTGGCTTTGTGCGGCTTTTTGGCAACTCCAATTCAAAAAGCCAATCACACAGCTGCCTCTCAGAAAATTACATCACATGTAGCAGAGTGCCCTAATGTCTCTGGACTTAAGGAAAACCGGGGAATATTTCAACACTTCTATTAAAAAAATAGGAGACCCAGGACTGGGGATGAAAACAGGACATGTTCTGGGAAAATAGGATGTTTGATCACCATAAGCATAAACATCTTAGTTTTATGATTGACTGCATTGTGCTTGAGACTTTCAGCCTTATACCATACCAACTTTATTTATAAAGTCCTTTAACCACAACCTTAGTTGAAAACAAAGGGATGTAAATCAAAATGAGGAAAATGCATGAACAGCATTTTATTTTTGACCATGACCGCAACATGTGTTGGAGCTTTTTTTTACAACACATTATCAGTAGTGTAAAACTAACCTGTACAAGCCATATGTGTTCTGAATTAACTACTACAAGCAAGTAACTCAATTTAAACTATGTGTCCTATATAATAATTAGCATGCAGAAATATGGTGGGAAAATGGCATAGTCATTTTATTGAGTGGGTTATATGGTAGCAGGAAAATATTTCATTAATATTTTTCTTCAGAAGCTATTATTAAAATGTGTGTTTCTGACCAAATGCAGTGTGCATCAAATTTGTACACGACTGCACATGATAGTGTCTAGTTGATTTCTGTAGGTTGTCTGTGTGAAATTAGAATTGGACTCACTAATATGGTTGCATAATACAGCCAGTGACCATTATGTAGTATATGAATGAAGGCAAGTCCATAACACAGCAATTTGTCACAGCCGCAGAATTGTCTGAGATACCAAAACATTCACTAAAGCTGTGTCTGAGAAACATCACTTCGGTGCATGGAAATGAAATAACTTTTAAAATCCCCTTTTCCTGATGTTGCAATGGAAGTCCCTCACTAGCTGACATGTAATAAGGTGCACCATGTAGAGTGTTGAATATCAAAACGTAAAGGATGCAATGTTAACATTCTTTCATTCATTTTCTATGCCGCTTATCCTCATTAGGGTCGCGGGCAATGTAAACATCTGCTTCAAAATGTAATGTGTTTTTTTAATTACATTGCTAAGCATGTTTTGCAGCTTTCCACCAAGTTACATGAATAGAAGTGAATTTAATTTCCAGGTAAACGGCATAGAAAATGGATGGATGGGTCTTGATGGGTGGTGACGCGTGCAGCTTGATCCTTGCTTGTTGTTGAAAAATAGCCCAGTATAGTGTACATATTGACCTGCTAATAACCAGACAACATACGTGATTATTTGCGCAACTGAAAAAGTACTTTATATACAGGAATGTATCAAAACCCTGCAAACGTAATGTTTTTACCATGCTGTCCATGTGTACCAAGGACACACTGAGGGCTGAGATTTTCTGAGTCCCTGTCATGGATGTTTGTGAGTTGCATATGAATAATTTATTGTGGGTGCATATATAATAAAATGGCTGTAAGGTGATATTCTAGGTTACCATTTCTGTGCTGGGCCATCTCTTGAATTCCCCCTCTAACAACGCAGGTAACTGGCGCCAAACACGTGTTCCTAACTGAACAAGTTTTAGTGGCAATATTTTATTGCAATGTTAACGAAAATCATACTATAAAATTATAATCCCTTGGTTCCAGACTCGACAGTGATAAGTGAATTCTTTATTTATGAATTAAATATTTTGTGGTTAGAGTTTAGAAAACTTGTTGATGACCTTTAAATAAAGTTTTTAGCATTTTTAGAGCCCTTTGGACATAAATTAACACCCCCATAGACACCTTTACGCTTGTATAACTCAATATAGTAGACAAAATAAGAGTTAATAAACCATTTATGACATTAATAAGACTTGTGCTTGTGTGTGTTGCAATGAATGTGTTCCCTAGGGGAGTAGACTGAGTGGCGGACAGGAAATGGCATCAAGGATTTAGAGTTGAGTTTCATTTTGCCGCGACAGTAGCCTGTGTTTTTATTAGGGATTATTACGCCGTTGTGAAATAATTCAAACGTGCTATAGAAGGCGGACATTCTTGTGTTTGTCTATCTCATCAAATATTAGAGTAAACACCTAGAGACCAGTGTAGAAGACTATCTCAGTGTTTTTAAATGCGTATTATTAGTGCCTTATATTTGTATTTGACTACAACTGGCTATTTTTATGCTTGAAAATGCTTAATTTAGGCAAAAACAATGTAGCAACTCAAAGATGCATAGTTTGACAAACAATAGGCCATATTCAATAACTTCAATAACAAAACAGCATTATTTATTAATGAATATACTGTTTGTTTGCAAAAGTGCCCCTCAATTGGCTGGCGACCAGTCCAGGGTGTACCCCACCTCTTGCCCCAAATCATCTGGGATAGGCTCCAGAATACCCTCTCAACCCCAGTGAGAATAAGCGGCATATAAAGTGGATGGGTGGATGTTTCAATAACCGTGATAGAGTGGAGCTGCAAAATTTGAACCAGAAAATGGCTGGGGATGATTTGATAACTCCAACGGCAAAAAGGAAAAATACATTCCTAAACACAAAGATTCATAATAGGGACTTTTCAATCAACACCTCTATTCAGTTAATCACTCAGTCTCTTACAGTTACAGCGTATGTGGTCAAAAAAAGCAAATAAAATTTGTAAGTAATTACCGCCTGCTCAAAATCAATGCTGATATTTTTTTTTATTAACTCCACAAGACAGCAGAAGCTACATTTGAAGCATCAGTGGGCCAGGATCCAGCAGCTTTATCTACCTTTGCATGCGCTTTTAAAATGTTAGTTGTGCTACTCAACTTTTGGCTTGCCGTAATGTATGTAAGAACCCATCAGCAGTACAAATGCGGCTAAGCATTTTGCTCATTACTATTACAACTTTGGTTCTGGTGCTGCTGTGTTATGCAATGTACTAGTTAATGATGTGCTAGTTAATAATGTCACCATGTGGTGACAGGGGGTGCTACATTTTCCTTTTTATTATTCTACTTTCTTCTTTCCACTTGCCCAATTTTTACATGATCTTTCTTTGTGTTTCTGCAGCACCATGTGGTGGACAGTATGGCGGATCTGAGGGCGTGGTTCTATCTCCAAACTACCCTCTAAACTACACCACCAGACAAATGTGCTCCTACTACATTACTGTGCCACCACAGTTTGGTATGCTCATATTGTACTAAATGATTTACCAAAACAGTAGTTGCAATTGGCAATGGTCTCATCCTCTGTTCCACTTTTCCCCTTGCAGTTGTTTTCGGTCAGTTTGCCTTCTTCCAGACGGCGATGAACGACTCTGTGGAGCTGTTTGATGGAGCGAATGAGAACTCGCGATTGCTAAGCTCTTTGGCAGGATCACATTCAGGTGACAAGTGGTATCATACTTAGACACTACTATTAGGTAAAATGATGGCAAAGCATATACATTTTTATCCTCATTAAATGCCAATTCAGGAGAAATTTTGTATTAATTCACCTCAGGGAGACAACTACTGTATGTCTGAAATCCTTCACTGGGCTGCTCTACTCTCCCGACTGGCCTTCAAGTGCTTTAAAAAAGTTTGTGAACAATTGGTCCAATATTTAGGCTGGTGAAATGATTAATCCGAGCTCTTGTTTGCTTCTGCCGTTGGGAATGGCAAGGATTGAGAGACTAATGCAGTGTTTGGCTTGGAGGTATTTACTAAGATGACCTGTCTACCTTACATTGTGTAAAACATAAAACAGATTGAGGTACACCTAAACATCTAGGTTAAAATCAAGTTTCGCAGTTTTGTACACAAAAACCTTGCAACAATATCCCATTACACAGAAAGTAAACAACTACTTTAGTCATACCAACGCAATTTTTGGCCGCACGGTGGTTAAGTGGGTAGCATGTTGGCCTCACAGTCACAGTCAGGAGGTTCAGGGTTCGAAACTCTGTTGGGCATCTTTGTGCAGAGTTTGCATGTTCTCCCCGTGCGTGCATGGGTTTTCTCCGGGTACTCCGGTTTCCTCCCACATTCTAAAAACACGCATGTTAAGTTAACTGCCGACTCTAAATTGCCCATGTACGTGTGAATGTTTGTTTGTCTGCCATGCGGATCTCTGTACCCCGCCTTCCGCCCAAAAGTCAGCTGGGATAGGCTCCAGCATACCCGCGACCCTAATGAGGATAAGCGGCATGAAAATGGATGAGTGTGACTTTCATCTAAAAAGAATTCTGATTAGCAACCTCATTTAAACTATGCAAACTTTTATGACCCTTACTCTTAAAAGCATTGTAATCAAGAATCGTAAGAAAATACATTTAGAATCAGAACCGGAATATCTCAAAGTCAAACAATGCCCAACCCTGAGTATGATACATACTGCAAAACCATGCTTAATGTTGTTATTCTACCAAGTGTGCAAGCAACCAACCAAACAGCATAACAAGAGTCATTAAATCAGAAAGCTATATTTTACAGAATTATTCACAACATTATCATTTATATGTATACCTTTTAATTCTAAAAAAAAAAAATGCTTAAATGTGTATTTTCTATATTTGCCTTTAAACTTTTGTTGTTTAATGTATTTCTTATTAAACATGTTCAGTAGTGTCGGGCTTTGGAAGGTTTTTTGTTTCCAGCAACTTCATCATTAGGCATGCATTAGATCTGAATCCTCATGACAAAAATCCGCCTCAAACATTACAGCTGTGTGAACAACCTTCGGAAAAAAAAATCGAATACAATTTTTGAAGTTCCCGAGCACATCTTTGCACGGCAAATATAATGAAATTGTCTATAAGAAAGCTACTCTTGGGGCCCATAAGCACACAGCACCAGGAGTTCTTATCACAACCTATTTGGCAGTGATGAATTTAGTGAGAATCCATTATGGCTTATCTTTATGACACGGCATCAGTGGCGAAGATGTTGATGGTCCAGAGTAGTATGCAGCAGTGTTGTAATGTACTGGACAACATATCAAAACCCCACTGGTGTCCTTATGCGACAAATGTTATTTGCGTTTGTGAGCTACAATGCTAAAATTGCAGTCACATTTGACCAATCTACCATGCTACAGTAGGTTGGTCTACTCGAAGAAAAACAATCTACTAGAAGAAAAACAATCTGATCAACAGCTCCCCCATACTGTATGTAGCTGACTGACAGACAGATGGGTTTTTCAAGTAGGGTACCTTTACCAAACTGCAAAGTAAATTAATTTTTTAAAGCAAAAATGAAAGAAAAATGAAATCCATAATGTACTTGTTTTTTACACTATTGTTTGCATGTGTTTTATATTACACGTGATAACATTGATAAAGGACCTTATTTCTGATTTTTCCTCCACCGTATGACTGTTTTGGGTCTGCCTAATTGAGGTCGATGTGTTGATTGATATTCATGTTTTTTTCCAACTGTAATGTACCTAATTTGTCCTGTGGAAGTGAATGTTGTTAGAAATTCTCCTTTTGACCAAAGTTCAAGGTAAAGAACAAAACACACCAGGCTTCACAAACTTGTTATCCGCTTCATTAGCGTATTGCACACCAATGTGCACACACACACACACGCAAACACACGCACACACACACACACGAAGGTGCAGCTTTGTTACAGAAAATTGACTGCATAAGTGACTTAAACTTTAAACATAGAACACATGCACTCCACAATAATGATGCATGGTTTTACATGGCTGGTAATGTTTCTAAATGTCAGCCACACAAGGCCATGTTTGTCTCGTTATTACTCGTAGTATGCGTGCATCTACCTTGTAAATGTGTGTAGGGCAGGGGGGCTCACACGTTTTCATGGCAGTCCCAAATATGTACCTCCCACTACAAACATAGAGAATATATGCATTGAGTGTATTTAGTATATATTTATTTTAGGGCTGTCAAAAATAGTGTGTTAATGGCAGTAACTAATTAAATTAATTGCTTTTTTGTGCATAATTAACGCATACTCATCATGGCAAGCCACGCCTCTCTGTTATGCCAAGTCACACAGTCTGATGCTATTTTGTATATTTACCTGAACACATCAACAGCAGTGCAATTCCAACACCATATTTTTATTCCCCACTCACAAACACGTCTAGTCCATTCTAGTCCATTATCGCTACTGCGAGATGCATTCAGGGACACTCCACACAAGTTTAGTGGGTTAGCGAGCTGTGTTGGACTTGGCTGTACCGTAAAGGTACAGTAGCTCTTTTTTAAAGCAGCTGTATTGCTGTGGTAACTTTGGCTATATTCATAACCCGGTCCAGATCAGACCAGAGTTTGTCCAGGCTTTCAGCTTTAAATCAGCTATGAAAGTGCCACTGTTTCACTGATTAGCTAATTTGGAGATGTCGTCATTTATTGAGAACCCACGGAGGGAGGAGAAAATGCCAAGGGGAGACGTAGACAAAAAATTTAAAATAAGTGCATGTGCTGATGATACTATTCATCTATAAGCGATATTAATTTTAGCCTAAAAAATATGCTACATATGCACAATTTTTTAGTCGAGCAGCAGGAATAAAATGCAAGAATGCATGAAATCAGGACAATGTTAGCAGACATATACATCACGATGAGGCTTCAATCAACTGCAATAAAACATTAGTTTTTTTCATAACACTGTAAAAATTGTAATAGAAAAAAAATAAAAAGGTCACCACAACACAGGTCAATATGAGTCACTTGGTTGAGTCACTTTCATAGAATACCCCCTTGAACCACCCTGTACATACAGGGCTCTAACTTTGTGAGTTGTGCAGCAGGGCGCAGGCTGCGCAGTGGTAATTTAGTCTGGCACAACTCAGTGCGCAGCCAATTTGGTAATTTGGTAGACCGAGGCACGCCGCGATGGATGTGGAGCGCAGCGCAGCTGGAGGTGCTGACTGATGCATCCTGGCGTAGTGACAATTTTGTACCAAAAGGCTTTGCGGAAAGGTGCACTGAAAGCTTGCCGGCTTAAACCTGGTCTACTCTCGGCGCGAAGCGCAGCCGGTCGAGTGGTAATTGGCGTGTGCGCACACATCACCAAAACCCAACAGGCCGGTTTACACAATGTCAAGCACATTTGAATGCATTTAATAATCACAACAACCACTGTTTAAAGTAACTATCTGAATCACTCTACTGGTGGCCTGGGTGTGTCTGATGTGCTCTGATAGTCTTTGTTTTGCCCTTCTTCTGACATCATTGAACCGTTTTTTCACTGGGAAACGGTTCTCAGCATGTCAGCACAAACCCGATTTACGATACTAATCTCCTCCCAGGCCACTTTTGCATCATCAACATGTGGAGGTCAGCCCGTGTGACCATATATTTGGCCACTGCGAGCTTGGACCTCCCGGACCAAAACATCACTTTCCGTCTGGGAGAAGTTTGGCCGTCTTGTGCTGTTTCGATCAATATTCAATAAAACTTGCAACTCGCTTTGCCAGTGGAGCATTTAAAGGTGAGGAGAGGAGCTCATTTGATTGGTGAAGATTTGACCCGGCTGTGTTAAACTCAGTCATGCCTTCTCTCCTCCCTCTTTTCCACTTGTGCTGGTAGGAGGGACGGAAGCGTACTTATGCCAGGCTGCGCAAGGCATGGAATTGCAAAATGCGCCTAAGACACCCATTGGCAAAGTGCAAGTGAAGGTGCACCTCTCCTGTGCCTGGTCTACGAAATTAGAGCCCACGATGTGTGTCTCTCTTGCTCTTACATCTACTAAATTCAAATTCAAATGTATTTGTATAGCGCCAATCGCAACAGCAGTCATCTCATGGCACATAGGACTTCTTGAAGTACTCACTCAACATCAAAAACTAGTTCTGTCAACTATTAACCTTTACATCACTTATTACTGTTATATGATTTATCTTAAGTGATTATAAACCTTGATTCCCATAGTAACACGTTGTTATACTGTTGTTGTACTGTACAACTTCAACATTGGCAGAGAGCACTTTTGGAATGGAGGAAAGGAACACATCTATTGGCAATTGATGTGAAACATCATAAATATGGTTATTTAGGATGTTTTCTAATGATTTATGATGCTACTTCTTCCTACTCCTTTTTAGCCATGTGGAATTGTGAATTGTTATATCGGATGTATTGCAATATGCATGTTAAAAATAAATTAAACCATTGCCATTGTCTATATATATTTAGTACGTTGTATATATCCCGCATGGTGGCTGAATGGGTAGCATGTTGGCCTCACAGTCAGGAGGTTCAGGTTTCGAAACTGCAATCCTGCATTTTTTTGCGATTGACCAGTCCAGGGGATGTACTCCGCCTCCCGCCCAAAGCCAGCTGGGATAGGCTCCAGCATACCCGGGACCCTAATGAGGATAAGCGGTATAGAAAATGGATGGATGGACGTTGTATGTACTGTATATTGGGTTGGCATGCCGAAACGCTTTTTCGGCATGCAAGTTACAAGTTAAATGATCTTCCTATATAACCGGACATTTATATGTAACATTTATATAAAAGCCAACAAGTAAACTTTGACTATACTAAACTACTCATTAGTATTTCACATTCAGTTTCCTTTTAGGGAACACATTCATAGCAACACACATGAGCGCAAGACTTATTTATTTCCTAAATGGCTTATTTACTCTAAATATGTCTACTATAATAATACAAGTATAAAGGTGATTATAGAGGTGTTACTTCATGTATAGAGGACTTTAACAATGTCCAAACCCGTATTTAGGTGTTCAAGTAAATAGGTTTTTGATTGCTCTAAGAAAATATTCAATTTAAAGATAAGGAATTTGACTTCAATTAACTTATCACCAATTCTTCAATTACCCGTGACAAAAGAGGGAATAGGGTTAAAGCCAATATCAAGCATCTCTACAAAAACAACATATTTTCAATGTGGATTAGGTAGTACTACTGAGACACGGAGAAGTCACTTGTTAGAGGAAGAGATACAGGTGTCGGCAGACTTCGTCATGCAAAGCATCAAATTAGATCTTGATTCTACACAATATGATGGGGAGCTGAAGAAAAGTCAAATAATTGCAGTTTGTAGAATTCTGCTCAAATGAAACTGGGCCTGCTGTTACTAAAGTTGTCCTCAAACCCACTAAAGCTGAAACATGCCTTTCTTGGATTTGTGTGTCCCAGGAGAGACGTTACCACTGGCTACTTCCAATCAGATAATGCTACGCTTCAACGCCAAGAGTGGTCAATCAGCAAAGGGCTTTCACTTTGTCTACCAAGGTACCAAAGGTTTTTCTCTCAATGGTTTCCTCCACCAAAAGTTAGTCATGATTTGTGTGTCTTAATTCACTTGAGAGTGCTTTAGAAACGTCTGCAGTCTCATTTTCTCATGTTCAAAATGGTACACACCCAAGTCTGTAATTCCATTACCTTTTAAGTTGTAATTAATGGCTTGTTCAACTTATTTAGTTAACAAAAAACACACAATGGAGAACCAGAGTCATACAAAAAATAAGATATATACAAGGTATCCTCAGTAATTCTAAAGTTGAGGTACTGCTTTTCAGAAAAACTCAAAAAGGAAACACATAGTAGGAGGCAATAACACTTCCTCTGTCCACATGTACTTAAAAAAAAAATCAAATAACTCTTAATGATAATGACAAAATATTGTATTTTATTTTAAATCCCGACATCCTCCTTCAATTTGATACTCGTTGAAATACCGAACTAGGATCTTCACTTGGAAATATGTATAATAATAATGTACATAATACAAATGTAATTTAGGAAGCAACCCTATGAGTTTAGGAAAACCCTGTACAATTTAGGAAAAATCACTCAACATTGTGCTGTGTACAGAGTGTGTGCTTGTTCAATTTACTTCCTAACAACATGCAAAATTATAAAAGAATGATACTCATTTTAAATAACATTTACAATTAAGAACATTTAAGAACATGTAATTAATTACATGCAAGGCCACATGTAAACAATGTAAACAGGTCATTAAATTCAACTGTTCAACAATTTGTTCCTTCTCTGCACGTTGCTGTTGTTACCGAAGCCGTACCTCGGACCAGCGACAGTCAGTGTAGCTCGGTGCCAGAGCCTCGATACGGCAGGCGAATCGGGTCAGAGTTCTCGGCCGGATCGGTGGTTCGGTTCGAGTGCAGTCCAGGATATCTGTTGAAGGGATCAAGCGCCATCCAGTGCCGTGCTGTACCGGGAGCTCTGGCTCAGTGGAATGCAACAACGCCAAGCTGTATCGGTAAGTATGACAATACTTTACACCTCCTTTATAAATGTGAATCAATACAAGACAATACAAAAAATCTTACTCTCTTGCTCAGTTTTGATTACCACTGTCAGAAAGGTATCACCTTGACAATACGATTATAATTGTACTTTTATTTTCCAGTTGGGATGCTCCGATCTGGGTTTTCTTTTGCCGATTCCGATACCAGTCATCCATGAGTGGAATCGTCCGATACGGATATCAATCACATGAATTCATTCTAAATGTTTATATTTATTTATGATGAGTGCTATTGGCCAGGGGTGAAAGTCAGGACATTCCAAGGTCCCTTGACTAACAGGGTGCCTCAAAAATGGCTAATTATTAGAGCTGTCAATCGATAAAATAATGCACATTTAGAAATCCCCCAGTTTTTGCATGTTTAATGCGAGTGGCTCTTTGTCCTACTTTTTTGAAGGTCCTTGAAAGGACCATGTAACTTTGTCCGATGCTGTACAAATAAGACTTATATACTGTACTGTCCCCCCTTTTCTTTCACCTCATATTTGGCCCCAAATCCTGATATTATGTGGGACGCCATTAAAGTAAGTGTCTTTGGCTGTGTTCACAATGCAGGTCAGTTCTGATTTTTTTGCTCATTTGCGACCCCGGATTTTTCATGTCAGTGTGAATAGCACAATTATGATTTTTTTCAAATGCTACTTGGGTCTCATTCGTAAGTGGTTAAAAATCGGCTATGTATGAGAAGCGACTGCAGTGTGATCGCTCAGGTGGCATATATCCGACATACTGTACCCGTCACGGAAAGGCGTGTATTGCCCTGCTTAGCGAGACTTTAAAAGTAGGCAGTCATGGAAAGGTGTAGTTTATCGTGCAAGACTTGGATAAATGTACTCACCAATGTAGGCAAAAGTTCTTCTCATCCAAAAATGATATTTTTAAGTTGTTAGGGAAGCGGTTCTCGCCAATGTCACATCGCTCCACCCACACGCAGCAGACATCCATCCATCCATACATCAATTTTTTATACCGCTTATCCTCAATAGGTTTGGCAACAATTTGTCCATACCGAAATTATTTCCATCTTCTTCATCTTCTTCTTCATCTTGTACATGAAATCATTTGGTTGATTACATATTGACTGCTGTTGCACAAAATCCTTGAAATTGAGACAAATACTTTAAGAGAGCATGCTAGTAATGTGCAGACCGATACTGAAATGACGATATCTCCAATACCAGCTCATTATGATCTAAAGTTGATTCTGAAATCAAAATAGTGATATTTTTGATACTTCATGTATATGATTTTGTCCTTTGTTCCAATATACTTTGAGGGTAAAATAAATGACTATGATGTCTTCTATTCTTTATTCTATGATTGGAAATACTGTACACTACGTTTTAAAATTTACCAGACACAAAAGATGTATTTGCACATAGTATTCAATAGCATTGAATCAGAAATGAAATCAATGGTATCGCACATCACTGGAGCAAACACTGCATCAGTCTTTGCTTCTGTAGACACGCGGAAAATGCGAGGGATGTTGTGCTTCTGCACATGCACGTCAGTTTCCAGTTGCGTTGCGTTCACATTACAAGTCGCATTTGTTTGCTAATGTAAACGACCACATAAAAAATTGGATTTTAAACAACAAATCCGAATTGGGAATCCTACCCTGCAGTGTGGACGTAGCCTATGATGTTATTGAGTGCAAATGTGCATAAAAAGAAGTCCAGGCTAGTACTGGTAGATGGCGGGTCTGTATTCATTTTGTGCTTTAAATTAGATGTTGCTCCTGTCATGGTTTCACACAGTACCCAATAAATAAGATACATTAGATGTGATGTGTTGATGACTAGCGTGTGCTGCTAATGCCAGCTTACACTAGCTGTCACATTGACATAAGCCCCCGAATAGCTGTCAGCAGCTATACCTACAGTTAACTAGCACCTCATGCACAAATTTTAGCTTGCAGTTCGAAGAAAAAAATCAGCAGAGAGAATCTAGAAAAAACGAAATCAAAACGCTCTGTACCTCTGTGTACATGACAATCAAAAAATACCATCTGTGCTTCAGTACCTTCTCGCCCGACAAGGCGACGTACTCTTGACAATTCCAGTCACAGCGACAATATCGCCAAATAACTTTGATCTTGTTGTAAGAGCCCTCTCCCAGGGCTTTGAAACTAAATTTACCAATCAAAATACCCTTTTCTTTATGCATTTCCGCTCAATGTTTGTTGCCGTTTGTAGATGCACAGTCAATATGATGGTGGCCGAGGGTCAACCAGGACATGCGTGTCGTTAAAGGACAACCCTATTAATTACTAATAAAAGGGGAAGGGGTTCCTGGCTGCACCCCTGCTTTTGGCTATATGATAGGAAAAAAGAACCAATCACAGTGATGGGTTTTTACTGCTGCACTGCGCAGGGATTGGAACACCAACAGGAATGAAATCTCCAAGGCACTCTTAATGCACAAAATATTCATCAAACTTACTTACTTGTTCACATGATGCACACAGAGCAATGAACAACATCATGCTCTGCTTCTTTTCTGCTCCACTCTCCTCGCTCGTTCAGGCGCACTCAGAATTTTAAGTGTTAGGCGCTAATTGTTTTACATTTTTAATCACATACCCGCTGTGGGGTACGCGTGCCCGACTTTGGGAACATAGACAATGATTATATAAAAATGAATTATTTAATCAAACAGTTTCAACCGTCATTTCAGTTTTGTTAATTTGTCTTGTTCAAACTCTAATTATAGTGGATGTCATTTGTTAACATCCTGTCATTTCTCCAGGTCATTTGGTAAAAAATTATTGAGAAATCTGTTTTTTTCTGCTTTCTACTCAGTTCCCTGCAGCGGCAATTTGACTGAACGTCGTGGCACCATCTTGTCTCCTGGCTATCCAGAGCCATACCCAAACAGTCTCAACTGTCTGTGGAGAATCCATGTCAGCGAAGGGGCTGGGATACAGGTGACGCTGCCTTTTTTGTTGTGTTGTATTGCATGACAACATACAGTATATTTTGTATTGACCTGAATATAAACGGACCACAACTATAAGATCAACTGTCTTATTCCATCCATCCATTTTTTATGCCGCTTATCCTCATTAGGGTCGCGGGTATGCTGTCAAGACCAAAAATCAAAGATGAAAAAGACAAAATAGAGAAATGTAATCTTTTTGGTTTTGAAATCATATTTTCAGTATTACTGAAATTCCATAGCTCCTTGACAACCTGTTGTTTGCTAACTTGCCTAATATTTGAGCCACATTTTTGAGTGAGTGTGTATTTCAGCTCTCTATGTCAATGATGCGGGGGAGCGACAGGAAAAAAAGCTCTGACTTTCTTTGCATATGAACAAATTCTATAGACCAGGTGTGTTCATACTTTTTCCACCAAAGACCACATACTAAAAAAATGAAAAAATGCAAGGGCCACCTTGATATTGACATGTGCATATGCTAAAAACTTATTATATTATATATATTTCAAGAAAAAACTAAAATATTTCAGATTTATTTTTTTCTAAATGTTTGTCTTGTAATATTTTGACATTTTCCCCAACCTAATTTTCTCATAATGATACATACATTTTGTGTTGGTTGTTTTCGAAAAATATTGTATTTTTTTAAATTTCATTTGTATTTATTTTATATTTCCCATCTATGCTATTAAAACTAGGAGCTATTTTTTTCATAATATTTTTACCCATAATATTATGACTTTATTCTCATAAAATGACAACTTTTTTTCATTTCTGATGGGTTTTATTTGTATTTTCTAACATTTTCCAACACACAACACAGATTTTCTATCTATTTTTGTTTGTTTGTTTGTTTTGTTAATTTATATTTTTAGAATGCGTCACGGACCAATACAAAAGCAACTGCCTGAGGGTGGTAATGAGTGTGATAACCAGAGTTCTTAATTAAAAACAAAGTTTTTAATAGGAACTTTTTAAGAACTTTAGTATGATTTTCTCACAGGGATAATTTCAAACAGTATATAAATATAAAACCACTGAACTCGAATACAACCAGTGTACCACCCTCCTGCCCAAAGTCAGCAAGAATAGGGTCCAGCAAACTCTGCGACCCTAATGATGATGAGCGGCATAGAAAATGGATGGTTTAACTTGAGTACAAATGTTATGAAGTTTTCTTTCCACAGTTGTACATTTCAGAAAACATTTTTATCTGTGAAAAACTCATGAAAAAACACTTACACATATAGTGTGGTTTATGTTTTAGAGAGTGTCTGATGCTGCAGCATGTTACTGAGCTCCCTCCGTGGGTGCAGAATATCAAACAAACAAAACTGGTAGGATGTTTGTTTATGAAAAAGTACATGCGCTAATGTTAACTAGATATTTGAGTTTGCCTCAATAAAACACCTTATTCAGGCAGTTCGTTCCCTGTATGACCAGTGTCAGAGTTTGGTTCGCATTGCCGGCAATACGTCGGACCCGTTTCCAGTGAGGGTTGGACTCCGCCAGGGCTGCCTTTTGTCACCAATTCTGTTCATTACTTTTATGGACAGAATTTCTAGGGGCAGCCAGGGCGTCAAGGGGTTTCAGTTTGGTGGCCACAGGATTGGGTCTGTGCTTTTTGTGGTCCTGTTGGCTTCATCAACCCATGACCTTCAACTCTCGCTGGATTGGTTCGCAGCAGAGTAGGAAGCGGCTTTGATGAGAATCAGCACTTCCAAGTCCGAGTCCATGGTCCTCCCCCGGAAAAGGGTGGAGTCCCATCTCTGGGTCGGGGATGAGATCCTGCCCCAAGTGGAGGAGTTTAAGTATCTCGGAGTCTTGTTCACAAGTGAGGGAAGGATGGAACACGAGACGGACAGACAGATTGGTGCAGCTTCTGCAGTCATGCAGACTCTGCATTGGTCCGGTGTGGTGAATAGGGGGATGAGCCGAAAGGCAAAGTTCTCAATTTACCTGTCGATCTGCGTTCCTACCTTCACCTACGGTCATGAGCTTTGGGTAGTGACCGAAAAGACAAGATTGCGGGTACAAGCGGCCGAAATGAGTTTTCTCCGCAGGATGGCTGGGCCCTCCCTTAGAGATAGGGTGAGAAGCACTCGGAGTAGAACCGCTGCTCCTTTGCATTTAGAGAGGAGTCAGATGAGGTGGCTTGGGCATCTGGTTAAGATGCCTCCTGGGCGCCTCAGTGGGGAGGTGACCGGTAGGAGACTTCAAGGAAGGCCCAGGACACGTTGGAGAGACTATGTCTTTCAGCTGGCCTGGAAACGCCTTGGGATCGGCTGGGAGGAACTGTACGAAGTGGCCGGGGAGAGGGAAGATCTGGGCTTCCCTGCTTAGGCTGCTGCCCCCGCGACCCAATCTTGGATCAGCGGAAGAAAATGGATGAATGGATGGATGGTCTCAATATTTAAATAAGGCGGTTGTAATTTAATGTTACTTACCATTTTACTTACCTGATTCTGTTTGGTTAGAGGAAGTCCGGACCAAAGAAAGGGCATTTGGGGGATCCGGAGGTGTTAAAGGTGTCAAATCATGCACATAATACTGTAAATGTGTTGCAAATGTTGAAATGAGCTGACCTGTCTTTTAAAAAAAATAAAGTTCAGCCAAACTTTTGAGCGCCACGCGCTTCCTAAGGCTTTTTTTTTTTCGTTTCCGCCCATTTTTTCTTTGTTGATGCTTGCGGCTCTTTCCTATGAGCAACTAAACTATCCATCTATTTTCTATGCCGCTTATCCTCATTAGGGTTGCGGAGAAACTAGAAATTCTAATAAAAAAATCGGAATGATCCCAGGATAACTGTAATGTTAGTCCTTGTTCCCATCATTGCTGCAGACTCTGTGCTCGACCTTCCTCAGAATATAAGACAACCTGTATTTTACAGACTGTATTCTAGGGGAAGAAATGCTGTCATACATACTGGTCTAAGTAGTATTTTTGATATTACAGTGGCTCCTCGAACCACATTTAGAACGTCATGGTTTTCGTATGCTTTGGTTTTTGCCAAATTTTTATATCAAAGGTTTTCTTTGGTTTTTATACGCTGTCTCGGTTATTGTACAATATCGCACGTAAACAGCCGTTTGGCATGTGGAATACTGTAGTATTAATAAACATAGTAGTAGACATCTGAATCGTCAACTGGACTGGGTAGTAGAGTTGTGGACGTTTTGCTTCTATTCACAGAGGCTTTGTCAGGTAGAGTCTTCTCTGTATCAAAGACTCCTAGTCCTACAAATGTCTGTTTATAACACTCTTAGTAAGACGGTCATGTTGAGTATTGACATCCCGTGATTCGGTTGAGACCTTTAATCTTATTCGTGGCAGAAATAAATACTTGTCTTTTCTTTACTTCCTCGTAGTGGCCGCATTAACATTAAGGTTTCATATAAAAATGCCGGCCACAAAACG
The DNA here is from genome assembly GCA_024372805.1 of Oostethus manadensis. NCBI lineage: Eukaryota > Metazoa > Chordata > Actinopteri > Syngnathiformes > Syngnathidae > Oostethus > Oostethus manadensis. The sequence continues at coordinate 2,795,506 of QODF01000086.1, forward strand.
TCAAATATGGCCCACGGGCTACAGTTTTGAGACCCCTGATGTAGACATTTGTGCCTTTCGGCTTCAGACTTAGCAGTGCAGTTTTGAATTCCCTTTTGGATGCAAGTATTGACGGTGTTGATGTCTATGTCCACCTGCTTCGGTTGTAGGAAGTTGACAATCTGTTGCTTAGTTGAAGGAACATCCATTCCATCTGGTTCTCCTCTGTTTTGAACTACCCTATCTTTTGACCTGGGTGTAATTTGGAGTCCTCTGAGGATCACATCGTTCATTTGTGCATTCTGATCCAATGCATGCAGTATATTTTTCATTTGCTCAGTGATTTGCTTTTTTCTCTTCTTCAAGAGTGGTGCACAAGACATCTTGCAATAGTGTCTAGACTATCCTGTATAACATTGATATCCTTGCAAAATACGAAATTTTCCTTCATAGGGTTTTTTGTTTCTGTAAGAGCAGCGTGCAAGGCAGCATTATGTTCCTATAATGCTTTGATATTGTCCTGCAGAATGTGGATATCATGGCATGATGCTCTATTTTCTTCAATAGGATTTTTAACCTATTTAATAGCAGCGGACAAGGCAGCATTTTTATCTTGCAACTCCTCGAATTCTTTTTTTAGCACCTTGGTATCCTTGCTCAGGGCTTGATTTTCCTCCCTAATGTTTATGACTTTATCATGGGTCTCCATGAGCAATCCTTGGAGCAAGCCTTATTCAATATGTTATCAGACTCGTAACAGGTGCCTTATTTTTCATCTTCTCTGTTGTGTGCTACAGTTTGCATTTGTATCTCTCTCATGCTCTTCAAGGCGTGTAACAATATCAAATTTTTGCTGTCGAGAATATTTTCGAATTCATAAACTCCTCATTCGTCCTCCTCGAATGGCAGCCAAACTCACCCTTTTCTGTTTATGAATCCATATTTCCATGGCCAGTATTGTTTTGCTTTGTTTGACATTGGTGCTGGGCAACTGCTTGGAACCTCAGCAGTTAGTTGGTCAGTCAGTTAGCTTTAATTTTCTAGCGACTATCAGTACTTCTAACTAGTTTATTTCAAGGAATCTGTACCTCTTGCCTGTCAGAGTTACATTTGAGTTAGTCAGGAAGCAGTTTTGATCTTGTGTTTGTGAAGTGTAGTCAGGAAAGCACCATATAGTTCAAATTTCCAGCGTCATCAGCAGAGCTCTTGCCATGTATTTCCTTCCTAGTCAACAACAAGGGGAAAAATGTCAGTATAGAAAGATGTACATGCAACAAGAAGGAGTAACCAATCTGGTATTGTTACAGGACAAAAATAAGGGGGCCGCCTACAGTGCCAAACTCTCAGATTAAGAGTCTTAAACATGAAATGACAATAAGGAATAAAGGGAAAGAAAACCAGAAGTCCAATTCATAAATAAAAAGAATACAACCAAGTGGGAAAAATCATCAGAACAGAAATTTGTTTATGTCATGCACCGTAGCATTAGTGGGAATTCTTGTCTCTTACCACTTACACAACTCTGAAAACGCATATATTTTTTGTATTTTCTATTTAGATCCAAGTAATGACATTTGCCACAGAGCACAACTGGGATTCTCTGGAGATCTACGATGGAGGAGACATGACGGCTCCTAAATTAGGGTCATTTTCTGGTATGACAATATGCTCACTCACACACGTACAGGCATCTAGCGATCTGTGATGGATGGGATATGACAGCTGCTAAACTATAGCTGCATGCTCACACAAACACACACACAGCAAAGATCTATGATGAATTAGCTATGACAGTTATTAAACTATGAGCACACACATGCACACGCATAGCACTACACACCAGAGATCTATAACAGATGAGTTGTAATACCAAGAAATCTGATATTATCTTGAATGTCCTTTTGATGCATTTAGTAGTCATCTTCTGTGAATGCTGCAAGGCAGAGGAGAAAAGAAAGAACAGCTTCACTTGTATTTTGAGTGAAGGCTGGAAGGAGGTAGAGAGAATGGGGAGGGATAAAGAATGATCTAACCTTTACAATTTCCCGGCGGAACTCCCCCTGTGACCTGCCCCAAGCACATACCTGTCACAAACCTATCACACATGAAACATGCTGCCCATAGGGCAGTGCACACACACAAAGATACACAAAAGCACACAAATGACAGTGCCCTTCTTCACAAGGCTCGCTGGGGAGCTGCCCACTTTAACCATAGAGCTCGAGCATTTACCACTGAGCACGGATGAGGGTTTCCTCATATAGGACAAGAAGATGATAGCTGTCTTTGGGTCTCACTGACCTGACCCATCATACTCCAGCTGGTCATCACATTTAGTGTTATTCAAAATTCCACAGCCACAATATTAGATGTGTCTGCATAATCAAATAAAAATCAATCCTATATATTTATAAAATATAATCATGTTGTGGTTTCAGTATGCGGTGGTGTAAAATTTTACTGCATACTAATTTACCATTTTCTTTCAATTCCATTACAGTAACTGTTAATCTATGTTTGAATTTATATTTATATCATCAATCAAAGCATTATGTTTGTCAAGGCACAATTATTGATACAACTCCGGTATTCGATTATATTCAACTGTGCAAGTCTATGTTGTTGTTCTTGTAATGTCATAATTAGCCCCGCCCTCAATAATTTACATTTTATATTATTATCTTTTCCAGGAACTACAGCTCCCGCACTCCTTAACTCCACGTCCAATCAGCTTCTCTTGCACTTTCAGAGTGACATTAGTGTTGTTGCTGCAGGTTTTCACCTTGAGTATAAAAGTAAGTTTCTACATTCAGTGCTATACATGAAAGAGAATGATAGGTATACACGCTTGAATGGAGTGACCCTTTTTTACAGAATGGGTTAATCCACCCACAAACGTATGACCCACACACGCACACGCACACACACACAGAGCAAAACCTTCATCATCAAATGACAAGTCAGTGACCTGGACTGGTACTGCAGAAGAACACACACATGCCTAAAGGTAGACAAAGACAAAGTATGCAGATTTGTGACACATAGATTCTCAACGTGCATGTTCACAAATAAAGAGATCCTCACAAAGACATGCATACACACACAACATTTTAGCTGCAAATTTTAACACACAATTACACACATACACCTGTCAGGTCATGGCTGTGCTTTTTCGGGTCGTTGTAGTTCTTTTAGCTTTAAATCATTTCTAGATCAATGAGCATGTCTCTTTTTGTCAGGACGTGTGAAAGGGTTTCTTTTTTAGGGGGCTGACTGCATGTATTTGCGAGTCTATGGTGCTAACCTACACTCGTGTCGCTTGATTGTATGTACTGCTTTTTAGTTTTTATTTTGTAAAATGCCACTTGTAATTGGAACAATTGAATGTCAAACCGTTACAGACAGACACATTTTTATTTCCATTTTTTTGTGCGACCGTAGTACTCATTTTAGTACTCATTCATACATTATAGATTTTTTTGAATGTTTAAAAGAACCCAACAAAGGAGTAATAGCAATGGTACAATAAAAAATGATGGGACACAACTAATATGCCCATCATTTTTAGCTGACTGAAGGCTCTTAACAGTAAATCTTGTCAGTTTTGAGTAAAATGCTGACACCGCCTGGCTGTTGTCGAGTGTCCATAGAGAGATGCTTTGTCGCCCTGTCAGCATTTTAAATGGTATTGCTGCTCATATCCCTCCATAGAGAGACTGAGAGAGAGGTTGCTAGTCCGCCAAATGGACTAGTAGAACTAGGACTTCATTGATCAGTTGTCATGACAGCTTGCTGATGTTCTGCCTTATAATACACTGACTGTGGCGTGTGTGTTCATGTCCGCTTTCTCTCTTGTGCTCCATCATACAGAACTTTCCTCCTGCTCACTCTTCTTTGCATGCCGGCTTGTGTGTGCCTAAATGTCATCATACATACTCAAGGCCTTTGTGTGTGTATTTGTTTGTGTGCATACATGCATGTATGTGAGCTCAGCGGGATCACATTATTTTGCTGGTAGGCAGGTAGATGATGAACAAACAAGACCAGACATTCAAACACACACACACACACAAGCCTTCACTTCTCTTTACCTTCTTATATTGCGCTTCCGCCCCGTGTTGCCATAGTAACCACTCACTCCAGGGCAGTCTCCCGCAGAAGTTTGGGATTGAACCACACAATTGAACAACACACTGACACGCAAACACAAACGTGCACCTTTTTCCGGTGCTATTTGATAAAGGGCTTGCCACTGTCAAGCTTATTAAGAATGTAACAGACCTTTTTTTTGTTGGGGATACTGTGTCATGTTCACAGTCAATATGCCAGCTTTACTTGATTATTTATCCCAAAAGCCATTTTAAGAAAAGCTTTAATATTATGTTAACAACAGTGAGAAACTGTTCTGATTAAAAAGCAAACAAACTAATACTAGTGGGTAGTAATTCATCTGCCACATGTATTTATCATCACATTGATTGCAATGTGAAAAATATTATTGAGAGGAGCATTTATCATGCGGGATGCTAATTCCTGGTTTGCAAATTAAATTTTTTGCGTTTCCTTGATTAAGGTTGATGTTATGGACATTTAAAACCATAACATTGGTCTGCTTGAACTCACGTTAAGATGTCACCCATGTATTGGTCCAACATGGTAGTGCACGGGGGCCACGGACAGAGACACCTGTAAGCGCTGGTATTTAATGACAGCTCAGGCCTGGAGCAGGCATGGTGCATGAAGAAATGTTGCTAAAAGTAAACTACATACTAGAAACAGCTTTCAAAACCATTATAACAAACATATTTTTATATCAAGAGTGATCTGACAGTCAAATGTGAGGTACTTCTGATTTGAGTATCACTCAAAGTCAATGTGATATTAACTTTGACATAAGGTTATGTCATTATTTCCATTAAAATGTACACCAATGAAGTTGTTTCACCTTTAATCTGTTGCAGCGGTTGGCTTGACTACTTGTCCAGAGCCGATGATCCCAGCAAACGGCATTAAAACAGGAGACAGGTACATGGTCAATGAGGTAGTGGCTTTCACCTGTGAGCCTGGCTACGACTTACAGGTAAGCGTACGCTGACACCACCAAACGCAATATGACAACTTGATATTCACGCATTGTAGTTTAAATAAAATGATTTTTCTTTACCCACTTCTTGACACTTCTAGGGTCACTCTCATATATCCTGCATGCCTGGGACTGTACGTCGATGGAACTACCCACCTCCTCTTTGCATCGGTAGAATACACATACATTGTTCTATAGGCCAGTGTAATGAATGACACACTGGTGTAAAAAAATGTGTACTGTAGGTGAGCTTCCTACATCCCAACAACATCCATGTTAGGCTATGTCGGAGTCTAAATTGTCAAAAGGTGTGAATGTGGGAGTTAATGGGTGTGCCCTGTGATTCACTGGTGACTAGCCGGGTTCTACCCCACTATGCTACTAAGTCAGCTGGGATAGGTTGCAGCTGACTTAGTACCATACCCCATTGTGACCCTGAACGGGATAATACATCATAATACAAAGAAGAATTGATTTGATTTACATATAGTACATAAAAAAATATATAATATATATATATTACTACACAGTCACATACTAGTGGTGGTAATTTACATCTGTAGCCACAGCTGCCCTAGGAGAGGCTGCCAATTCACGCCATTCTGATCACCACCAAACGATAGGATAGGCCAACAAAAATGAATGAACTAGGAAAATTGTGAAAAAGGATTTACAGTGGAACTTAAGTTAGCGTCATTAGGTCCTAGAAGGTCCCACTCTAACTGGAACGGATGTTAACCAAATCTAATATTCCCATAAGAAATCATGTAAATCCAATTAATCCATACCAGAACGGCAATATTATTAAAACAAAACACTTTTGTAAAGTTTTAATGTTTCTATAGTTACACATGTAGAAAAAAATTAAAAATAAATACATGTAAATGATGAAAGAAAGGGATAAATGAACCTCTAAGGGTACTTTTAACTTCATTGAAGACGTGAATTTTGACGCGACTGAAAACAGGAAGGTGATCTGATCTCTCTCCCACATCAAGTCTTTGTTGGCAGGTCTTCAGTGAAAGTAACCTTAACATGTTCTTTTATCCATTTCATTTCGGACAATGTCAACATTAAGGATCGGGAGGGGAGAGGGAGCGAGCTCTGTGTCAAAAATAGACATTTTTATGGATGTATTACATTTGGCACGTGTTGCTTGTTTTAACGCTACCCTTACTTTCTCTTATATTGTCAGCTCGTTGTGGCAAGGTGTTGTCAGAGGTCACTGGGGTCATCCTGAGTCCAGGTTTTCCTGGCAACTACCCAGGCAACCTGGACTGCACCTGGCAAATCATCTTGCCAACAGGATATGGTAAGTATTTTGGAACTACAAAAGAATTCCTAAAAAGGGTGGACCACTCAATAATCTGTTGGCGTCATTTTATTATAGTGGAAAATTTGTAGGAATGACGAATCGTTTATTAAAAGCCTTATCGCGTGTCTAATTGGAAGCAAGGGTGTGACGTGTGATGTTTTAAATTTGATAGCGATAACATCTGGTTGTGTGCCTGGAATATGTTAGCATTCCCTCTTGGAGTACAAAGTCATTCTATTTTTGCATTGTACTCTTTATACGTTTAATAGCTATGTTTTACACTCAGAATTGTGTGAATACGCATCCACGCCTACAAAATTCTGATGATTCGTATTCCTCTTACTTCCCAACCGAATCACACCATTCAAGCACCAAATCATTGAGCTCATTCGGGAATAGTTTGCTGTCATTTTAGTTTTTTTTTTTGTTTTATTTTATTTTTTCCACAATTCCCCATTTTTTTTTAGCTTTTTATCCCTTTGAAAATGAATGGGGACATTTTTAAAGGTCCATATTTGTCACATTTCTCAACCGATTCAGACAAGACAGACAAGACACTGGTTTAGCATTGCTAACATTAGCAAAGTAGCAGTTTAGCTGTTTTCATGAGTAGAAACCTATATAAACACTTAGTGTTATCACAACAGGTATTAATATGCCAGTCATTAATATGTCTAATATTGGCATAGTAGCACATTTTGACATTTTTGTAAGTATGAACACATGCAGACACTTCGCTCTACCATGCTGGGTATTGCACGTTAACATTAGCACTGTTAGCATGCTCACTTTAGCCTTGTACACTTGTACCTTTTCTGTTCATTTATCTTTTTTGTCCTTCATTCATGAACTCAGCTCCACTCAGTCACCCGCAATGCCTCTGACTTGGCATACTGCTAGTTATTAATAATATAATAATAATGAGAAGTAGAACTTCATATAACAGAAAATACTGTCAATATTCACTGTCAAAAAAAATGTTGTTTCTATTTTTAAATCTAGGAGCTCATATCCAGTTCCAGAACTTTTCATCGGAGGACAACCATGACTTTCTGGAAGTGCGGGCTGGACCCCAGCACAGCTCATCACTTATTGGCCAGTTCACTGGGTCGCAGCTCCCACCCCCTCTTCTAAGTACCACCCACCAGACCATCATTCACTTCTATAGTGACCATTCAGAGAACAGACTGGGGTTCAAGCTCACTTATCAAGGTGATTTCAACTTTGATAACACATCATATTCATACACCGTGGGTTTTCATTTGTAAGTGGCTTCTAAAAAAATCTGACTTCTAATCTATTTGAACCATCTGTTTAGTTTCACTGGACTCTGATTAGGGATCACCTAAATGATTGTCAACTTGTGGGGATAGATTATCATCCAAATGCAATTTGTTGCCAACTCTAACAAATGGAGAGCATGAAGAACGATTTGAAGCTTTGATCAGTGTTTTTTTTAATGCTCTTAGAACCTTATGGCTTTATTCTCATCATTATAAGGGGTGGGTTGTTAACAAAGCTCCCCATGAGAGGTTGATATCTTGTCTAGCATGTTTTTTTACTCTTAGCCCCAAGTGCCTTTCATCAAAGCTAGAAAATAATGCACTTTGGGCCTGCTCGCCAGCATTACTATAGACTGGCCGGATGATGTATCCACAGCCACTTTTACATGCATGAGATAACTTTGTTTGTTTTCCTCCTAATTTGAAACGGTTAAGTCCTGTCACTCTAATTCATGTCAGTGCTCATTCCTGTGGTGTGTGCAGACAGTGCATGTCTTTATCAGCCATTGAGGTATCATATTTTGTCATTATAGCATCCCATATGAGGATGGCAATTTGTAATGACTTTTTTAATCAATTGTGGGGAATAATTAATTAAAATTAATTCGAGTTATTCCTCGCCCCTTTGTGCTTTGAATTTTACAGCTTTACTCTATCATAGTTTTTCAAATTATGATGTTTCGTGGTTGAATATGACCTATTATTCATGAAAAATATGCATATTGAAGCAAATTGGACTTTATTTTGCCTAAATTAAGCATTTTTAAGCATAAACCTGGCCAAATGAGGCAAAATCAAAATATAAGGCATTTAAAAGACAAATTCAATGATGTTGATATGTAGTATTCTGCACCGGTCACTAAGGCTATTAAGTTCACACTGCAGGTATGATGCCCACTTTGGATTTTTTTGTTTAAATATGATTTTTTATGTGGTCGTTCATGTTACCAAGAAAATGCAACCTTTTAAAGTGAACGGAAAGCATCTGGAAACTGATGTGCATGTGCAATCGCACAATATCACATTACATTACATGCGTTTACAGAAGTAAAGATCACTGTGGTGTGTGCAATATCACTAATTTAATTAGCAAACCGATACTGTGTAAAATTCACGCTGGTATTAAATATACCAATCTATGTGCAAACACAACTAATGTGAGTACAGTAATCAGAGCATCAATAAATTAAGACACCATAGTAATTGATTAATTTATTTTAAACCCTGAAGTAAAGAAATGGACAAAATCATATAGCTGAAGTATCAAAAATATCAATATTTCAATTTGAGAATCAACTTTAGAGCATGAAGACCTGGTATTCAAAATATTGATGTGTCAGAATTGAACAGCACATTATGCTCGCCTTAACACGTTTGACAGTTTCAAAGATTTGGTGCAATGGGAGTCAGTATTTTCTGAACCAAATTATTTGGTGTCAGAAATTAAGAAGAAAGAGGGGAAGAATTTTGGCTATGGCAGTTCATAGACACTCCCTTGTCTGTTCCAAGGAGCAGGTGGCCGGATGAGGCTGACGCAGGAGTGGTGAGACATTTACGAGAGCTGCTTTACTAACACCTTTCAAAAATAGTTTTTGGATGAGAAGAACTTTTTCTAATCGGCGAATACCTGTATTTTACAGTCTTACACGATAAATCATGTCTTTCAATTATGTATATGTCAGGATATATGAAACCAGACCGTTCTTAATGCAGAAGAATCACATTTGATTTATATCTACATACAAATGAAACCCGAGTCGCGTTTGAAAAAATCTGAATTGTATTGTTCACACTGACATGCAAAAAGTCTGATCACATATCACAGGTCATCACAGGTCACATATGAGCTAAAAAAATTGAATTGACCTGCAGTGTGAATATAGCCTAGGTGTCAGTAAAGGTACTGTAATGTTTGGTGAGACACACAAGCACTAGACTTGATTGCCAGAACAACAGGCTTTTATTGCAGCTTTGAATTATCTCAATACAGGCACAATAATTGTTGAAACAAATAGTTTTTTAATAAAAATACCCCTAACATTTTTTTATGAAAAGAAAAGCTACTGTTGCAGCCATAACCCACGCCAAATTGAAACTCAACTCTGAACCCCTTACGGCACTTCCTGGCTTCCCCGACCTGCCAGTTAGTGGAAATTGAATCAATAGCCGTAATAACACTACCATGTTAACTATGTCTACAAAAGATGTGATTAATATTTTTTAAAAATGACTCGGTCAGTTATTTAATACTTCGGTTTGAATGCCCTTCCCCAGTTTTATAGGCTACAGTGGGCACATGCACATCTTCAACCGGGTAAGAATGGGATACAAATATGAGATCTAAAGCTAACCACACATTGACATTTTCCATCACTAGTAATTATTTGTTTTATTTGTTCATTTTTGTATAACTAAAGATCACAAATGCTGTTCGCTGGACATTCAGTTAAAAGCTTCTATTTTTGCCACCACTTGAATTGAATTCTTGATTTCCAGAGTGAACTGTTAAACGTCCATGGTGTTAGAGCGTTAATGTATTTGCATAAGGCTACACGGTCCACAGGAACCAAGTCCTGTCATCGTGAAGTATCCTTTGAGACATCTTCCATCTGGATGTCTGTCAGTTGAGCAAATACTAAGTGGCAGCACAAGTCTTCCAGTACGCATGTCTTACCTTGTATACAGTCCCTTCGAATTCCTCAGCCTAAAAACACAGGTGTCTGTTTGTAAAACATCTGCTGTTGTTTTGAATGACACAACTCATGTTGTGTGCTTAGAATAGGCCAGCGACGTTCTCTTGATGCATATATTGGGATTCAATGCTCAGTATATGCATCACATTGTTGGAACCAACATCAAATCCCACTGTATGTGAGATCGTATAAATAACATACAATACATGCATATGCATGTACAGTGCATGCATACAGTATATGCATATTTTAATCACTTATTGATTTTATTGTCTGTCTTTAGCTTATCAACTTCAGAACTGCCAGGATCCTTCTCCCTTCACCAATGGTGACATCATCAACAGTGACTACAGTGCTGGACAGTCAATAACATTCCAGTGTTACCCTGGATATGTTTTAATTGGACACCCAGTCCTGACATGTCTGCATGGAACAAACCGCAAGTGGAACCACCCATTTCCACGCTGCGAGGGTAAGGGTAATAAATATGATGCATTGAAATTGTGTATCTGAGCTCTTCTTTTTGCTTAAAGGTAGAGACATGCTTTATCATGAATGACTGTGGGGTAAAACCACTGGTTTACCATTTCTGGTTATTTTTTTCTGATAGGATAGGCTAAACTCTGTCTGTAAAATTCTGGTTGTGTTGTTGTTGTTTTGTTGTGAATCAATTCTGAACTGGATTCGGATCAAATACCATAATTTACAGTGTATAGGCCATTACTTTTTTAAAACTTTCAATTCTGCCGCTTATCCAGCAGTGTGGCTAATTAATGGCTATGTTGAAATCTTGTGACTTTGTTTAAATACTGTGCCTTTCTCGAGTCAGTCAGGAAACGGTAGCTCTTTTCTAATAGGTGCCAATCACGTGGTATAAGTGAATTCACGACAAGCTTGTTAATCCATCCAAAATCGTGGAGGTCATTACTCAATATAACAGCTAAGTAATATACAACACAAATACCAATATGACTTTAAAATATGATATAACAACTATTTTAACTTAACCTATAATGCCCTTTGTCCCAGCAATTTCATTGGTTATGGCTGAGGGGGCATTGCAAACATGTCAGCCTTCCTCTTGGCTTCTCTGGCTTCTACTGGTGGACAAGGGCAGCATCGCAGCGCCCTGGCAGCTTATATTGAGTCATGACCTCATTGGATTTCTAATCGTGTGCACCACAATATGCCATTTTATGACGTGGAAATGTGCGGCTAGTCCGCTGCTGCTTATATGCGTTTCTGTCTAAATTTAGTGGGTGTGGCTTAAGACCCCAGTGCTTCTTTTACACTCGAAAATCAAGTAGCCTACTTATTTTCCCTACTGTTTATACATAATACATACATTGTTTACTTTTACAGCTCCTTGTGGCTACAATGTGACAGCTGAAAACGGGACCATTTATTCACCTCAGTATCCCAATGAATACCCCAATTCCCAAGACTGTAGCTGGCTCATCACCGTTCCCCACGGACATGGAGTTTACATCAACTTCACCTTGTTGCAGACAGAGCCTGTCACTGATTACATTGCCGTGTGGTAAGCACAAACACACAGTAATATACAAATAGAAATACTGTACACTCCTTTTCAAAGCTGCACTTTATTCCTTGGAGTGATTGCATCACTCACTGAAAAACAAGATACATTTAGCAGTGACTTTTCTCCGGACATCAATGAAATGTCAAAGTTACTATTTATCTGCTTTCAACCTCTCCATCATATTCACATGCTGTTTATCATAAACACATTTCTTAAAACTTCATTAGGTACACATGCACAGTCTAATGATAGACTAGTACAGTATAAGGGCTCTTAACATTTTATCACTATATCTTCTCAAGGGACAATACTATAGAAATAAAACTTGGATATGCTTTAGAGTAGTCAGTCTTAAAGTTGTATAGCTGTATAGATTTACTGCTGAAAATGACTTAACGCTCACCAATTATTGTCTAAAAAGCTGGTAACTAAGTGCCGAACTAATTGTCGACAGTCAGGCATGGTGGTGACATCATGTAACAGGGCCGCATAAGGGCTGCCGGCGGTTCACTGAAACATGACTTCCAACAAATTCAAGGATAGCACACACACACAGGTTCTCATGGCATTTTGAGTTGTGTTGAGTCTTTTGAGTTATTTTCAGAGGACAATTAATCTCTGTTGGTTTCTGAGCTGTACACCGACTACTCCATCCATCCATTTTTTATGCCGCTTTCCCTCATTAGGGTCGCGGGTATGCTGGAGCCTATCTTAGCTTAGGGCGGGAGGCGGGGTACACCCTGGACTGGTCAGCAGTCAATCGCAGGGCAGACAAACAATCATTCACACTCACATTCATACCTAAGGACAATGTAGTCACCTATTAACCTAACATGCATGTTTTTTTGGAATGTGGGAGGAAACCGAAGTACACAGAGAAAACCCACACACGCACTGGAAGAACATACAAACTCTACACAGAGATGGCCAACGGAGATTCGAACTACACCGACTACTCGTCTTTCTTATTTTCATTTCAGTAGTATTGCCCCTTGAGAAGATACTGTATAATATAGTACAATGGTTGCTGATATGGGAACGGTGTACTCTTTTTAGTGAGTTACTTTATATTGAGAGGCATATGTAGAATATAAGCCCAATGTTAGCAAGTTTCTCAGTATGATCCAGTACTACAGTACAGAAATCCAGTAGATTTACATGGCACCTGAATCTATACCCTACTAATACGTGCCCTGGTTTATACACACACTTGTTCTACCTTAGGTGTGTAATGAGATTCAATGTGGAGCTAAGATTGTAATACAGGGAGTGCAAGAGCAATGCATTTACAATGGGACCACTGACCAATTTAACCTGACTCAGTGGAGCGGCCATGGCAGACCCAGTGAGTCCAGAGAGGGCTGAGTAACCCTGCTAGTAATGATCAGATTCAGCGGGGAGTGGGGAATGTAAGAGTGCTGGAGCTGGGTTCCCAAACCCAGTGGGACTTGTCTACATCTGACAAGTTTAGGTCACCTCAAGACAATATTCTCACTTATTAGTTGCACAGTGGCCCCCAGCACTTTTTTGTGTTGTAGAATTTATTTGCAATGAAACTGAAATTTAGTAGAATTGGCCTGGCCATTTAATTTGGGGGCATCAGAGTCAAGCTGTAAAGAGAGCAGTTCAAATGCAGTGGCAAATTGAAAAGCACTTGCTTTCAATCTGCCCAACCTTCCCAGTCTATTGGTACATTTATGGAGAGACCCAATAACATGTGAGGGTGCAGTTGCAAATGGATTTCGTTGATGTGTTAGCTTGCGGACAGTCTGCAGGGAACAAAATTATAAAATCAGACCACATAGTGCAAAATATATCCATATAATGAGACATCATTATATAAACAAGATGGACGACTGCATAGCTCAATCTGCCCACAACTCATTAAGACTATATTTGGAAGCAAGTAGAGCTGATACAAAAGAGCCTTTTCTGAAATTGGTGTGAAACTGATTTCTTTTTAGGTCATTTGGATGCAGACTGACTGATCTAAAGGTTTAATGTTCCTGTATCACAATCCTATTGAAAAGTTTTACTACTGTTGTACTACCAACACCTACAAAGAACAATTATTAAAACCAAGGTGGATTGGTGCCGATATCACATACAAATGATATTATGCAAGCATGCAGATTCCACATACATTTAGATGACATTGAAACAAGCTTTCACAGCATCTGTTGTCTATGTTGCCCAGTTTTCTTACCCCTGGAGAAAAATAAACATTATAAAGCTCGAGGTTGCATTTAATGATGCATTTAGAACACTACTGAAGGCTCCCAGTGGGACACAGGGAAGTCGTATGTTTGCAACTTTTAATGGTCCACCTCTGTGTGCTGTTTTGAGACTCACACCAAAGGTCTGTTGGTGGGGCACTGAGACCAAGATGAAGCAGATGATGTAGCAGTTTGCTGTTTTGCTACAAAGCCATTGAGGCAGCAGGTTATATTGACTGCTTACATTTATGGTGAATGCTCTAACAATAGCCGGGGTGTTTATTTGCCTAAACCACCGTAAGGACAGGGCGTTAAATGGAAGGAAGCAATAATTGGAGAGAGGTTGTCATTTCTAAAATGTGAACATTTATTATTTATAGTACCAAGTATATTGTACAACAATGCAGCAACAGAACCAGTGTTGTAATAACAGTAAGGACTAACAACTCAGCCAGCATTTATACCTCTAAAGAGAAAGTGTAACACACATAAGTTTCACGCCGACAGCTGCAACCAATATTTTCATACGCATGCAGAGCTAGATAAAATTGCCTTATTTTTGTAGACCACATACGCGGAGATTATAGCTGTGACACATGAATGGGCACATAAAAATTAGTTTTAAAACATTTTTTCCACCTTTATAATAGATGGATTTAAAAATATGTTTTTTTAAGATTGTTTAAAATCGGAAAAGGGTTTTTTCATGCTGAATTTACTGTAAATTAAATGCAATGTCATATAAGGATGGTGTGCTTTAATTTATGTAAAGCACACTGTATAAAATGTCCTGCTCTAGTTTGATATTGCTTCTTATGCAATCCTTTTTTAGCATTCTGCTTTCTCCCTTCACCAACCCTCTTTTGTCCCTCATTCTCATTAATCATAGGAGCATAAAATGTCCCGCCTAGTGCATTGGTATGCTCTGTATGCTCCATATCTCACTGATGTGTGCCTGCTGCTTTTCTGCCCAGCACAACCGTGATACCCACGGGTATCCGTGCTAACAGCTGCATCCGGATGTCAGGGAATATTGCCAAACTTTCCTTGTCGTCTGCCACCGGTGGTGTTTGGCTTGCTGCTAAATGGCACCGCATGGTTCCTTTCGTTTGCCGATAGATTGGAGATTATTTGAAAGCACATACTCTTTTTGACTCAGTGCCAAGCATTGCCATACTTCCTGTGCTTCCATTTATTAGACAATGGTGCATATTCTGACGTTTTCAACAATATTGTTCTAGGGCAGAAAAGATGACACACAATGTATTCCAATATGTAACTAGTACTCGGATATTTCACTTTAATTTTTTTTTATCATAGGTGAGCAGTGTTGTCGCTGTTACCTAACTCTTTATACTTTTTGTATATTCAGTAAGTACATTTGTTTTCTTTGAAAAGCATTGTGGAGTATGTATCTTCCACCATTGGGTGGTGCATTTGGTACCAAAGCCTTCGGTAGGGACTTTACCAACTTAAATCTATCTCTTAATACCGCCACTATCACGTCCCAAATAAACAATGTCTCAGTAATACACACAAACACAATATTGTGCAACGTGGAATTTTGCATATTGCGGTTAAACACCATTATTACTAAAAATTAAAATCCCATTAACCTTTTGTGTTTGAATGCATTGACATGATACACCAGATTTACATTTCTGCTGGCAACTTTGAACATTATGTAGCTTCCACTGCCCATCACCGGTAGAAGCTTAACATGTAAATTTAGTGCTTGGCCAATTGTAACAAGCATCAGACATCTCCGAACCTCTACACTACAACATCATCTGAAGAAGATCAGAATTAATGTTTATCTAATAACACAGCAAAAACTTAAAAGGGTTGGCCAAAACTCCTATATTCAATGGCTAGCTTTTCTGGAAAACATCACCTGGAAAATGGATTTTTTTAAATGTCTGACACCAAGTCAATTTTTCTTCCTTCGTCAGCCTTTGTAGGTGTTATTGTGTACAAACAGATCATTTAGCTTGCCAGCATACACAATCCAACATACAAATACAATTTAAAGTGTTCATGACACCAAAAAAGTTTGAAAAAAACAATTACAAAGTACAAGTACTTACTTAACTTGGTAGTAATTTGTGCCATATTTCTGTCATACAGTAATGTTTTAACAAAACGTTTTGAGTGTAGATGTATTTCCTGAGATTTCCGAGAGTACTTAAATGTGGCATATTGTATTTCCACAGTAAGAGTGATATTAGTGAGTGATGATATTATTCACTTTTTCTTTTTGTTTACAGTACACATACATGAACGGTAGAATAGTTGTTGTAATAATTGTAGCATCCGTGAGTGCACATTGCGGTAGTGACAATGAAGAAGTGTCATTCCCAAGACAAGCAGACTACAGATGTGTTTGTGAGTTGGAGATAAATACATGGTTTCGGAATTGCACAGTGTTCGGGTCAGAATACAGTTATTTATGAGCAACAAAGTCTGAGGGGACGCTATGTGGCTCCATCTGCATCAATACAGAAATGTTACAATGTTACAATTACATGATGTGTTTGTGTTAATGACAGAAAAAAAAGATAATTACTGAAATTAATTAGTAACCATCATTAACGCACTATTTATGACAGACCTAAAAATATATATATAACAAAAGACAGAAATTCACATAGAAATGCAGCATTGTAACAGTGAACGTTCGAGTGGGATGGTGACGTTTTCCCAGACCCAAAATGTACAGTAAGTCTGTATGTCACTCCTACTACTTTGAGTCAGCTGATGTTAAAACAAAGTTAAAAGGTCTCACAAGTTCATATTATACTGCATACAGTAGCTAGTAGATAATATATTAGTGTAACCATCTCAAGATAAGTGCGTAATTCCACCGTGCTAAAGGAAAATTTCAGTACTTTTTAGAGTTAAGCATGAAATATACAGTAGATACAGCCACCAAAGAGTGTTATAAATCAATGATATTTCAATTTTAAAAATATAATGAGACATAACAAAGATTGTGTGTGTATGCGAATCAGCCTAAGCAGAAAAATAAGAACCACTCAAGGCTCCTGGTATTTGATTTGGATTGAACTGGACAAATTGTACATTTTCATTCACTAAATGAGCTCCAACACCTACAGAGGACCTTGAATTATTGAGCAGCCAAGAGATTCCGGGTACTCATTTTGAATTAAAATTTTACAAGCCTTGTTTAATCCAAAGGCATGCTCATTAAAAACCCAAAAAGGTGCATTTAGGAGCTTTACAAAATGTAACCTTTCAACAACATTAAATATTTAATGAGCAAATTTAAGCCTTTAATGCAAGGGCTTTTGTTTCAATTAACTTATTTGAAAACGGTGATAAAGCAAACAAATCACTGCCACCTCAAAACGTGAGGAACACTTGCATAAACTGTGTAATAGCCTATTTTTTATTCTTAGTAGGGTTGAATCACTTCCTCCCCAAAACATTATGTGCTTTGTTTCTTCTTACCCAGCAGTAAATTAAATGTTAAAATTAGACAGCAAGTGCAACTCAATGGCAGCAAATTCAAGTTATGTAAGACAAGCTAATAACACTTAAATGGCTTCTGGCAGTAGTTTATTTTGCAGTGCGCCCTCTTCTCTTGTTCAGATCATGGTGTCGAAATGAACCTGTATCATCAGATTTTTTTAGTTACAAGCTTCATATCTATAGTATGTTTTAACTCATTCAATAACAAAGACGTATTTATCCAGTTTTATAAACCCAAAGAATTAATTATGTCTTTTACGTTTTTTGCGCTAGTTGCGAAAAGAGGTGATATTGCAACTGCGCACTAATGGATGTCAGTTTTAGAGCAGTTTTAAGCCATACAAACGGCCACAAGGTGGCAGAAGTGCATTTAAAAAAAGATAGGCATAGCTCTTGTGCATGTAATAACACACTCGACAGCAGAAAAAAAGTGGCGGAGGTTTGGCATTGTAGAGACATTTTAATGCATGCGCACACACACACACACACACGTGCACATACAGTTCAGTTCCAAAATGAAAATTGTGAATAGTGCAAGGTGTTATATTTGTAAATATATTGTAATTGTTTTTAATGTAAAACAAAAATTGTTTATGTTGTGGTATAGTTGTTTGTGTCAAAGTTATGCTTGAAACTTTTCTTTTCACAAAAAGATGGTTTTCTTACTGTTTTAGTCCAGAACTGATATTTTCCTTACGTATGGTCTATTGCTGATTACTAAAGAATGGAAAGGAAAGGTAGAAACAAACTTTTCAAATTGTCTACAATGGCCGGTACTGAAGGAATTGTCTTTTGAAAAATAGCTGTGATTGAATAAGTTAATTGTCCTCATCACATGTGTTGGTCCTCATGCAGGGATGGTCCAAATGGGTCCAGTCCTCAGCTGGGAGTATTCAGCGGCAACACAGCTCTAGAGTCAGCCTACAGTTCCAGCTCCAAGGTTCTGATTCGCTTTCACTCTGACTTTTCGACTGGAGGATTCTTCATACTCAACTTTCATGGTACACACACACTCACATTCCACATTTTCTACTAATAACTTGATGGGACACCAGGTATGTCTATTTGGATGAAGTTACGGCATAAAAACTTGCAAACAAATATTCAAGTGCATGGCTTTTGTGTTATTTATTCTTGAATCAAAAGAATCAAAGGACTTTTTATGCATATTTCTAGCCTATCGTCTGAAGAAATGTCCTGCTCCCCCTGTTGTGGACAACGCAGAGATAATATATGAGGACAAAGACTTCCTAATAGGTAATAATCCAGACTAAAAATCTACATTTAATCAATTGGTATTGTAATGCAGATGGAAATATGATCTATATTTAAACCTGTCACATGCTGAGCTTTGATATGCATTGTTTTTCAAGTCAAATGAGATATAACACACACAGTATATACTCGAATAGATCCTATACTTTTTGATGTGATAAAATATGTGCGCAGATCTTGAAAAACATACATTTTGGGGGAAATAATCACTTGTCAAGGTCTCTCATTTTCCCTCAGCATTGTGTTTTGTAATGTGCTCAAAGCCTTTTGCTTTTCAGCTTTCATGACCTTTAGATCAACTTAGGTGTAATTTAGAGGGGGGAAAAAAATTGGCATTTTGTAATCTCCTGCAAGACGAATTTGTACTACTATGGCTATTCAGTGCAGTCTATTTCGTGCAAAATATGCCATCATCACGCAGCAGAAAATAATGTAATTAAAACAGAAAGCTTTATTGAACATTTCCGTTGTTGTCCCTGCCCTTAGGAAAGTTAGGGGTCAGTGCTTGATTTGTTTTGAGTCTGAGGAATATTTCTGACAAAAAATTAAGTAAAACTTCAAATGTTGTTTTGTGATCTTGTGGGCATAGATATTTGAAGCTAATAACCATTTATTTTTAATTAATAGGTCCATTGTTTAGCACCAGTTGTAAATAAATAATGTAACATTACTATTTTTCTGTTTTTCAAGGTGATATTGTGACTTATCGTTGTCTGCCTGGTTATACAGTAGTCGGAAAGGCAGAACTCATGTGTACACTCAACTCTCATTTGCTCTTTGAGGCCCCACCCCCAACTTGTCAAGGTAAGACGGCATCCATTGTGGCCTTTAAACCATCAGGCCATCCATTTTCTTTACTGCTTGTTCTCAAGGTTTTAAGTGAGCTGGAGCCAATCCAAGCTGACTTTGAGTGAGAGGTGTGGTACACCCTTGACTGGTCACCAGTCAATAACAGAATACTTATACACACACACATTGACGCATTTATAGACACACCTTTGGACAATTCAGAGTCAGTGTTCGGACTGTGGGAGGGTACTAGTGTACCTGGGCAGAAAACCTAGGAAAACACTGAGAGAACATGCAAACTCGACGCAAAGATGTTCATACGGAGATTCAAATCCTGAAACTGAAGCTAAGCGCTATTCTACCACATGGAAGCTCGTGCGAGAGGTGGAGACATTCCGACTAGATATAGCGGACTCACCTCGACCCACAGTTTTGGCTGTGGAACTAAATTCCAAGAGAGGGAGGCTGGGCCTTGTTCTACTCTATAGTTGCTGCAGGGGAGAGGCGGCGAGCTGGTGTGGGCTTATTAAAAGCCCCCCGGCTTGGTGCCTCTGTGTTGGAGTCATCCCCGGTGAACGTCTTTGGGCTGGGGTAAGGGTCCTGAATGTCTTTTGTGCGTACGTGCCGAACGGCAGCTCACAGTACCCAGCCTTCTTGGAGTCTTATCAGCTGGTGACCCCACAGTGCTACAGGGAGACTTCACCGCCCATGTGGGCAATGACAGTGTGACCTGGAGGGGAGTGGTGGGAAGGAACGGCCTCCCTGATCTGAACCCGTGCGGTGTGTTGTTGCTGGACTTCTGTGCGAAACCACAGTTTGTCAATAACAGACACCATATTAGAACATAAGTATATCCATAAGTGCACCTGGCTCCAGGACAACTTAGGTTGCAGGTCTACAAACAACTGTAGTCGTATCATCAGACCTGCGTCCGCATGTTCTGGGTACGTGGGTGAATAGAGGGGCTGAGCTGTCAACTGATCACCGCCTGGTGTTGAGTTGGAGCAGATGCCGGACTTCCGGACTGGCAGACAGGGGTGGTGGTCCCCATTTTTTGGAAGGGCGACCGAAGAGTGTTTTCCAACTATAGGGGGATCACACTCCTCAGCTTCCCTGGGAAAGTCTATTCCAGAGTGCTGGAGAGAAGAATACTACCATTAGTTGAACCTCGGTTACATGAGGTGCAATGTGTTTTTTGTCGCAGTCACGGAACACTGGACCAACTCTACACCCTTGCAAGGGGAGAGTTGGTACATGAGAGTTTTCCCAACCAGTCTACATGTGCTTTGTGGACGTGGAAAAGGCATTTGACTGGGTCCCTCGTGGTGTCCTGTTGGAGGTGCTCCGGGAGTACAGGATTAGTGGTGTGCTACTACGGGCCTTTCGGTCCTTGTACAATCAGAGCAGAAGCCTGGTTCGCATTGCCAGCAGTAAGTTGAGCTTGTTTTCTGTGAACGTTGGCCTTCACCAAGGCTGCCCTTTTTTAACCTGTATGGACATAATTTCTAGGCGCAGTCAAGGCATCCAGGGAGTGTAGTTTGGTAGCCGTAGGATCTCGTTTCTGCAATTTGCAGATGATGTGGTACTGATGGCTTCTTCAGGTTGTGTTCATTGACGCCCAATTCTGATTGGTGTGTTAAAAAATTTTAGGCAGGTTAACCTGGAATAAGGTCTGGTCTCTGAGTTTAGGTTATAATAACTTGAGTTGATCATATTAAGAGCATGTGTTTGCTGAATTAATATACAGTACAATTAATGATTTATCTGGCAATTTTTGCATAAGCTTTTGCAGAAAAACAGGCACGCATGAGTGGAAACAGGTGAATTGTGTTTATAGTGATGGGAAATGTTTCCGACAATGATGAAAATATTTTGTTTTTTGTGCTACAGGAACAAGACTCAGTCTTTAAGCAAGAAAATCAATCAAGAAAAAAAAAACATATCAAGTCTGGTAATTGATTTCTTCCAGCTTGTGGTATTTGTCCGACAAGTCGGTGCTGGCATGGGTCGCTTCTTCTTGCCTGTTCTCCTGTTGCGGAAGAACTGATAAGATGCTTAGCCTTCACCATCGCCCTGTCCATTCTGCTACAGTATTTTTCCAATTGCTAACACACTAAATGACTTGTTTAAAGCGACACACTGAGAGTTTTGAAGTTCCAAAATTCTAAACACGTGTTCTGCTTCACACACTTTTTGTAATTTAAAATGGCACTTTTTAAATACACTGAACACAGCCTGACAAAGTCACGCTTGCCGTTTCAAAACACTGCCATTCAAAATCGCAAGACATGAGCTAATTGGCCAGTATATGTTCCACCCGGCTGACAAACCTCAAAGCTTAACTGTTAAAACTTCAGTCAGGAAGTAAGAACTCCGCACATCCAAAAGTGAAATGCCTCAACGCCTCTGAAAGGACCATGACACATGGTGCTGGAACAAGTATGCCCGCCAGCCCTTTGTGCACATGTGTGTCATTCAGGGTATTTTCTAATGTATTTCATTATTTAAAAAAAAATATATATACTTTGAGGAGGCCTGGGGCTAGTGTTTTTTTGCACTCAAGGTGCTTCTTTACCTGCATGTCTC
Source organism: Oostethus manadensis (assembly GCA_024372805.1). Taxonomy (NCBI): domain Eukaryota; kingdom Metazoa; phylum Chordata; class Actinopteri; order Syngnathiformes; family Syngnathidae; genus Oostethus; species Oostethus manadensis. The sequence goes on from QODF01000086.1 coordinate 2,817,760, forward strand.
GCAAGGGAAGATATTACATGTGATATGGACTTGTGTCAGAACCAGCTGTGTTCACTCAGTTTACTTTTTTTGTGAGCATATTTTAGTTCACATCGAAGTAAGTATATCTGCTGTGCATATGTTGCACTTCTATCTACAAATATTTCTGTGTATGTGAACAGTCTGAAGAGCTGTATACAATGTGAACTATTTTAGTAAAGATGACAGTGTTTTTCATTATGCTCAATAGACACTGCCTGGCCAAAAAAGAAGTCGCCAACATAAAAAAAATTATACACTCTAATATTTAGATTAAATTACATTTAGATTTAATTACGACACACATTCGCTGTGGCATTGTTTTGATGAGCTTCTGCAATGTCACAAGATTTATTTCCATCCAGTGTGGGCTTAATTTTTCACCAAGCTCTTGCATTGATGATGGTAGAGTCTGACCGCTGCGCAAAGCCTTCTCTAGCACATCCCAAAGTTTCTGAGCGGGATTAAGGTCTGGACTCCATGTGTGAAAATCATGTCCCGTGGATGTCTCATGTAGCATGAGACATCTCAACCACTCTTTCACAATTGGAGCCTGATAAAATTCTGACTTTGACATCTTGGAATATGGCCATGCCATCAGGGAAGAAAAAATCCATTATTGGAATAAACTGGTCATTTAGTATATCCAAGTAGTCAGCTGACCTCATTATTTGAGCACATAGTGTTGCTGAACCTAGATCTGACCAACTGCAGCAACCTCGTGTCTATTTGCTTAGTTAAATCCAGGCGGCAACTTTATTCTGACCAGGCAGTGTATATATTATGGGATGTTGGTAACCTAAAATACGGTAAGATGAATGAGGAGTGTGCAGTTTGTGCAAAATATTTTGATCACGTAGTCATAGATGCTTAATTTGGAGGATGCATGAGGTATTTAGTAGTTTGGGTGTGTGCTTTGTGAATCGTGTTAATAAGTTTTTGAGAAAACTATCCTAGTTTGTAGAATTGTGTTTTAGCAGTCAGAAAAAAAACTATAAAAAGCACAAAAGGCTGCATTGTTACAATATCACCTGCAATTTAGGTGCTTCTTGAGAGCAATTATAGTTCAGCTCCCCTTTCTGTTAAAGTTTCCTTTGTAATATTCATCGCAAAGACAGTTGGCAAGACATCCTGTGTCTTTCTGATAAACAGCTTAAGAACACCACCTAGATACACTTTGCACTTCAAACCTAGTAAAAATGGCTCATCTTCTCCAGTGGGCCAGTGTAAGTTCAGAATGAGCAGGTAAAAAGGAAGACAGCCTTGAATGAAGAGAAAAACTGACAAATGTGTGGTGTAGTTTGCACAGGAAAGTTTCTGCACTGCTCAGATGGCTTGTAACGTGCTTGTGTTTATTTACTGCATCTCCTCCAGCCCAGTGCCCTGCCAATGAAGAGCGTTCTTCATCATCAGGGGTCATACTCAGTCCCATGTTTCCTAGCAACTACCCCAACAGCCAAACCTGCTCCTGGCTGCTGCGAATGCTTCCAGGTACAGTTGGCGTTACTGTATGCCTTTAATACTATTACTATAATAAATACTATTTGCAGTGGTATCGAACACACATACCATAAATGCTCCAATGAATGCCTCTATTCAATTGACCACTGAGTCTCCTTTTGTACGTTGGTCTACAAAAAGCAAATATCTGCCTGTGTGTCATTAGCTTTGCTTCAGGAAACATTGGCAGTTACAGTTGTGGCTGTAGGCAACCTACTGATGTTGCAATTAACTGTATTTGTATCATCAGTGGTCAGCATTAGGGGTGTAACGGTACACTAAAATGTAATTTCGGTTCGGTTTCTTGAAGAGCTCTGTTCAAATCATTTGCAGTACAAAATAGGCAGAAAAAATGACTTTGAATGCTTTTACTTTAAAAAATGCCAACAATATATGTTTTTAAATAACTAAAAGCAACTAATTTTGGCGATATTTCAAATAACTCAGATTGATTTTTTTTAAGAAGAAAAATTTAAAAAATCAACTGTTGCATTAAAAAAAATTAAATATGTATAACATTTAAAATAAAAAGTGTAAACTTTGAACACTTAGCAGCAACAGCATGAATGTAACAAATGTAACTATTGAGGTTTTTGGCTAAAAAAATTAACTTATCCACATTTTCTGCAGAAAGCACAGTGTACAGTGGTTGCAGGGACAATATCTCCAGCAGTGGAGAAAACTCATTCACTAGCAACAGAGGTAGTGAGCTGAAGCTATCGGTGTTTGCACTAAGCAGCCTTTCTTTCTTGTGAGTGTGACATTGTGCTTCACACAGCAGCAAGCTGAGACTATTGGAATTATTTCCAAGTTTCAACTTTGGATATAAACATGCAATTTGCAATGAAAGCGCGGTTATGCAAGGGGGTAGAAAGGTGTCTTACTTGAATCTGATGTTTTGTTAACGCTGCGCTCATGCATGACCTGCTGAGAACCCGGTGTATAATTTTACTGATTGTATTAGTCCAGAGTTTCATACTTTGCACTTTACTTTGTTGTTATAGTATATGGATGGTTTGTGCCTCGTGGAAACATGTGGGGTCCTAAATTGTATTGTCACTAGCATTATTTAATTGGTTTCCTGTTTGTGAATTTATTAAGACTAACCTGTCTTACTTGTTGATAGTAGAATGTTTTTATTTTGTGTTTTACTCATAATTTTTTTCATGACTTGTGTTGAGACAAAATGTTTAAGTAAATAAATATGGCACTTTTCTATAGCTTACATTGCATATTGCTGCATTTGCCTTAATTTGCAAAAACTGATTTGTGGCATCACAGTAAAAGGAGCTTAGTGTGTTATTGTTATTGGTTGATATCAATATTGACAGACAGACTGACAAATACTTGATTGATCTCCAAGAGAAAGTCACATTTCCTGCACATTCCCAGGTATATTGGATATCGGGAAGAAAGCCGATATTGAGTATCTCTAGTTGCAAGCCAGTGCAAACTACAGTTAGAATAATCAGATTGGTAATTATTATGCTTTTCAGTCAGTGTCCATCAATACTGAAAATTATTCTTTGTAAAGATAGCATTGATACAAACAAATTAGCTGCAGGTGTACCTAGTGAATTACTGACTATGTATATAACTTAATGTATCTTGTCTCTCAGGTTACATTATCAATATCTACGTTGAAATGTTCCACAGTGAGAAACAGTTTGACGAGCTGGAAATTTTTGACGGTAAGCATTTTCTGTCTCTGTCTCTCTCTCGCTCAAACCGACCCCCCAACCCCACCCCACACCCCACACCCCACACACACACATACATACATGCATGCTTCCTTAACTCTTATTTATGAAATGCATCATCGCTGTTAATAAGATGCACAGCAGTTAATTCTCATTTGCAGTGTGCAGAATTTCCCCCAGGAGGTCCAAGTCTGTTACGTAACAGTAAATCTGAAAGTTTGCAGAACACATTTGTTGTTTGTATGTGTGTGCATCTCAATGTGTGTTTGGGTGGGTGTGTGTGTAGGTGCGCACGCATGTGTGTGTTTATTTACAATGGTTTGAAAAGTTTATTGAAGTTCTCAAGTTACTTCAAATGTTCAAAAACTAATGATGTTTGGAAAGGTTCAAAAGAAAACAATATCTCCTCGCTATCTTGAAGCTTCTTAGCAGCAGTTGAACTGGGGTATTGAACTGGGGTAAACTCCCACAGCCATGTACTAATTCAACCATATTTACTTAAATTTAAAAATGGAGGCATGGGTATCAACACACAGAGATCCAAATGATATTACATTTTAATGTCATTTGCGTCATTTTTCAGTTGTATGAAATAGTCCGTAATACATTTATGGTATTGATGACAACAAAACCTGAGTACGTCTTTGGTCAGGTCAAGTTACAAAAACGAACTCGTAAATATTACCTCCATGTATGTTCTACATTAGACAGTTGTCAAGCTCGCAACCTCTGTTCGGGTTGTGCTATCCTGCGCAGGTGGTATTATAGGATTACGAGAATAATGGAACTGATACACAGGCGGTAAAAGAAAACAAATTATGCAGCTATCCATGCAGTCCGAAATGTAGGATTGACTATGCCTGCGGCGGTCAGCTCATGGCATGTTTTATTCATGTGTTCCTTGCAGGATCTTCAGGACAGAGCCCTTTGCTTGTAGCTCTCAGTGGAAACCACTCATCTCAGCTCAACTTCACCTCCAAAACTAATCAGCTTTACCTACGCTGGTCCACCGACCACGCAACCAACAAGAAGGGATTCAAAATAAGATACTCAGGTATATGCAGTACATATATACAATGTATTACACACTAATAAATATGAACAAAACATTGCATTCGCTTTTAATAGAATATGATAGATCACACCATGATCAATGCTATGCGTCACCCAAGCAACTAAAACCACAAGGATAAACATACAGTTCAAATTAATCTGTCCATCCATCCATCCATTTTATATACCACTTATCCTTATATGCTGGAGCCTATCCCAGCTGACTCTGGGTGTGAGGCGGGGCACACCCTGGACTGGTTGCCAGTCAATCGTAGGGCACACATACAACCATTCACACTCACATTCATACCTACGGGCAATTTAGAATCGGCAATTAACTTAACATGCATTTTTCTGAACTCTGATTTCCTGACTGTGAGGCCAACATTACCCACTCACTCACCGTGCGGTCATAAATGAATCTGTCAATTTGTCAAAAACATTATCGGGTTTTTCTAAAGGCAGTAGTTCACAATTACTTTCTATCATACCACCAGTGGGGGACAGAAATGTTTTTAAAATAATATCTATAGAGTAAATGAGCCATATAAGACATAAATAAGACTCATTCTCATATGCGTTATTTATGTGTTTCTTGAGAGAGAGCAGAGTGCCGGCCAGACAGGAAGTGATGTCTGCAATACTGACACCTATTGACCAGTGTAGAATACTACATATCATTCACACTGTCTCTGAAAGCATCTCGGGAGTGCCTGATATCCTTCCATCCATCCATCCATTTTCTATGCCGCTGAATGCCTTATAAATGTAATTTAATTCATTTCATTTTTACGCTTGAAAATGCTTAATTTAGGCAAGCAATTCATACATTTTCTCCAATATGCATATACTGACTAATAATAGGCTGTATTCAACCATGAAACAATATTAGTTATTCATTAATATATACATGTATATACAGGGTGGCCAAAAGTAGGGTTACAGTTAACACTTAGACGTATGTATGTACGGTACATCTAACAAACAGGAAGACACAAATTCCAATCTCCCTTCAGTTTCAGTGAATTCATACAATAAAGGTTCAGTATTATTTTCTATATTTTATATCTAAAATGTGATTGTGGAGGTGAAACGGATAATGAAGTAACTGTAACCCTACTTTTGGCCCACCCGGTATTTCAAAAATCGTGATTGGTTTAACCCGCAAACTTTAAAACGCAAGGTGGCAAAGGGACTATTCTTTTCTCGTAATGATAAATGTGTTAAAATTATCATTGAAATATTATATATTACATACTATTTTAGTGGCTCTTTCTAGGAGTGGTTATAATTGTTAATTAGGAACTAAAGGATTTAGCTATTATACCCAAACAATTTTGGAGAGAGGAGTGCTTTAATGAGATATTAAATTTGTGGTGCAGAGACAGCAGATGTGTTTTCAAGAAGATGACGATAGAGAAAGACAAAAGGCCATATGAATCATTTGAGAGCAACTGATAAAAATACTTCATGGAAGGATGAATATTTGATATTGATATTAAATTATTGATTATAGAATCTGTTTTCTGTGAGTCATTTCACCCACACCTAAAAATAAATGTAAGCTATACAAGAGCAATAAAATATGCTGTAAGAATATAAAAAATATTTCATTTATGTCCTCCTTTCAGCTGCATACTGTAGTATTAATGATATCCCAGTGAATGGGGGCGTGACCAACCGAACCAAACTCCGCCTAGGCAGCAGACTTCACTTCTACTGTACCCCTGGTTACCGTCTGGTAGGCTCTATGAATTCCACTTGTACACTCCACCCCAATGGGCTTTACCAGTGGGACACACCTCCACCATTCTGCCAAGGTAATATAAATGCTGCTAAGTGGTCATCACATATCAGCCAAATGATCAAGTTAGATAATCCAACACTGTAATTGTTATTGTTAGCCATCTCCTGTGGGATCCCTCAGTCGCCAGGCAATGGCAGCTTCCATGCCTACCAGTATACTGTGGGCAGTCAAGTGACCTATCAATGTAACCATGGTTACCACCTTGACCCCAGTCTTCCTGTGACAGCTGCATGTATGGAGGATGGCAGTTGGAGTAATGCTGCCACACCCACTAGATGCCTCCGTAAGTATACGTGCTACAAGTCTATCCGTGTGGAAGTTTTTTTTTTTTTTAATGCTACTATTGACAAGTGCGTTACAAAAAACATCAGCAACAGAATTGTTGTTGTGATAGCCGTAAGTTTAAACTGCTCAGACAGCATTACCACTGATAAATAACAGTAGAGTAAGTGTAACATAACACCAACACAACCGACATTTTAAAGTACAGCAGAAGTCAGTAAAGCTGCTGGATGCTGACCATTCATGATACTTCAAATGCAACTAGATGGGCATGAACGGATGTGTCTCATTAATTCATCACCTGTTTTTTCCACAGCAATCCACTGTACAAGTATTGAGGGCACCTTGTCAGATCACATGACCTACCGTCTTCTGTCTGGTTCGCTGGGAGAGTTCGGTTCTGTGGTCATGCTGCAATGTTTAGCAGGCTATGCTTTCGGAGCGGGGCATCGGACACTGCGCTGTCTTGCCAATGGGACTTGGGAGGGGTCTGATAGTCCAGCCACATGCAAGAGTGAGTCATATAAATAATATTCTGAATAGCTTATCATGATTTTTAGTCATCTAATTGGACGTTATCAATATGAATATTGATATATAATATTGTATTTATTTTACTTTATAGTTTTGTCCTGTGGAGATCTTCCAACGCCACCATTTGGCACCAAACTGGGCACACTGATTACGTTCGGAGCTACTGCGATCTTTATGTGTAACCATGGTTACACATTGGTGGGGTCACATGTCAGAGAATGTGGCGCTAACGGCCTGTGGAGTGGTTCCGAGACCAGGTGTCTTGGTATGTCAAAATATTTGCTGTTTCATTTGTGAAATAGACTACAGAAGAAGTATTTTCACTAAAATGAATGTTTTCTCAATTAAACTACATGGGTTCTTGTTCACACAGCTGGCTGGTCATTAGTTAACCAGGAGCTTGACAACGAATTCTTCATCTTACTAAGACGTTTTGGAAAATTCTGAAATCTCTTTGGAGTGAACTCTTCTGTGTCAATGGGCAAAAATTGTACACACTCCAAAGACTTTTTTTAATTTTTGAACTGTGGAACAAGTACCACTAGTGGTACACAGGCTTAATCAGTCGTACTGGGCAACAATATATTATTTTGTTTTGTTTTTTGACAAAAAATTACATTTGATTGTATACAGATGATTTTCATATACAGTTGTAAAGTAAGTACGGTGTTTGATTCCTTGCTGACTTTACCAAACAAAAAGCAGTTTGACCCCCCCAAATGATTTTGACAAAACTTGGGAGAATATGATGTGGTCAAATGAGACCAATATTGAGCTGTTTGGAGACAGACAAATGACATGGAGGACGAAACATTCTGCTTTGGGTCTGTTTCTTTGTTTCTCTTCACAATCCCTTTTGAGATGTGTGCTACTCAACAAACGTTTGACCTCTGTGCTTGACAAACAGGGTGTACGAAGCCACATTTGACATTGTGATCAGATACTTGTTCCCCTCAATTAAATACAATAAAAAATAATGAATCAAAGAAAAGAATCGGTATTTTGCTGAGTATTTGCTAAAATCAAATTCAAATTACATTTTCAGTTACTGAAAAGTTATGTTTTAACTCTCCTCATATGCTACAAGCTGAATACGTGCAAGTACCACACATTTGTTGGAAGCTACACCGTGTTACCAAGTGGAGGTAACAAAAATGGTGCTGTATTTGAAGCAAAATATTTTTGAGTTGCAACAAGAGGTAAAAAGACCGCTATTTCTAGCTACATCCAGAGCCAGCTGACCCATTAGGCAATATAGGCAGGGTGGTTGTAGTTAAAATGTATTACCTTTATTATTATTGTTATTTTTATTATTTATTCATTCATTTACATGGTTTTATTTTGTAGGGTACTTATATTTCATCATCATTTTTTAATTCACTTTTAATTTGTTAACCATGTAAACTGGTTAACACATTATCCTACAATTTAAAGGCGGTAACAATGCCATTCAAGTTCTTTCACAAGCTATGTAAATTGGCGATGGAAGCCGGCGCCATAGCAAAAATATCGCCTAAGGCGGCACATTAGGTAGGGCTGCCTCTGGCTATATCTATAAAAACTTTTCAGAGTTAGCTTTTACAATCAACCCTACAGCTTAATTTTTTACATCCTGTATATGTGATGGCTAGGGGTCCCAATGCATTTGTCCGTATAACATACATGCAGATGCTGCAAGTGTCGAGGACGAGGTAAGCATCATGGAAATGAGATCAACCAAGAACAAGATAATCTATGCACAGGTCCCAGTTAACTCAAATGATCTACTGTACTACTGGGACATTTTATTACTTAATCCTTTAATATCTCCTCAAAGCACTGACGAGAGATGATTCAAAGTGATTTCAATAATGAGATTCAGCCTGGCTGTTGCATGTGTGAATAACGCTCAGGAGCATAATGTGAGGGTGCAAATTCTAAATTAACAAACAAAACACATCCTCATTTTGCTTAGTATTATGCTTTATATTTTGCTTATTTATGTATTTTTATGTATTTTCTTTCTTCTAGCTGGCCACTGCGACTCTCCAGATCCTATTGTCAATGGGCACATTAGCGGCGATGGCTCTAGTTACCGCGACACAGTGGTATACCAGTGCATGCTAGGATATCGGCTGATTGGCACATCAGTCAGAATCTGCCAGCAAGACCATCGGTGGTCTGGAACAACACCTGTTTGCGTCCGTGAGTACATGCTATGACTAATAGAGAACACTTTGTAATGATCTATATCTCTTTAACACAGTTGGAGAAACTGAAAAGTTACCAAGACAAATAAATATTTGCTAAAAATAAACTCACAAACCACAATATTAGGTACAAAGGGCAGTTTTGTTCCTGTATTTGTTCTTAAATAAAGTGGATTAGATTGGATTTACAACTGATCTTACAATGACAATCCTTTCTGCCTTCTCAACCCGCAGCCATCACTTGCGGTCACCCTGGCAACCCTGCCAATGGACGGACGAACGGCAGCGAGTTCAACCTCAACGACGTTGTCAACTTCACCTGCAATAAAGGTTACATGTTGAGTGGAAATGCACGTGCCCAATGTCGACTCAACGGCCAGTGGAGCAACCCCCTACCAGTCTGCAAAGGTCACAAACTTATACAGTTAACTGAGTTTACAAATGATTGTGTTGGGATGCATATACCATAGTGCAATGATGTTGTTGTATGGTTCACATTTGAAAAGTAGAATTTCATTTTTTTGGTTCTTTTTTTAAAGATATTGATATACAGTTAGCCCATCATATATATTATTATCATTGTCATTTTGCTGTATTGATAAATCGTCACAAAAAATATGCTTCCGCTAGCTCAGAGTGTGCATTATTAGATTTGCCGTGGCAGAACTTTTGATATAGCTCCTGTATTGGATATCATTAATTGTGTAGCTGTATCTTGTGTTGTGGCCAGTTCACAATCTACACTACAAGGTATAAGTACATTTTCAAGGATATATTCTCAGCTAACCATGTGTGGTTGTTGCATTACCAAACAACTATGATGTGGTACAACGCACACACACTAACCCCGTCTGCCCGGTCACGGGGGCAGATCGATACAGCACAGTGGCTCACATGGGTCTTTCAGTGAAAGGATTTATCCCTGCATGCTTGCTCTGTGCAGCTCCTTTACTTTTTTGCTTTCTTCACCCAACCTCTCCTCTTTCAGCAGCAGCTGTCAAATATGATGCCGAAATTTTCTTTGTTCCACTAGGGTTCCCTCACACACACAAACGTGCACACGCGTGCACTCGCACTCATATCCATATTCCATGTCCTCGTGCACATGAATGGACATGAACAAAACTTAACTTTTTCATTGACATTAAGCCTTCAGACAGTGATGAAGAAAGAATGGATAATAAATAATATGCTTACCGGTAATTTAAGACCACGTTAAAGTTAAAGTTGTTTTTCTGATGGGCATAAGTCAAAAATTAGAAGAATTAGGACCAAATTAAAAAAGGATACATTTGTAATATTTTGGAAATAGAATAATAATATCTTAATTTAATTAAAATACAATAAAGTTAATATATTTCAAAGACAAACATCGATTTAATGGATATACAGTGTTAAGAGCAGAAATGTATTCCTGAGTTAAAATAAGAACTGCTAAAAATGATGCTGTATTACCCAATTGAAATATGACTGAACATATTACGTTGCATTTGAGCTTGTGTGGAAATTTTTACCTTCATTGTCAGTTGTTATATTGTTTTACATGAGATTGGGTCCACAAGAGACAAAAGATTTTAACATTAATTTTAAGTACAATGAAAAAATATAACAGGACAGATAAACTTGTTTTATTTAAGTGTGTCACAAAACAATTTCAACACGCACCTAGCGTGTTGAAATATTTGTGACCTATAATTTCTCAGACAATTTGTGCTGGATTTCAGCATTGCTTTTTGCGGTGACTTGCTTTGAACACACACCATTTTGCTTTGTTCTGTTTTTATTTACTTAGCGAACAAACATCTCAGTGTTGACTGTCGGGACAAAGGCTCTGCCTCTCGATGTGTAGTTTCTTTTCAAATGGGAAAACTGATTTGGGTGGATATATTTTTGAGGTGGGCAAGTCTGTTTTGCTTTTAATGTTGCTACCGGTTTTGAGTAAATATGTACTGTACGTATATATATTAGCTTGTGGTCACACTGCTCATTATTAATATTTCCATACGTCAGCTGTGGCATTTGCTTTTTGCAAACATTTTTTTTCCTCCTGACAGTACCTTGAATTGCTCCTCACAGAGCTGCACTCTTTTGCTGTGTGTCAGTGTGTGTATACTAGCGGCCCCGCCTCCCCGCAGAGACAAAGCGACTTTATGACTGACAAGCGGTCTCACTCTGTTTGTCATGGAGTATATACTGTATGTCTGTTTGGAGGAGAGAGATGAGTAAAACGCACATGCACATGACAATACATGGAGGCCAGCTAAATCATCAAGTTAATTTGAATTTATTGTGTGATTCATTTATGTATTCATTATCAAGAAATTGTTTACTACCCTCCAAACTACCTACCTACCTACCATTGTGTAATTTGTGCATAACTTAAACGTTTGCACCATTTTAATTTGTCTGCCTCTCTAGTGGTAAACTGTACTGACCCGGGGCATGTAGAGAATGGTGTTCGTCAGTCGGGCCTACGTTACCCAGAAGTCTTCAGCTACGGCGTAACAGTGGCCATCCATTGTAAACGAGGCTTCTACTTATTGGGCTCTGCGCTCCTTATGTGCCGACATGATGGACGCTGGGACAGACCAACCCCTCGATGCTTGGGTGAGTATAGATCAGTGGTATCTAAACTGTGGCTCAGGGGCCACACTGTGTGTATGCGTATATATACTTATATACAGTATGTGTGTGTGGGCATGTGTGTGTGTGTGTAATGTATGTATGTATGTATATATATATCTATACAGGTTGACTAAAAAGTAACTCCCTATTTTTAAGTACATGTCATTTGTATTGCATTGATTTTTATTTAAAATTGGATATGGGTGCCAACACTCACCACCAGTTTGTCAAGCCGCGTGAGAACCGCATTAACTGATTACACTCTTATGGGATGGAAGACATAACTTCTCGTATTCGCCATTCAAGTTCTTCCAAAGTCGTTGGTTTGGTAGAATGGACTCGCCCGTACATCATGGAACACACACACAAAAATCCAGAAAAAATATTGCAACATATTAATAAATTTTAGGGAAAAATACGGAGTTACTTTTCAATCCACATGTGTTTGTGTGTATATATATATACATATATACAGTATGTATGTGACTTTTTAGCATATCAACATGTTGGTTTACAAAATGTAAAATATCAATGTGGCCCCCCTATTATGTCCTTTAGCAAATGCAACCCTCACTGGAAAAAGTTTGGACACTTCTGGTATAGACGATTAGCCTTTTAAACAGCGCTCATTGAAACAATCATATCAGTACAAATCCACATTTGTAAGCGCGTTTCTGTCTAATTCCACGTATACACAGCACTTTCATTTAGTTCATTAGCATTAACGTAACATAATACATTATTTTAATCAATGCCTACACTGAAACCAACACAAACTTTAGTGATTGTGTTGTGCTTTATGAGAAGACAATAATAAATAAAAAGATAGACCATAACTAATAAATATTAGAGTCTGATCAAGATTAAAGTGGATTGGAACAGAGAGAACGTGTGTAATTCTGAAAGGCCAACAAGAATAAGAACACAGTCACAAGGGTTGAAGAAATGAGGAATGGGACAAAGAGGGCAAGATAGACGTGGACTCTGAGCACGGGGCATTACTTTCCAGGAGCAAGGTCTTATCACAAAATTGGGGGGAAAGAGCGAGCGGGTTACCGAGGGGAAAGGAGAGGATGGAGTAATCCGACTAGGGCTCGGTGTCGTAGGACCGATTGTTTGGCAAAAATAGAAAATGGAGGGCAGTTTCATATCTCTGTCATCCAGAGAGTTGTGCTACCTGACCTCTGTAAAGTGTCCATTTTTCAAAGATTGGAGATGAAAATAGACGATTTTGTTGCTTGATGTCTGACACTTTGAAGGATTTCCAGGAGACCTCTTCAAAGACTAATAGGTTACTGTCTGAGGTTTGGCGTTCAAGGAAAATTCATTTGGGATAAGTTATTAGACCCCACAGTCTCAAGCAGACTTGCTTTTTGGAGAACACTTTAGGCTACATTATGCAATGCAATACACATAGCTAAACCATTGGTTCTCAAATATTTCCTTCATGCCCTTTGCTTTGGGGACAACATTTTGTTACTACATGTCTAATAGGTTGTCATGTTGGGAGCTGTCCACCATGTCGCCATGTAAACTGCTAATGTTAATCACTAGCGCGTATGTGAGATTTTAAACGCACATAAACATGGAGCTAGCACATTTGTTTGAATGCAATTTGCTTTATGTTGAATGCATAGAGAGATGCCTTGTATAATAATCAACATGATTTATTTCTGTATCTTCAGTTGTATAGTGCTTCAAAGCAAAGGCTATGAAATGGAACTCAACCAGTTATCTGTCTGCTGAATTAGAGCTTCCACTGTATTGTGATGATATGATGCCACAAATTTAACCGTCACCATATTTATTTAGATCATGTGTTATCATACACACACACAAACCGTACCATCTCCCCCGTCTACCTCTTTTTCTCTTCTTCCTTCCGGCAGTGACCAAGCAGTAGCACTTAGTGCCGAAGTGGAGGCAGTCCATACTTGGGCACATTCCCATGTACATTAACACTGCCTTACCCTCCTTTCAACCTCTCTCTGTCTCTGCAGCCATTTCTTGTGGTGACCCTGGTTTGCCACCAAGCGTGGTCTTGTCTGGGACGCGCAGCTGGACATACGGCTCTCTGCTGCAATACTCATGTCTGCCAGGAGGGGTGCTGGTGGGCAATGCTACGCGCCACTGTCAAGAAGACAGCACTTGGAGTGGGGCGCCGCCTTACTGCACTGGTAAAATAACTCAGTTGTACACCTTTTCATCCCAAGATGTAGAAAAGTTTTCAAATAGAGTTGGTTCCAAAAATTCAAACAGTAAGACATATTTTTGTGTGTATAGCAGGTTGTTTCTAAATCTCACTGGGTCACTGCATCTCCCAGCAGCACAGCCAGTCAAATCAATGCCTGAAGGGAAATGTGCTGTATGTCACCAGATCTGATGATACCTTCAAAGCAAACACTATTTCTCAAACAAAAAAAAAGTCCAGAGCAACTTTATCTGCACATCGTAAAAGTTGCCCATGTATCTAAAAAAAGAATCAAGTGGAATAAAATACAATAAATCAAATTTGGAAAAAAAATAAATAAATCAGTACACTAAGGGTTTGCAGCAAGCCTTTGCACTTGCTCATAATATTTTGTATATTTTATTTTGTTGCTTGCCAATAGCATACCAACCAGATGAAGTTTTTTGTAAGGACCATTTTAAGTTTATTTCATTATGTGATATATTTTCATTAATTCGGCCGCACGGTCGCTGACTGGGTAGCATGTTGGGTACAATGTGTCCTACACTCTTTAGAACTCTGCAATAGTTTAAAAAAAAAAAAACAAGCATGCAAACATTTTATTTTTCACTTTTAGAGTTACATTCTTGCTCTGGATATATTGCATTTTCTTTTTCTCTAAGATACTCAATACAATATTTATATAACTATTAATAAGAAGAGATAACTTTTAGTAAAAAAGAGTTTATCCTTTATCCTTGGCCTACCTGTGTCAGGCATAGGAAGGAGAACAAGGAGGTAGGAAACTCAAAGTTGTCAAGTAAAGCTGTTATGCACACCTCATAACACTACAACCGATCATTTCCAAAGCCAGCGTCAACTGTCTCAACAGCCGGAACGTAATAAGCTCGCTTGGCTGGCCTCGGACCAGAAGGCTCAGCGGGGCAGAATCCATCCTGCAGCTGGAGAATCTCATTGAGATGCACGGCGCCGCATTGGGAGCTCTTAAACTCACAAATCCCTACCGGTGGAATTTAAGCTCCTAAAGTTGTGACACGCTCAGCGCTTTCACTGCTAGAACAATTTTAGCCTAGCCGAAATGCAAAGTTATGCTAGTTTGTGTGTGAGTTTCACAAAGGGTTGTGAACGCTCTGAAAGATAAAAACGGGACACCTATGTTGCAGGAGCGTTTTGTGTGTGTGTGTGTGTGTGTGAAGCATTTTTTGTACTATTTGAACTAAATTGGATGCTTGTTTTGGAGTAATATGATTATATTTTTTGTGCTAAATATACAATAAGATATAAAGTAAAATAAAGTGAAAGTGCCTTTCTGAAAAATAAATATTAACTAAATCTTATCTTTACAGACTAAAATACATAGCTGTCTTTAACAGTTCCAATTTCAAACTGTATAAATTCGGTGGATGCACTATGGGCCTGACCTACGAATTTGCGTGTATAAAAACATACAAAAGTCATAGCGCATGAAAGCTGATCTACTAACAGCATGCAGCATGAAGCTAAATTGCACTCGCAATCCATTTTGTGTTTGTCTTTGTCAACATTCCAAATATATACACTTTATTAAGAAGGCACAAAATACTGGGAGGAGGAGATGTAACGTAATAATGTAATAATTTAGCACCGCAATGTAATCTACCATACCTGAACCAATTTGCGGTCGTTTTTCTATTTAGCACATTTGAAAAGCTGGTTCAAACTGGCACAGCTCTACGCACAAATGGCTATGGTCGCTGTGCGAATGGGGGGCATAGCCACAATGACAGACAACAGAAGGAGAGAATCTTCCAGGTTTGTGTCAGCATACTTGGACTGTCAGAAATAAAATGAGTTGATTGCCCTATTTTTGTGACATTTACACTGCATTGACATAAACATATTAAAACTGGGCCACCTAAGGACAAAATATATAATTGTGTCACTTTAACCATGAGAGACAAAAAAAAGTGTGTGTATGTGTGCGTCTGCACCTTTCCAGACTGTTAGAATGCTCGGGACATTAACACTAACTTTCTTTTCTCAATAAAGGTTTGAGTCCAGGGATGTGCGGGGACACAGGGGTGCCTCCCCACGGTGGCCGTTTAGGAGGAGAGGAGTTTAAAACTAAGACCCTGCTGCGTTTTAGCTGCGAGGCGGGATACAATCTGATTGGCTCCACAGAGAGGACATGCCTCCACAATGGCACCTGGAGTGGAACGCAACCCGTTTGTCAAGGTGAGCGAGCACAGCAGCAAGCATTTACACAGCGTACCTGCAGTGATGTGAAAGACTTTCACTTTACCGAGGGGGGCTTATTATAGAATTGGCTAACATTTGTTAGTCGCAAATACAGAATGCTACTCGTCTACATTTGTTTACTTAAGACATATTTTCCCTTCCTGATATTCAATCAAGCGACTTGTATGTGAGAAATGATATTGCTATGCAACACGGCGGGCAATGCATTTGGTACCTGGGCCTTCAGTGGGACTTTATATGATCCAATGCTTTTCAAAACACTTCAGAAACATAGGGCATTCGGGGGACACTCCCAACCTCACAACAATCTTCTTATTCTGTGTGTATGCGCTAAATTCTATTTAATTAATATATATTAATATATTACATTTTTATCACTCACTTTCTAACTCTTAATGCGGAAGTACAATTTGC
The DNA here is from genome assembly GCA_024372805.1 of Oostethus manadensis. Taxonomy (NCBI): domain Eukaryota; kingdom Metazoa; phylum Chordata; class Actinopteri; order Syngnathiformes; family Syngnathidae; genus Oostethus; species Oostethus manadensis. The sequence continues at coordinate 2,834,311 of QODF01000086.1, forward strand.
TGTATTTAAGTATGCTTGGAAATCCCTGAACATAAACTCAACACATGAATTCAACTTAAGTTAGGTGGTGTCTTTGAATGCAATCCTCATTGCTCATTATGGCACTTTTAAAGTTTGATTCAAATGTTGCTACTTTTGATTAATTTTAAAACTTTGATTAATCTGATTAAAATGTTGAATCATTTGACAACCCTAACAAAAACTCAATATAGTGTGGCATTAGAGAATTGGGGATGAATACCATTATTACTAAAGCAAGATACCCTGTTAACTCCTTATCTCTGAATATACTGTATTGTCTCTAATCAACTCCAAACGTGAAACCTCTACACTACAACATCATCTGGAGGAATTCAGATTTATTATTCATCTAATAACATGGGGGAAAACACAAGAAAAATTAAATAAAATACATTGCACTCATTTGTAAGCACTGTTGGCGAACTAGCCCTTTCCCAGGCCGAGACAAGCGACCGATCTTTGGTGTTCCTTAGGATGTGTTTTTTCCTGGAAAAGTCCGCCTTCAAAATGAATTTTTAAGAATGCCTGACACCAAGTCAATTTATTCCCCTCCTCCATTGGCCTTTGTTGGAGATTCTTCTTCTTCTGTCGTTTATTTGCGACTGGCAAGCAACTTATGGTGTGCATTACTTCCACTTTCTGTACCAATCAGACGGAATCAGATGGAAAAATTCTAATGTCAGCCAGCTAGATGACTCCGTAAGGTAATTCTAAAATCCAACCATAAAAACCATTGCTAATAGTTTCAGTGATACTGGGCCAGTACTCCGGATTTTGAATGCCCTGGGCAGTTGACATGACAACATATTATACATAATACAATTTAAAAAAAGGAATTAATGCAGTTTCATGTAACAAATACTAGAATTTAGGCTTTAAATGTAGGTCAGTGCTTTTGATAATGTTTAGGCCAGCAGACACTGCTATGCAGCATTTATCATCATCATCATTTATTTATCTTTCTCAATATTTGCCTTTGGATGTCAAGTCAGTCTTGGTTAAATGCTTTTCTAAATACTCCACCATAATATGAAGGAGTGCAAATTTTGTATAAACTGCTCACCCTTGGTGAAATATGGACCTAATTATTCTGAAATTTACAGTATGTAAAAATAAATCAGCTTAGCCTCCCAAGTTGAGCAACTTAATCTCGTCTTTGGTGAATAAAGTCGCATCCAGCCACTTGGCATGCTAGTCATTGTAAGCCTCTAATTCTTGTTACATATGCCCTACATTATCATGTAATGAACATAGAATTTTTTGCAGATTCATGAACCTGCACAAGGATTCGTTCAAAGGGTCAAAAAAGGGTATAATAGTAACTATATATGATATGTATGTATCAGGTGATTTGACATAAAGCTGCAGCAGCTTCATGCTCATTTGGAGGGTAACAGAAGATAAACTACTGTGTTGTGTGTGTCTGTGTCCTAGATATGGAGGACTTCAGCTCCTGACTTTACTAGATTTCCCACCCTGTGCTAACAAAGGGTTTCCTATACAACAGCAATTTTCAAAAAGACTCCTTAAACCCTTGGGAGTTTAGAGGAAATTAAAGTGGGTCCCTGTAGTCTGTGGAGAACCCAGAAAAAGGAAGCTGAATTAATTCCCTATTCTCACTGACAATGTAATCCGAATAAAACATTGCTGATATTTACCTCAGTAGGTTATGAGATAGATGGATGTTAGATGGTAGATAGGAGGCTTGATGTGGAATCAGAAAGACTGTGGCATCTATCACGGAGACAGAGAGATCCATGCATCCAGTCACGTACACAATATTGTTCTTGTCTGTAGGAAGACCACACACACACACACACACATGCACACACACACACACACACACAGTTTCTCATCAATAGGTGTTCAGTTGTTAAAGCTGTTAGCTGGCATTTTCTCATTAGTGAATGTGCTGTGGTGGCTTGCTAATTATTTACTGTTCTTTTCATGTTCAGTGTGGCTCCATGGATCTCCGGTTTCCATAGTTCTCCCAAGAGGGCTGTGTCCACTTTGAAAAAGGCTGTTTTCTCATTGAATGGCACAGTGCAGGCCTAAATATCTGAACAATTTCCTCAAGGGAAAAAAAAAATTAGACAAGGCAGTTATTTACCCTGCAAAGACAAAGATGCAATGTTAATGCCTCTACCACACAGCATGATCTTAGCAAGTACAACAGGCTGCAAAGCTTGCAAACAAAATAGCACCAGTGCACTGCAGCATCAAATACCCAGACTGTCAAATTTGAATATTTTTGCTAGGTGTTGTTTTGCTCAAAATCATAATACTGACTGTTTCATAAGGAGCTTGTATTTGAGAGCTTCTGCATTTATCTTTGTCATCTTATGCACACTGCCAGAATTCACTTACCAGATACAAGTTTAGATAATTTAATAGATCCAATACATACATGAACCCAATCAAAAATGTAGCAGTTATAAAGATGTATCGTAAGATCAGTCAGAGCACACAGTCCCTTATAAAGTCAAGGTGTCATCCTGAAACAGCATTTTTTCAGGATACACGCAGGAAAACTTGTAGTAAGATCCCACACAATAACAAATGACAAAGGGTGCACTCATTCTGGGCCGGTTTATAATGATTCCCTCTCCCACCACTGTTTCCCACTGGGGCCACTCACACTGATGTACACTAATTCTGAGTGTTTCCGCACTTGATAAAACATAGCTGTTTGAATACAAAAATACAGAAAATAGATAAAGAAACGATAGAAAATATACCCACTTCACAAGAAATGTACTTATCATGGTAGGGTTTGGAACCAGTAAACTGCGATCATGGAGATTACTGTACAACAAATTAGAGCTTATACATGTGCTTGTGCATGATCAATCATGTTGGGCCCAGGACCACCTCCTCAACCATGCTTAAGCACAGATTGAATCACTCATACTATAAAGGATTCAGACTTTTAAAGTGTCAAATTGCCAAGTTTTGTACACCCTAAGTTTTGACTACACAAGGTAACCAAAATACAAACCAAACATTACCACAGTAAAAACATTGTTGAATTAATACCTCACAAAACGGATCATCTATATGTTTTTAAAGGCAGAATTTTGATTGTGCAGGTGTACCTAATGTTATGTCTGGGGAGTTATTAACAGCAGTTTTTATTACTATATAACTTGTTTTTATTTCAAGCTAAACTAACAAGGAGCAGTTACAAACCGCTTTGGACACTGTATGTGTGTTAGCATCCAGCCCAGTGCTAAAATACTGCACCGTTTGCTATTCAATGGTGGGAATCTATCCAACAACCCTTAATTATTAATTAGCCTTACTACCTCAAGGACATATTTTTTGTCATTTCCAGCTGGCTCCAGTGATAATCTCATTATTGCTGACAATAGAGATGATCTGCCCTGAGTGACAGCAAGACAGTATTGCATACACTGACAATGTCACAATGATTAATCGCTAATGTGGATTGTCTTCCCTTCTCAGCTGTATCTTGTGGAAACCCCGGCACCCCGGCCCACAGCAGGATCGTCTTCAATGATGGTATCACCTTTGGTAGCTCGGTGGCTTACGCGTGCTGGGAAGGGTACAAAACATCGGGCCTTACCACCAGACACTGCACAACAAATGGGACATGGACAGGACAACCTCCAGACTGCACTGGTAGGAGATAACGATAATTTGAAACTGCAGTTTGTCTCAGTTTGTTGCTTGTTTTAGACAGCACTGCTGCAAAAGCGGTCCAAAGAAAGTTGGGAGGAAGGAGGAAACGAAAGGGGAAGATAGATTAATTAAGAGGAGCTTGTGCTCAAGAGGTTTGACTAGGAGGCCAAGGTTAAGGGTCAGGAAGTAAAAAATTATAGATAAATTAAAAAAAATAGAGGTGACAGGAATATGCAGATAGGATTAGAATAATATTTCTCAAACTTTTTCTGCTTAAGACAACATTTTTCATTTGATTCCTTAAAACTTATAACAAATACAGTGGAACCTCAACTTACGAAAATCTCATTATACGAAACATTTATAATACAAAACGAGCTTTGATTACATTTTTGTCCCATTTAATGAAAAATTATTCAAAATATGAAAACCAAAAACGAAAGTGACCGTTGTAGCTTATTATGAATGTACAATACCACCATACAAGCTTCCCTCCCCTGGGGCGATAATGCACCAAACCAATGGATAGCAACCACAATAAAACAGAAGAAAATGAAGGAGCTGCCCTCCCATTGGAAGAGAAAGGTACGACCCTTAGTCGAACCTCAGTTACAGGAGGTACAATGTGGTTTTCGTCCCAGTCGCGGAACACTGGACCAGCTCTACACCCTTCCAATAGTACTGGCGGGAATGTGGGAGTTTGGCCAACCGGTCTACATGTGCTTTGTAGACTTGGAAAAGGCATTCGACCGTGTCCTTCGTGGTTTCCTGTGGGGGGTGCTTCTGGACTACGGGATTGGTGGTGCGCTACTATGTGCCATTCGGTCCTTGTACAATCGAAGCAGAAGCCTGGTTTGCATTGCCAGCAGTAAGTCGAGTTTGTTTTCGGTGAACGTTAGCCTCCACCAAAGCTGCCCTTTGTCACCGATTCTGTTCAGAACCTTTATGGACAGAATTTCTAGGTCCAACCAAGGCGTTGAGGGAGTCCAGCTAGGTGACCTTAGGATCTTGTCTCTGCTATTTGCAGACAATATGGTCCTTATGGCCCCATCGGGCCGTGACCTTCAGCATTTACTGGAGCAGTTTGTAGCTGAGGCTGAAGCTTCTGGGATGAGACTCAGCATCTCCAACTCCGATGCCATAGTTCTCAGTCAGAAATGGGTAAATTGTACCCTCCCGGTAGGGAGTGATGTCTTGCCCCAGGTGGAGAAGTTCAAGTATCTTGGGTCTTGTTCACGAGTGAGGGACAGTTGGAGCGTGAGGTCGACAGACGGATTGGTGCAGGGCCTGCAGTGAAGCGGTCGCTGTACCAGACCGTCGTAGTGAAGAAAGAGCTGAGCCTGAAGGCAAAGCTCTCTGTTTACTGATGGATCTATGTTTTCGTCCTCACCTATGGTCATGACTTATGGGTCATGACCGAAAGAACATGATCCCTGATACAAGCGGCGGAAATGAATTTCCTTCGTAGGGTGGCTAGACTCACCCTAAGAGACCATCCGGGAGGAGCTCAGAGTAGAGCCGCTGCTCCTTCACATCGAGTCCAGATGCCTCCTGGGCGCCTCCCTGGTGAGGCGTTCAGGGCATGCCCAGCCGCAAGAAGGCCCCGGGGAAGACCTAGGACACGCAGGAAGGATTATGTCTCACAGTTGGCCTGGGAACGCCTTGGTGTCCCCCCGGTGGAGCTGGAAGAGGTCGCTGGAGACGGGAAGTCTGGACTTCCCTACGGAAACTGTTGCCCACACGACCCGGATAAGTAGAGGAAAATGGAATGGAATGGAAAGTTGCAGTACGTAAACTTACGTATGATTTCTGCCATCTGTCTGGCTCACCTCGCTCAACCCGAAAGTGTCATTTTTCATAACAACATTTATTATTTTTTATTGCTTTTATTATTTTGTCATTCTGTTTTAAAAATTCATGCAACATATTTCTTTCGGGTAAGCACAATATATACACTTGGAACTAATTACGTCATTTAAATGTAAATCTTGTCTCATAATGATTCCAAGACACAAAAGACCCTCAGGAATGAATTAATTTCGTATCTTGAAGTTCCACTGTATTTATATATTTAACCACAAAACTATTTTCATTTAGTTCTCACTCTTCCTGTAGTGATCAGCTGTGGAGACCCGGGACCAGTAGCCAATGGCGTCTATTTGGGACGTGAGTTCACCTTTAACCACACGGTGGCCTACCGTTGTAACCCGGGTTACCTGATGGAGCCTCCTGGACTGAGACGCAGTGTTTTACGCTGCACTAAAGATGGAACGTGGAACCAAACAAAACCCAGCTGTAAAGGTAATTAACTCTTACACCAAAATATAATATTCATTATGGGACACCAAAATTTGGTGTTGGTTTGCGTACATTTTTCGTTTAACATCTTGCTGTGTTATTACTTGTGAGTTCCAACTGTGTTCTTATCACAAAATGTCATTTTGCAGCTTGATAACACATGGAAACAGGAAGAGGGAGTCAGCTCAGTTGCCCATTTATGATATCATCAGCGGCTGACTCTATAGTTATTTGCTAACTAACACATTTACGCTATGCATCTAAAAAATCTTACCACAGAACATGTGCTTATAATTTTGCAATTCTAGTTGTAAAACAATTCAACATGCATAAAAATGCAAATTAATGACAAATGAAATACATAAATAATATTATATATAAAGTTTTTTTTACCTTCATTGAATAGATTCATTCATTTTCTATGCCGCTTATCCTCATTAGGGTCACATGTATGCTGAGCCTATCCCAGCTGGTTTTGGGCAAGAGGCAGGGTACACACAGTTGCAGGGCACATATAGACAAACAAACATTCACACTCACATTCACACCTATGGACAATTTAGAGTCGCCAATTAACCTAACATGCATGTTTTTTGAATGTGGGAGGAAACCGGAGTACCCAACGCACGCACGAGGAGAACATGCAAACTCCACACAGAGATGCCCAACGGAGATTTGAACCCTGAACCTCCTGACTGTGAGGCCAACGTGCTACCCACTCGGCCACCGCACGGCTTTATTGAATACATGATTTTTTTAAATAGACGATTTGGCAACAAGATCAACACAGACACCACTTTTGTGTTTTGCCATGAGTTATTTTTTTATTTTTGATCACAGCTGCAAAATTACCCAAAAATGGATACAAACAAAGTTGCAAATGCCAGCATTTGACAAAGGCGTTAATGAGTTTTCCATTTGTTTCCAAAAAGTTCAACTTTGGTGTAGTCTCATACACTGACCTTAACTGAGGCAAGTGAGGCTTGCAGTGTTTTGGATGTTGTTGTGGGGTTTTTGTGACCTTGTGTATGAGTCGTGGCTGCACTCTTGGAGTAAATTTGGTTAGCCGATCACTCCTTGGATGGTCAGGGTTAAGATAATGTCTTTCACTAAGGTTTGTCGGAGTTCAAAGCTTTAGAAATTGCTTTATAAACATTTCCAGATTGATTGATCTCAATTAATATCAGGTTAAGTTATGTTTTAACGGGAGGTCATCCACTTTTTCACACAAGGGTATGTAGATCTTGAAAATGTAAAGTTTACATTTTCATTTAAAAACTGCATTTTGTGTTCAGTTGTGTTGTCACTGACTAATATTTAATTTTGTTCGATGATCAGAAACATTTAAGTGTGACAAACATGCAAAAAATAAGAAATCAGAAAGGGGGCAGACACTTTTTCACACCACTATGTAATGCATTTTAAATTGTTTTTTGTATGTAAAACAATAATTGTAAAATTATATAGACGTGTTATGTGTTAACATTAACATTGCATTTTTGGAACACATTTCTTGTGGGAAAAATGAAGATTAACATACATTTTGGTTAGAGTTCGACCTTCTGGAACAGGTTAATGATGCCAAGCAAGATTCCCCTGTACTTTAGATACATTTTATTATTTTCCAATTACAAACATCCATTCATCCATCCATTTTCTAGGCCGCCTATCCTCATTAGGGTCACGGGAGTTGCTGGATCCTATCCCAGCTGACTTCGAGCGAACGATACACCCTGAACTGGTTGCCAGTCAATCGCAGGGCCAATTATAAACACAAATAAGTAAAAGTCATTACACATTCTTTAAGATATCGGGATATTTTCATGCATGTTTAAAAATGCTGATCATGCTGAGATGCATTTAAACCTCTATTAGCTGTCAAGTGTCCATGAAATTTCCATCTGTCCTCTGTTTTGTTTCTTTCACTTTCGTAGAACCATCATCAGCGTCAACACGCCCTATTGTTAGAACCCTAGAGGAAGATGAAAAAAAAAATATACACATAAATGTACATATAGAGCCTACGTTGATGAGTAAAAAAAATATTCACATTTTTACATTCACATTTTTGCTGCTAAAACTGTCTGATATAATTTTTTGTACAATTTGTTCTGTGTTTTAGAAAACAGTTTTTCCCAACTCCTGAAAAACTGAATTTGCAAATACGTATTTTTGATCACAAAGTAAAGGTATTTTTATGCATATAAAGCCTCGCATATATAGTAATCTTGTCAATTGTCAATTTCTATTCTAATATAAAATTAAACTGAAAGTGTAAAATGTGTTAACACCAATACTAGAACCTGATAAAGACTATGCCATGATGTCTTAGAGTAAAAATGTAGGTAGAGGTTTTTAGTGTGGGGTCGGGTAGTAAAATAACGGACTAATCCAATCACCAATCAAGATAAAAAACAAATTAGGTTCTGGTTTACTTCCAGAGGCACGGTGCTCAAGAACATTAAAAAGAATGTTGCCAAAACTCTCCCTGCCATTTCATCTCACAAACAGAAAATCTCCAGCTGGATGCTGCAGCTTTGAACTAAGATGAAAAAGCCTAGAAAGCCGACAGAAGACGCACATTGAGGAGAAACAGAGAGGCAGGAGATACTATAGGTGATCGAAAATGAGAGGCAGGAAATCGAAAAAGAGAAAACTAGAGGGAAAGAGGAAGAACAAGCAGAAAGAGAAAGTTAAGGCAAGCAGAAAGCTGTTCAATCAATCCTCAGTGTTTCATTTCATCCCGTTTTGGAAGTGCAGAGTCCTCGTACATGTACACAGATTGGGTGGGAGCAGCCTTGTTACTAAAAAGGCATTTTTCCTCCTCATCCTCTTAGCACAGTTGCCTTGAAGCAAAGCAACTAACTTTCCCAAAACAGGGTTTTTTCACCCTTCTGTTGGTGTGTGTGCGTGTGTGTGTGTGTGTCCCTTAAAAACAAATTTCCCCTTCTGGGTTTAATAAAGAATTTCCAAAGGGCATTTTTAATGTGTGGACTGACAAGCATAATCAATCAAGTGAGAGTTTGGAGGAAGAGGAAACACTGAGTACTGTACTGTATACTTAATGGCTTGGTGGGATTAAAAGGATGAAGGGGCGTGGCGATAAAGAACATTAGATAACTAAGAGCATAGGAGCTTAGATCATTTTTCCATAGAATTTAATGAAAGTGCGCCCCAGTATAAATTGCCTTTAGTTGTGAAAATCACAAGGTTATTTCTTGTGTGATTCTGTTAGGGCATTCAAGTGCAGTGTAACCTCAAAATTTGAACAGCCTAATGTTAGTCAAATTTGGAAATATTGAGGGAGTAAGAGATAACAATAATTGTCATAACTTGACATGTTATGACCGAGATTGTGGTGTATTGGATGCCACCAAAGTGACGTTTCAGAAGCTAGGGACAGAAACAGGGTAGATAGAGAACGCAGTTGGCATTCATTGTTGAATTTTCTATCAGTAATCCAGCGAAAATAAGAGAAAATATATGAATCTATACTTGATATACTGTATATAGACTGTGAGACCTAAAATTTTAGGTTTGGGGCCATTGTGCTCCTAGTAAAAAAGTTAGACTGAAGCCCTGGTTTGGGATAATTCTATGATATCATCCATTTTATCCGACAGTGCATATTCCCTTGTAAAAACAATTGTAGCTAGAAAATGTGGCACTGAAATTAAGTTAGCTGAAACATTACGGTCTCCCAGTGGGGGCATTACAGAAAATAATTGAGAACATTTGATTGTAAGCAGACATAAAACTAATAGGGAATTTAAATAATATACACAAAATAATAATTGTTTTTAAAACAATAACAGCAGTATATTAATATTATTAATAGTTGTGTATTATCCAAAGTTTGTGTAATATATTAGTTGCAATGTAGCAGGCTTTTTCATTTTTACTCTCTGTGGTGAAGATTTTGTCTTTTAATTTATTCTGTAATCAATACCTAGTAGCTTATACAGTATTTTGGAAGTATTTTGCACTTTGATATACACTAAATACAGTATTAAGTAAACAGCGTTTGTGACTTTTCATTTCAAGCCTTTAACTTAGGCCTTGACTCGCCCTGTCTTGTCCTGACTTGAGATTTGACTAGGACTTTCACATCTTTACTTGAGACTTCACTCGAGACTTGTGACTCACCCGTTTAGCCTACGTAAGCAAATACATGAAGTTACTGTGCGGTTTTAATTTGAAAACTTTTCAGCTGCCTCTATCTTTCTTACAATCACTTCACATAATGCAATCTCTGCAAAGCAAATTAGCATTCATGGTACATGTTTTAAAGTTAGTACTGACAAAAGAAGGAGCTGAAAACTGCACTGATCTGGCCTTTTTTAAGTCTTGACATTGTTGTTTTGTTGGCTGCTTTGGATGAAGGCTTTGGGGGAAACACCATCAGACTCCTCAGTCCTTCAATTTGCAGAAAACAAAGAAAAAACAACTTGTAATTTCTTTCTTGTTCCTAGCAATTATTCTATATCTATACATTGATTGATCAAAATGCAAGATGGTGAAGAAAGTACAAAAAACAAAAGGGAATGGCGAGATGGGAGGCAAGGAGAACTCATTAAAACAAGTAAAAGGAACATGTCCATATGGGGTGCATGTGTGCGTGCGTGCGTGTGATTGTACTAGTGTGGTAATTATTAGGATATTGCTTTATATCCATACATTGCATTGATCTAGCTCCATCTTGGAATCGTGTTATGGTTGCAATACATATGTGCTATGTGCATGGATTAATGTTTGTGTTATACAGTATCTGTGTGTGTGTGTGTCTGTGTGTGTATGTGTTTGGGGGGGGTAAACCATCTGTCTCCTGGTTAGATGAGAATTACTGGGACTTTATCAGGTGTTGGAGATCCGGCAGATGGTGATCAGCTATTATCTTTGGGAGTTCGGGACAAGCATGTTCATGTGTGATCACGCATCCGTGTTAACCAACGTGTTATGACTTTTAATGCACATGAGTGTATGAACGCACCAAGCGGCAAATTGCTAATACAACTGGTGAACCTTCTCTTAACATCGTGTGTGTCAGTGTAATGATAAAAAATGCGCGCATCTCAGTGCTATAGTCCTTTAAGACCTGTCAAACCCATATTTCTTACTTACATGAGTTTTGCTGCTCTAACTTTTTCTTTGGACACGATGCCAGCATTTCATTCAATAGGTAGACCACATCAGAATCAGAATCAGAAAAACTTTATTGCCAATGTAAGTGAACAATTCACAAACTAGGAACTTTTTTGGCGACTCAGTGCGACGTAGAATTCTAAGTAAACATAGAGCAATAAATAAACATAGACTAACACTTACTAAACATAGAACCCTGAGTAGAAAATCGAAATTGAAATCACTGATAAGTAAAGGCATGAGCGTGTTTTTAGTGCAGGTATTATAAGGTGCAAAAAATACTGGTTATAAAGTCACCAGAGTGCAAATGTTTTAAAGTGTTCATGAGTTCAACAGCAGCAGGAAAGAAACTGTTCTTGTGGCGAGAGGTTCTGGTCCGAATGGACCGTAACCTTCTGCCATAGGGGAGTGGCTCAAATAGTCCATGTCCAGGGTGGGAAAAGTCAGCAAGTATCCGGCCTGCTCGCCCCTGAGTTCTGGAGACGTACAGGTCCTGGAGAGATGGAAGGCTGCAGCCGATCACTTTCTTAGCGGAGCGCACGATGCGCTGCAGTCTGTGTTTGTCCCTGGCAGTGGCCCCACATAATCTTCCAATTGCAGTGTTAAATTTCAAATTAACAAAATGCATTAATTCCATTGTGGCTGTTTCTTAAGTTGTGGTGATCTAATAACAGTTGATGACGTGGTGTATGTACGTGTGTTTTCAGTGATCTTTTGTGGACCGCCTCCTCAAGTGCAACATGGCGAGGTGCAAGGAACAGACCATACTTGGGGATCAAGTGTTAGCTACACTTGTTTCCATGGCTATCAGTTGTCCATGCCAACTGTGTTGACCTGTGAGGGGAATGGAACGTGGACAGGAGATGTCCCACAGTGTCTGCGTAAGTTAGCTGACTTTCACAAGTAATATTTGCAACGATGCACATCACTTTTTTTCCCATTTTAAACTTGACATCTTCTGTGTTTCTAGCGGTCCTATGTGGTGATCCAGGCTCTCCTGGAGGAGGATTCCGAGAAGGGAGCATCTTTACTTACCGGTCAGTGGTAAACAATATTGATATCTGACTATTACCTTGTTTTATGTTCATTACTTTTGGAGGATTTTATTGGGAGTAAACCACAGAGGCCAAGTGGATTTTTATTTGGATGTAGACACTGGAAGATGTTGCAGCTCTCATCAAAAGCGGTCCTTGTGTTAAGAAGCAGGACAGGACCCTTAAAATGATGTAGAGGGGGATGTATGATGTATTTTGTTATTGCTTATTACAGGTTTGTGTTGTGGGGTGATTTCTTCTGTAGGTCAGAGGTCAGATTCTACTGCCAGACACCCTACTTGTTGGTTGGCTCTGCCTCCAGAGAGTGCCAAGCTGAAGGGATGTGGAGTGGCCAACAACCAGCTTGCATAGGTAAAAAGCACATAGCAACCAAGACAAATACCCAAAATTAGGAATGCTTTGATCGATCAGGCACTAATCAATTTCCGTAAAAAACGTGACAGGCGTATGCCAATCTGCAATTATCACATGATGAAGGTCTTTCAAAGCCGATTGGAAAAAAACATTGGCTTGGGGTGGCAAATCCTACATATCTGCACACTTTGCCTATCTGCAGTTCGATCGAATCTCATTTTCGTCCCACGGGGAAGTCACAAGTGGATATCACTCACTTTTTACTTTGCTCACTTGTTGTCATTATACTAATTATGTACTGTCCTACAAACACTATTTGTGTGTGATTGTCTACATAAACACATAATGTGTCCAGCCATATAATGGTGATATAGTCACACGGGTCTCGTATTTCTCCAGGTGATTTTGAGTAGCTCACCAAAGGATCAAAGAATATTAGCTTCAACTTTTAGTAGCTTTTTATTATTAACTGTTGACGGCAGACTATGTACCATTAAATAATGACCAATGACCACAAACAACCATAAAGACGATGGCTACACTGTTTAAGTGTGGATCTGTTTGATAAGCAAAGCGCTGTAAAATGTAAATGTTGCCAGTCATAAATACAACACAAATAGTGAATGTATTCTCCTTTCAGTTGAGCAAGACATATCTCTATTTACCAGTGACAAATATATTTATTTGTATTATTTGTACAATTATTAGCTTATTTCCCATGTATTCATATTACTCAAAAACCATCAAATTGAATTTAGGTTCGTACGAAATTTTTTTAGAAGATAAGCCACCCAAACATATAATTTTTTATAGTTACGTATTTGCCAGGGGCCCTTGGAATTGTCTAAAGGAGCCCCTAACCAATACCACTCATTGTAAATAAACTGAAAAATGTACAGTTAATCCATGTGATTGGTATCAGACAATCTCACCCATGGATAATCGTATCGGAATTGGCATCATAAAACCTGGAGCACCTACCCAAAAACTCTCCGTTCCCTAATCTGACAGATTTGTCAATAGAAAATGATGTTCTAGTGCTAAACCAGAATCTGAATCAGAATCGTATTATTGCCATTGTCAGTGTGTACATAAAACAGGCTAGTAATGCGTAAATAGTACATTTTTGTTAGTTTGTTTTTCACTGTCATCAATAAGTTATGAATAACATTATATGAAATCCAATTATTTGTTTGTGGCACGTTTTGAAAGCGCTAGTCGTCCTCTGTGTAGCGAAAGCTAGTGATGTTATCGCACAAGCTGATAAAAGTTCTGATGACACTATTAGATGTCTTTGAAGATTTCATGTTAGTGTTAAGGAATTAGGTCTATTTTAAACACGTTTATAACTCAAGAAAAATGAAAAAAAAAAAAAGTAGTGTAACCAGTGCACAGCAGTCTCACTGAGTATTGCAAATGGTTAATGATTAATCATGATTAATTAAAAAAGTAAACCTCAGTTACTCTGTTAACATTTCTTATTCATTTGCCAACCCATTATAAGCCATTTTCACTTAGGAAATATTATCAAATGTGCTGTCTGTGTGTAGATCCAGCATTGAACAGCTGCCGTGACCCAGGAACACCAGCGTATGGTATACCAATCCAGGCTCAGGGCCTTCAGGTCAGATATTAGGGTCTCTCTACTTATACAATGTCTTAATAATATATTCTTCTGTATTGCATATAAAAGTATTCAGCTTTTTATATTGCCATATTCCTTTTCAGAAACCCTAAACATTTGTAATGTTGTAGGAGGTTCTGGCTGCTGATTGAGATGATTATTAAAATTGTATTATTTTGCCCAATTTAGGTTGGAAGTAAAATCTCATTTAAGTGCCGCAAGAACTACCACATCCTTGGTTCCACCACAAGAACTTGTTTAGAGAATCTCACCTGGAGTGGAACTCAACCTGAATGTATCGGTGAGACCTAACCATGAAAGTTACTCCTCATTGCACAGCCAGCATCCTTTTATGCCAACATAAATTCCGGGGTATTGAATCTAAAGATATAAAAATGACTGTCCAACATGACCATTTGCTTCTCGTCCATCACTCAGCCCACTCGTGCCGTCAGCCTGAGACCCCCGGTAACGTGGACGTTCGCTCTATGGACCTGCCGACATTGGGATATACGCTAATCTACACCTGTCAAGATGGGTTCTATCTGGCCGGTGGATCTGAACACAGAACATGTAAAAGTGATGGGAGATGGTCAGGGAAACCACCACTCTGTAAAGGTATTCAAATCTAGTCTTCCATTAGCGGTATCATTAGCAGTAGTAGTAGTTTTACATGAACATTACAGCTACAAAATGAATCATATTGACCCCAGATCACCTATTTTAGTGATTTTAGGGTACAATGCCTAAATTAATGTTACTATTCAGAGCCGTTAGCTGTCCTTGTTCATTAAAATTTTTGCAAATTGTCATTAATGTTTCTTTCAATGAGCAGTGCAAAAAAAAAACAGTTGCCCAGATAGTGAGAGGGTTCTACTTTTTTTTAGATGCAAACAAAGCTTTTCTGCATTCTGACAAGAATCTCTCAGAAAAATAAAGTTTCACAGAGGGCATTGTTTCTCTTTATCAGCTTGTTTTCAGTGGAATACAGCGAGTGATTAAAGCATATGTACTTTTTGACCTTTTGAGATTTGCATAGATTTGTACGATGTCCTGTATTTATTCTTCACTTGCTTTCACTGTGGAACTGTGTCTGTCTTATCTTGTATATCAGTGGGTCCCAAACTATTTTGCCCTCCCCCACTATATACATACTGTATATGTACCCAATAAAGGTATTAATCTATGGTAAACTTTATTATGGCTGTTTTTGCCTGTGCCCGTGTGGAAACTTTACCATAACAAAATACTGTACCTTTGCTTTACACAGCCAGGTGTTGTATTGTACTTCCATTCCTTTTTGTCACAAGAACTCCCGTAATCACAAATGTCACAAGTTGACAACACAATCATTCACAAACATAATTTTCACTGTTATAAGTCATTTTGCTCTCTTCTCTTGACACACATGGAATTGCTTTTACCATTGAATCAACTAAACCAAATTATGTTTACATTCCAGTTGGACTTAAAGTAAATCCCAAAGGCAGAGGAGATTCAGACATCCAGAAGAACAAAATTCGAGGTATTAACAGCTCACAAAACATAAACTGTTACCTGCACTAGCATGTTTTTCTGTTGTCTCTTTATACAGTACTTTGACTATTTGCTTAACTTACTGTTGTTTGCAAAAATACACACAAACTTTGACACAAGAGAAGAGCTGCTGATGCAGAATGCAGAGGCTGGCGATTTATCCTGCGAGTGGAGTGTACAGCACAAAGGCTCACCCCATGTCAATAAATAAGTAGAAAACCTTCAGGTGCAATAGTATGTAATACGTTTTGAAGTAAGGTTTTTGTGATCAATATATGCATCTAGAAGGAGGTGGAGAGGGACTTAGCACCATAGAACAAAGAATTGTGTGGTTTGCTGAGGGAACCTGAATGCAACTCTCAGCAGTTTTGAATTAGGAAAGTTTCTGATTAATGAATGGGTTTCAGGCAGCCAAGCGCTACAGCATGCAGTGTATGTTTTCTATGGATATACAGTACATTACACTAGACTTGACAAGACATTATTAGTTAAAGTTCCATCAGATGCTACAGTTTACACGTGTATGTACGAGTTAAATCGCAGGGTGCTTATAGACAAAAAACAATTCACACTCAGAAGTTAGAGTTGCCAATTAACCATGCTAACCACTTGTCCACTGTGCAGCTCATTGATTAATTCATTTTCGAACAAAAAATGATAGAGTGAGGGGGCGATGTTTAAACTGCGACGTGGTGAGGAATGACTGTACATCTTATGTACTGACTTGTTGGATTCTGGTTTTATTGAATGGACTTCTAAAAAAAAAAAGATAACATGGCGATCAGCAGCATTACAAGCTGTTCAAACTCGCAGAAGAAGAAAAGTAATAGAGGGTGTTTGTTTTTCTCATGCAGTTCCATTGGATGTTTTCTCCCTCAACTCGGAATGGAGAGGTTTCTATGAGTATTTGGGGAAGAGACAGGCCACCACATTTACAGTGACTGGCTTTAATGCAACCACTGGAAGGGTTAACATCACATTACTGGAGACCAGCGGCGTGTCCATCAGACTATCTGGTAATACAAAAGTTCTCAAAATGTCATATTGTAATGGTGATAGTTACTATAATTGATTTGATTTTAGTGTAAGTGACGATGATATTCATATTTATGAATTGTTATTTTGTATTATTTATTATATTATTATTAATTGTATTATTACATATTATTATATCATTGTCTTATTTATGTAATGGAAATAAATATTTCAAAGAAACTGAATTTTAAAGGTTTACAGAAAATGTAAAACCTGAATCGGTTGCTACATTACTTCAGAAAATACCCAAATTTGCAACTACACCAAAAACAACTGGTTTTGTTTAACTTTTTGTAAGTTAATACCCGGTGTGTATAAACTTACTTTTTGTAAGTTTATACACGGTGTATAAACTCATTGAGAGTCAAAAGGAAATTACATCACTGACTTAAAGTGGAAAATGTACGTTAAATTCAGCATGAAGAAGATGTGTGTGTGTGTGTGTGTGTGTGTTTGTGTTGTGGGGGTTAGATGTTAAAACTCAAATTAGGAGATCTCACATTGAGTCACACTTATGCCACACTTTATTGAAGCTGAAGTCATATGATGCTTGATTGAATCACCTTGAGAAATTTCTTAAGAGCATTGACAGTACGGCAGAGCATAGACAATGCAGTATGGTTTGTCATGAGACTTGCTTGTTAATGCGCTAAATAATATGATATTCAGGGCCACTGGAGGAAGCAGTAATATTTCTGACAGGTTTTGTGCTTCTGCAATAAAATCCACGTAATCCCTCTGATTCAAGTCCCACTGTGTGTTCACTGCTTTTGAACAATGCAAACTTCATAACAAAAAAATATTTAAAATTGATTACTACAGAAGATGCAGTGTCCCTGATTCATCCATTGCTCTCACTAACTAACAATTTAGATCAGATTCAAATGATACACTTGACAATTTCTGTTAGAATAATATTTTACAGATTTTTCAGAACATATTAAACAGGAAATTATTGTATATTGCTACCAAATGTATAATCTTGTCCAGATCTGGATTAAATATGGCATCGCGTGACAAATTTCACTTAATAAGAATAAGATTTGACAAGGTTATAAATGTTTGAATATTTTTAATGGCATTTTCTTTGTCTTCTTTGCATCTTTGCGTTGTGCAGTCTGAATCAGATCCAAACTAAAATTATTCTCAGGCCGGTTAGATGGTGGTTTGTTACTAGCATGCAGACACAGGAAGAGTTCGAGAGCGAAAAGTACTTTAAATCCAAAATAATGCAAAAAGGAAAACCCAACAGGAACTCAAGGTGACGGTGCTAACTAAAAAGGGGCACCGTGAGGGAACTAAGGGCTGGTTGGGTTGGCGAAGCAGACTGCGGTAGACCAAAGAGAAGAGGTGAATGGTAATAAAAAAAAAAACAAGAGCACATGTACTGGCGGGCAACAATAGCAATAATCTAGCACTGGCTGGCTGAAGTTGAGGTGAGTATGAAGAAAATAACTACTGATGGTCAGCTGCAGGAGTAGAGTTGCTCCACCCAGCTCAGGAGGAGTCAGCATATGAAAGGATCAACAAGGGTGGAGTTAGCACAAAACCAAAACACTAGTAAGGAAGACAAAACCAATAAGAGCCTGACCTGTGTCACAGAAGAGTGTGACAGTTATAAATGCATGAACACTTATTTTTGGATGATGATTTTCCATTTACTGCTTACATTGTTACAATCAAAAGTCTGGATCTCAATTACAGTTGACTTGAGAAAACAGCATCAGACATTGTATACACAAAACCAAATTACATTCGAATCAGATACCATTAAACAAGGTTAATGTCCATGCATGCTAAATCGGATACTTCAAATAAATCCTGGTCCCACTGATAGATCATTTGGGAAGTCTAGTTTAAAGTCTAGTTGAAATGAAATATATGTATGTAATATATATTTGTATTTTATTTAGTATATTTCTTCACACTTTTTTTGCACAGTTTCCTGCTACATAAGTTCCGGAAAAAAGTTGTATTAATATATGTGGGTACACAATAGTTTAGCTTTGTTTCTGCAGATTAAACGCATCTTTCTTCGCCCCATAAACATTGTGTCAAGTGCTTGGATGGGATATGAGCGTTGAGAATGTCAACGTGTCCCCTTTGCTTTGCTTGTCAGTCAACTTGTGTGTTTCTCTTGGTTGACAAGCTTTCTGGGAGTAACTGAACTCAACATTCATATCTATCTGTGCCATTTCAGTACCACCATTTGATTGATTTCCTCCTACCACACTCTCTCTCTATGCAAATAAACATGTGCACCATGACAGTTTGCAAAGACCAAATGTGTAGTTGCTTCTAACTGACAAGAAGTGGCAATGCACTACTCTTTCCCTTGATATAATCACCTGGTGGAAAACACTGGGGGGCATATCTCTCACCCAGTCAGTAGCCGGGTGATGGTTTGTGTACCTTGTTTAAGCATGCCACATATGTGGCAGTTTAAATGGACAACTTAATTGTTTTCCAGGTAATCTGAACTCCGCCAACCAAACAGCCTGAATAAACCAAACCAAACTGTTTAAAGGGCGATCTTCTCCATCCCTTCCCCCATCTCTAACAGCCTCTTTGTCCATCCTCCAAAGGTACCTACAAGTCTGAGGAGAACCATCTTCTTTTGAAGGTCTACCAGGTCAAAGGGCCCACAGAGCATTACTACAACAAGTTTAAGAATGACAACTGGGCAATGGATGGATATGTAAGAGACATCAAATTTTTTTGAAAAGGAACTGTACTAACATCCTGGGGTAGACTTCATCTCCCCATGTTAGAAAGATCTTTATTTAATCACATGTACAATGTAGAGCAAATGTAAAGCAAAATGTTTCTGTGCATTTCAAGGTCGTTCCAAACAGGATTTTTTTTTTCAAACACATAGAGGGGAAGCAGCCATGTGATGTGATCCAACCCCACATACTAGAAGTTTTCTTAACTATAACGTTGCCTGCATCACTTCAAAGGGCATTGAAATTCCAGACCTCTCATCTGTCACATTATGCAACTAGTTTCAATGGCATACAAAGAAGTCTAATTATCTTTTTAGCAGAGGTTTTATGTGGTTTAATAAAAATCTTTTTTCATCTTTATGAAAGTATGTAATTCCATGGAAGTATCGCTTATAGGTAATGTTGCCAAAACCATAAAAATTTTACTTATACTTATTTTAAAAGTTTAATTATTATGATGGCCCAAAATGTTTCCTTGATAATATGCAAAACTAACTAAAATGAGATGCTAATGTCTTTTGATGTTATTATTTAATTCATTGTGAATTAAACTCGATATTGTCAGTGTCACATTTACATTTGCTTTTTCGGCTCAGATTACACATTTTTCCCAGACAACTAAAAGACAAAGCATTTTGACCCACTGCTGCCCCTGTCCACTAAATCTGCCAGATCGTGATATTTTATTTAAAGATGCCTGATATTGGCTTTACAGATTTACATTTTGTCTCAACAGAAGTAATTTAAAAAGGCACAACCAATATTCAACTAAAACAAGATGTTCTACTGTCAACACGTAAAACAGGTTAGCCTAAATGAATTCACAAATAAAAATCCAATTTAAAAATACTATACAATTTTGAAAGCTGGACGTTTTGATGTGGCAGACACTATGGTATAAAAACAAAGTAAAGTATGAAACTCTAAACTAATACAATCAATGTAACCACAGTCCAGCACTTTACATTCTTTACAGATTGCATAGTTACAATCTGAAGACATTCCAGACCGCAGACATCCTAGAGCAAGTTTGTTGCTGTGTGGAGCATGGTGTCATATCGCGCACTTGACAATGTCATTATTGGTAGAGAAAAACGATACCAATATGAACCCATATCTCATTTTTATTTTTTATTTTTATTTTGCGCATATTATCCACTACCAGTAAGACAGAAAAAAATATGTTTCATTGTATGTAACTCATTTTCTGACAATTCTTGAATACAAATGCAATTTATAGATTTACAGTCTGCTGTAATTTTTGTTATGTCAGTTTGATGTAATAATGACTATAATATTAAGTCATCATACTCCAGAATGTGTATTCTCTTTCATTGCCACAATCTGATGAGAAAACACAGTATATTTTATGTCTTGCACAGCTCTTACTTGTGATTTCACCATAATGTCCTTGATGTTGTCTCTTTAGGTGACTGCAGAATCAGACCAGAAAACATTTGTCTACCAGGGGCATATTCACAGTAAAGACTTTGGCAAGTTCCATCTGATGAGGCAAGGTAGGACTGCACGTACCCACAGAGGCCAGAAACGATGAAAGCTTTGTTTAGTTCAATTTCATTATTTGTACTGTAGAATGCATTCAGTTTGTGCTGGACTTAAACTTGATACTATTCATCTCATAAATGCATGTTGCTAACAAATAATAATTTCAAAAGAAAGAGGCTTTCCAACGGTATAAAATTAATTGACAAACAACATTGTTACAACTGAGAAATAAACTACCAAACAAAAAATTTCTCATCTTTTCCTTACCTTTATGAAAGGTAAAGGTTTGGTTTAAAATGTTTTGTGTTTGTTGCGGGTTTATTTGTGTCCATGATGTCAGGCCCTGCAACCACGGTGATTGACCCATCCAACCCGTATACGAACAGTAGCTCTGTAGCTGCAGCCATCTTAGTTCCTTTCTTCGCCCTCATCCTGTCTGGATTCGCCTTCTACCTCTACAAGCACAGGTAGGCCCTGCCCTAAGTGTGAACGCGCGACAGCTGAGACTAAAACACAGCGAATTTGAATTGTATTCTTATTCAATCCAACACATAATTAATTAGTATATAATGTAAAGTCAACACCTGAACTGGCAGTTAGTGTCTGTAACATTTTTCTTGATGTACCATATAATGGCATTGCAATTTGAAATGCACAGCAGTTACATTGACTGCTTAATCACTTCTCTTCAGAGCACCCATATTCCCTAATTTGTTTTGTCTAATTCAGTAAGTAATTTCATGTATTTGCCAGAAATTATATTATTGTCTGCCATATTCCAACACACTTCTGCTTGGCAGTTTCCTCAAACTGATAATGAATTACTGTATGTCTACATCATGTTGGTAAGAATGGCTCAGCAGGTGGAGCACATTGTCCAGAAAATGGAAGGTTAGCGGTTCGATCCTCGCTCCCTCCAGCCAGTCACTGTTGTTGTGATCCTTGGGCAAGACCCTTCACTCTCTCTTCTCGTGCCGCCCACACTGGTGTTTGAATGTTTGGTGGTTGGAGAGGCTGCTGCCACGTTTCCTTCAGATTGCCCCAGGGCAGCTACATAAAAGCACACCCTAAGAAACAATAAAACCGGCATAATTTGATTCATGCAAAAATTAGAAATATATATCATCATCTGCCATTATCTGCTTTAAAAATTACGTTGATTATCTGGTTCATTTTAGTTGAGACTCAGTCAATAAGACAAATCAATCATTGTTGTTGCGTATCCTGCGAGTTTTTACTCGTATTTAAAGTGGAAGTACTATATTTCACGAACTATAAATTGCACTTTTTTCATAGTTTGGTTGACCCTGTGACTTAGTCAGGTGACTTATATATCAAAATATAAACAGTCAAAACTTTTAAACACCCCAATTTTTCCATGTATTTATTTAAATTCAAGTTGTTCAACTGAGGTGAATAACTGTAAATGGTGCAAAGGTAAGTGGTGAAGTGCCAGAGGTTAAAAAAAGGTAAGTTACCCAAAACTGAAAAATAATGTCTTTTTCAGAATTACTGAAAGGACCATACAATTTGAAGATGTTTTGCAGAAATTGATCAAGCCTTGGCAGTTGGTGCAATTTATTACTACATGTGTTCCAAGTTTTTGGAATACTTACTACCTCACTGTCTGCATAAAAGCAATGTTTGGAACACACTGTGGAACGATACCCTAGGAGAATCAGTTGAACAGTATTGAACTAAAAGTAATTTGTTGCTGCAAATATGGCACAAAAGGCAATTAACAATGGAAGAGAGGAAGACCATTTTAACAACAAAATAAATTTTACAAAAATGTAGGTGTTTCCCTCCAGAGAAATTGGAGGGTTTTAAAACGTTTGACCGGTAGTGTATATATACAGCACTGTTTTTCAACCACTGTGCCGTGGCACACTATTGTGCCGTGGCGTAGTGTCTGGTGTGCCGTGGGAAATCATCCACTTTCACCTAATTGGTGTATAATTTTCTTTTGAAAATGCATCCGCAGATAATGTGCCATTGCTGAGTGTCTGCGCTGTCCAATGATCGGCAGAGTAATCACGTAATAAGCTAAATTGCAGTAGGTGGAAACACTTTATATTGACTTTATATTGTTTCTATAGGCTACAGAGATTAATGTTTACATTTTCTGCTGCTGGTGTGCCTTGGGATTTTGGAATGAAAAAAGTGTGCCTTGGCTCAAAAAAGGTTGAAAAACACTGATATACAGTACGGGGTGATTAAAAAGTAACTCCCTACTTTAAAACACTTCCAATTTATTCATATGGAGTTATATTTTTCTTAATTTTTTGTGTATTTTTGTATGTGTATGTCTATATTCCATGATGTATGGTCAAGCCCAACGACTTTGGAAGAACTTGAAGGGCGAATACGAGAAGTTATGCCTTCGATCCCTCAAGAGTTCCTTGTGAAATCAGTTAATGCAGTTCCCAGCCGGCTTGGGAAACTGGTGGCAAATTCTGGCACCCATATTAATAAATTAATTAATTTAATAATTAATTTAATTAATTAATTAATTTAATTTAAATTAATTAATTTAATAAATAAATTAATTAATTCTGGCACCCATAAATTATCTTTTATATTACATATAGGGAGTTACTTTTCAATCAACTTGTAGTTGTACATGTTTTTAATAGTAAATTCATACTGTCATGAACCAAGGAACCAACAGAGTGTGCTAGGCTAGCAATACAGATGATGAAGAATTCAATAGATCCAGTGATGAGGAATGAGATCGGGAGCTTGGTGAACTTGCTTCTTGGACTCATTGGCTTGTCATGTTAATGTTCTTTATGAAAATGTGTAGCTGAATAACTTTTAGTGTGTTACGTTAATAGAGTGGATACCTATTCAGCCTGTTGTTCTGCGTGCTATTGTATAGTTGTATAACCTGTCTTTCCAGATTAAGTGTGTTCTCAAATTTTAATTTTGTGAAATATGGATGGATGGACATTTTGCATTCAAAAATGACGATTAAAAAAAATTAAGTATACGTATATTGACTTTTGTAGCCTAATTGCTTTTGAGCATAGTAAAAATATTTGACTGTACACGTGCGTCACTTAAGTTAAATAAGGAAAAACAACCACGTTGAGCAAACCACTTACTATACTATTAAATTACTGCTTAAGAGCTCCCAGTGTGTATGAATGTGTACAGATACTAAAGCTGATGGTTGTATGCAGGACATTGTCTGCTGATGCAGATGACAATGAAAGACCCAAAGATACCTGGGGGCCAGGCGGCAGGTAAGACTGACGTCTGTCATTCACCTGATTTCCAACGGCAACCAGAACTCCGCCCGCCACCACATCTTTGGTCAATGTTGCCATCGCTTGTTTGCAGTTTGCAAAGATTTGTTTCACGCTTTCACGTATGGCTGCACAATGGAGGACAATAGCTGATATGTCTTGAAATAGAATCAATGGAAAAATTTTAAATCCACTAAAGAAAAAAAAAAATTAATTTGATATTAAAAGAAGATGTGCAGCCCTGCTGTGTCTAAATGGCTGTCATTTGAAGCTATCATGAATTTTATTTTGTCTTTGACTTCATTGTCATCTCTCTGTCAGCATGATGTCGTCAAGGAGCCTCTTCAAAGTCAATTCAAGTATATTTTTTAATGCAAACAACAACCAGGGAAATATTTTATTTTCATTTGTGTGTGAGGTCCAATTGGGAACCGTAATTGCTTTTGGCAATTATTTCCTTTAAATTATCAATAAGTTATAACAAAGGAGGCAATTACAGGTCAGAGAATTGTAGTATCTCTTCACATAGGGCAGTTAGCTTGTGGTGTTTTGGGGTGATGTCTGCATTTATAATTTTTGTCAAAAGGTTGAATGTTTGATAAAACAAAAGGCGATCATTACACTCTAATTGTGGTTTCATCTTCTTCCATTTTGAGGACAAAATCGAGCAAATGCAGTAAAACTATACGGGATAATGGACACCAACAGACCATGTACTTATTTTGTGGGCATTTTCAATTAAAAGGCTAGTTTTTTGTTTTATCATACAATTTTGGTCTCATTGTATCATTGCATCATCTTAAAGCTTGGCAAGATGTGAGATTACAGTTCATGTATTCTCATCAACCCATCTGCTTCACAAGTACCGATGGCCTTGTCTCTTCAGCTTGCTGCTTGATCCTTGTTTGCATGCTAAAACAATCTCTCATAAAGCCAAGCCAACAGAAACAATATCTTGGTATTACAGTCCAGTGTTTTATCTATGCATTTTACAACAAAGTGTTTTTAATGAAGGTCTAGAGAGAGAGTGTGTCTGCTGCAGTTTGTTCTGCATTGGCCTGTATGTCTGTGCAGACCCTATAATACTGTCAAAGCAATTACATGTGCTGCTTTTCATCCCAGCAATAAAATTCAAGTATTGCACACAGGGCCACAAACAGAAGCTAATGCAGTGACTTGAACTACTGCCATGCAGGGGAGTCTTTGTTGTGTGCTTGTGTATAGTAATAGGTTTAAGCCATAAGGTAAGCATTGTAGATCCCTAGGCTTGGATTTTAACAGCGTGTGCACACATACAGTATACACACACCTAATGAGGTCCTAGTCAAAAAGTAATTCAGCCACAAAATAATATAGTTGCACAGAGCTGAAAGAACGTTAGATGCAGAAGGATAATACTGTAGGTCTTGATTATCCTCAAATATAATCTAAAACAAAGACAGCACATGCTTGTAGTCACTATTTTTCAAATGCTTTCATTTTGCTTCTAGTAGTTCTCATTCCATTTTGACATGATTTAGATTGATTTGAAGTCAGACTTTTGGGTAACATAGCAACCTTCATGCATGTCCACACATGAAGAGCAGATGGCTACTTGGCAGCTACAGACCATTGAGGCAAGAAGTTGGTAGACTCTAGCATAACACCTACTCCCAAATACGCTCTCTAGCATGATACATAACTTGTAGTAAAACATCTGATAAATTGTCTGCATCCTTGGATTCTCTAAGTAGTCGTACTTACAATTACATTTCGAACATCTCTTAATGTGGACCATCACTATACGCAAAAGTTTCCTGTTTTAAAAAACTCTCAAATTAAGATCCACCACAAGTAAAAAAAAAAACATTTTAGCATTTGCTAATTGACTGTACTGAAATGCTTTCCCATTGTTTTCATATCCTTGGTCAAATTGGATCAAAATTTCATCTATCAAGTGTTGACTTTGCATGTACAGTGGAACCTCTACAAATCAGACAATTCTTTAATTCTATTTCAAACAGTGGAAGTAGCCCCTTGAACAAATTAGCTCTAACTGTCTGGAACAGGGTACAATCTGTCTATCGGGTCCTTGTTTTTTTGGAATAAAGTTGCAAAAAGCCACAAAAATCAAAAGAAAAAGCAAAATAACTCATCAAAGTTGGAGATATCCAAAGTTACAAGCTGTGTTAAGTTACAAAAAACAAAGAAACAATGCATAGTGGTCCCACTGAGCTGAGTTGTAGGAACATAAGTTAGTAAGTAAGTATGCGTAAATATGTGTTTTGAGAGAAACATTTGCATCACAAAACAGCTTTCCACGAGACCTCACAATCGATTATCTACTCTATGTTCGTATTACTGTACACTACCATTAGCTGTCCACTATTGTGCACATTTCCATCACCTCTTCACAGTCTTTACTGCTGGGATAGTAAAAGTAAACATGTCTGTCTACGAAACAAGTGATGGCATTCATTTTAGCACAAAGCCAAAGGGATACTTCTATGAACAGGGATACACTGATGCCGAACTTGCTGAAGCTGGACCTGTAGACGTGACTAGACTATACTTATATTTATCTTATTTTGACTGATATCCAAGTGACACTGAATATCTGTCAGTTTTTTTTTTAGATTCCAACACATTCTTGTTGTTACAGCCCAGATAATTATGCATCATTTTTGTAAAAAAAAAATTTCCGATACCACTCTAGCCAAGCTCTCTTGCATCGCAGCAGTCATTCGCGCATGTAAACACTGGAACACATACACAACAATGGACACGCGGCAGTGCGCAGTGATAGGTCTGAGGTCTTTTCGTGAAAACACTCTTATGAGTCGTTTTTCATTTTCCAAGCTGTATACTGACTATCCTCATGTAGATCCAAGTTTAATTTAAATAGTATTGTACCATGAGATATACTGTAATTAAATGTTTGCCGAAATGTGAGAGGTGCAATTGTTTTTGTGAATACGAATACCATACTGTACGTGTCATAATCCCCCCCCTTACTTGCTGTCTGTTTCAGAACTCGTCCCAAGGTCCAGTTCAATGGCTATGTGGGCCATGAAAGTACCAATGGTCAAGCATCATTCGAAAACCCGATGTATGACACCAACATGAAGCCCACTGAGGCTAAGGCCGTTCGATTTGACACCACACTCAATACAGTATGCACTGTGGTATAGTGCATCATACCCACCGCTACCTAAAAACAGCAGTCCAACCCGGCTCCCTGCGGTGTGGTTTAATCCAACAGGACAATCAAACTCATAAATGGCCCTGGAGCAGTCTGTGTGGTGGCATGCTAGTCAGCATACACTGCAGTGACGTGCCTCTTGTTTCCTCCCAACATGAGGATCCACCACCACACCTCCTGGTCTGACAGGTGATGATGGGAGAAGACAGTGATGTCATTACCACATTGGCTGTGTTCATTTGTCAAAAAAACAGGAAAAACAGCCAAGTCCAGAGATTAACTTCCAACATAGAGGTGTAAACTGCCTCAGTGTCATTTTGATACCTTTCTGCCAATGGGAATAGTGTTTTACCCTAATCCAATTCCATACGCCTATGGCAAATAAATATGGTCAGTGGGGCTCCCCCCAACTAGGCACCATGATGGCTTAGACAGGAGTAAAGTTTTAATGGCAATTTAGATAGGCTTTTTTGCTGGAAGGCGCTCAGACTATTGTGACAATAGCATCTAAATTGACCTGGCCAGCCTGCGAAGACTATTGGATGGGTTCCATTTAATAGAGGAAAACTGCACTTTTTGGAATTTTGCCCATCATCCACAATCCTTATGTGAGACATGAACACGTGCCTTTCTTGTTTCTGTGCATTCTAAAGCCATAAAAGCAGCTAAAAAGACAGCGCTAAGAATGCATATAATAGGAACACATTCTGCCTAGAAAACCTCTGATAAAAAACAGCATACGATGTAACATGCACATTAACGCAGCTTGAGCGAGATTGTTATTAGTGTTATTGACATTGTTATGTCAATCAAACTACATCACTGGAAAAAAACCACAAGACCTTGTTGGAGATTTTTGGACAGATATTAATAGCAGTCTTTGCAGAAGTGTGTCCCGTTACGTGCAGTTACGAGCTGTCTCTTTTTAAAGAGAAATTTAGGTTTCAAGCAGCTGCCTAAAAATGTCATTAAGTTTAATCACTTGATCACAGAATAACACAATTACAGCAGGAGAGGAAGGATAAGAATAGAAAAATAAAATAGAATAGAATGATAAATAATATGTAATGGTTCACTTCCAATGGGTAAAGCAACAATACATAATAATAAATCATATTAATACATAATAAAATAAGTACACATCATTGCATAATTAAGTAAAATGTAATTTTATCACAGAAAAAAGAGACATGTGTTCATGTCTCAGTTATGGATTGTAGATGTTGGGCAAAATTTTAAAAGTTTTCCTTTAACAGGACAATCACAAAAGTTGTCTCTACCTTTTACTATTTACTGTATGCCCTTTTGTAATACTACAGTATCTGGCACCCATTGAGGCTAAACCATCATAAACTTGCCAATTCTCCCTATGCCAATAGGGAGGCTCCCTGAGTATTGGTGATGGTGAGGGGTCTCTTCCCACTCATATTGCTCAGTCTTAGGTAGTCCACCTTGTGCCCTTGGTCAAGTGGGATATTCTCCACCCACTGCTAGAATCCTGAACCTGTGAACCAGTCCTCCTACGGCTCCTATAAATCACATTTTGTGACTAAACACCCTAAAAAAGTGTTAAGAGAACAAATAGACAATGTGGAAGCAGAAATACACATTTTTGAGATGCTGCACACAAATGTGAGGTTTGCAGAGACCTGTCAAACACTATGAAACAGTCCGTACTTGGACTCGCCAGGATTCCGTGCTTGTTGGCTGAACAAGAGAAGACCTGGAGGCAAGAAACTGTCAGGATTTTCGACCCAGGATTGAAAAGTCTTCATGTCGCTACTGGAGGAGGAGAATATCAGTCAGGTGATATTTTTATCATTCAGCCACAAAATCAAAAGTATATGAAGACACTAAGACAATGGACTGAGGATCTACTCTTGTGTACTGGGAATAAGAGACAAGGCTGGGTTGCTAAGGAAACAGAGGCAAATTGTCTCTTAGCATTTTTCTTCAGTGAAGATATTGATGAACTTACGTTCAAAACCCAGTGGCCCAATGGGACTTCCCAATCCGCTGCTGCTGGGATCACCCAAGTATAAACTTTATACAGACTCTTAAATCGCACAAATTTTGCACTAGTGTGTTTTTCTGACTGGGTTATGAACAAAAAAAAATTTTGGGATAAGAAACGGTTTTGGAAAATGAGTCCTTCAAATTAAGATAACTTTATTCAAAGCTTTTATCTTGTAGAAAGATAACTGACTGATGGCTAAATACAGGGTTACAGAGTGTTTGTATATACACGTTTATATTTCACGCCTCCACCCTTGCTGAAGGTGTAAGCATCCGCTACAGTCCTGTATATTTTGTCTACCCCACCCAGAAAGTTGTGGCGAGTTTACCTGTGGACCTCCAGCCTTCTTGTGTGTCATATTGGCACCATTGTTGTGTTCATGATCTGGAAGCTCATACTGACCTGCTATTAAAGGTCTCCTGAATAGCAGACAGTGTAATGCTTTGCACCGAGATGTCATTACATATCTCAGTGTCAACTCATTGATTCCACATACAGTAGTAGTAGAAATTTTCAGAAGCAACAAAGTCTTTAAAAAGATGTGTCAATGTCCCACTCTCATGCATCACCCATTTCATGTCTTTGAATGCACCTTTTCACACCAAGACACCTTTTTAAAGAGCACAGAGCCTTGCATCATTTAGAGTACAATTATTTACAAATTAGCTCTTTGTGTTTTGCAACATCCCCATCAATACAAGACAGAGGAACATTACAAAAATGTAGTTTTCCAAACAGATGGCAAAAAAGAAAGGTTTTGATTTCCTTACTCTACGTTCCTCACTTCCAGCTTAAGAGTACAAATTAAGAATGATGTCATGAATATAACAGGATACTCTGAAGCTTGCCCAAATGGGATCACTAAAGATTTATGCTAGAGAAACTATTGCTATCTGAAGATATCCACAGTAAAATGGACAGTGAAACCTTTAATGTCCAGTTCAGTCCAGGACAACCATGGTATACTGGTTGTATGGAAGGATCTTATTATAATTGCCCTTCTTTTCCAACAATTTTGAGTCAACACAGTCTTTTGCAACATTCTATGTGTTGTCATCTTATTTGGCTTCGGGATCCACCATCACTCAATGACAAGCAGTGACCCAAATTGCTGAAATGTTTCAAACTTCTGAAATAAATGATATTGTAAGGGACACAAGCAACACTATCAGCTGTGGCATGGCGCACTCTGGTCCAGCAGATATGTGCAACTGTGTGTCGGAAGAACAACAGTTTAAGTCCCCACTCAATGTCCCTCAAGCTTGACATATTCACCCATAAACATGGCATGCACCCCATGGCCACGTAGCAAGCGAAGAGCACAGACGAGAATGAAAGGTGCAATTTTTTTCCCCAGGCAAAGACACGCAACCCACTAAAATCTGCTCAGCAACCCATCAGTTCTAAAGCATCCTGTTAACAACCAGCAACATCTCAATTAGCACAGAGAAATTCAAATCAGCTGTACATTTAGAACAGTGGATATGCATGTTTTGAAAAACTGAATGATTTTGGACATGGACATTTTCGTCAAAACAAAGAATGAATACAGTAATTTCTCATTTGTTGCGATTAATTGGTTCCAGACTCATCAGTGTAGCATCCCTTATTTATGCATGAACTAAATATGATTTTTAAGAATTATTAGAGCGCTTAATTATAGACATGAATTAACACCATTATAGCCACTTTACAGTCATATTAATTGACATAATAAGGTAAAATACCTACTGTATGGCAAAACACATGTAAGACAAAATAAAACATGATATAGACTCACACATGCTGGGAGAATTTCTTTTTTACTTCCAGTTTTTGTACAGTACTTCCTGCAGTGGCTATTGTCTTTTCAGTGTAACATTAATGACACCTAGTGTAGAATACATACATACATACAATGCCTTATATTATATTTTCATTTATTTAGCCATTTCTATGCTTCAAAATGCTTAATTTAGGCACAAAAAAATACATAT
Organism: Oostethus manadensis; assembly: GCA_024372805.1. NCBI lineage: Eukaryota > Metazoa > Chordata > Actinopteri > Syngnathiformes > Syngnathidae > Oostethus > Oostethus manadensis. The sequence continues at coordinate 2,865,675 of QODF01000086.1, forward strand.
AGTGCTTAATTATGCATACTTTGCACTAATAATAGGCCCTTACTTACATACTTAATAAGTATGAAATTCAAGGGAAAAAGTGGCAAGCCATTAATGTATGTCTAACACAACTTCTTTACAGTCTTCTGACAGTTGTACGTGTTTTTTAGAGCCAGAAACTACCTAAAATTCACTTAACTCATATTGTGGCTGGACTATGAGTAATTTGGGACTTATTTACATGTATAAAGAACAGACATGCAAGTCGTGTGCTGACATCTTGTTTTTTGTGCAACTTTGGAGGCATATATTTCCTCTCAATTCTCGACTTTATAGGTTCCACTGTATACCATATCTTCAGTTCTATTGTAGATACTATTGACATGCGCTGGTTTCCAGGTGCTTCAAAAGTGTTATTTGGTCGATCATCAGACGTAAAGACAACATGCACATTTGCCAGCGCCCCCTTATTGAGGAAATACCTTGTGTTTCAAGTCTTGACGTACTGGAAGCTCACCACAGCCAATATGCAGGCTGCAGCTAATTTGTTTGGCATTATCAGTCAAAACCTACAGACAATAGTTTGCATCATGCAACAATGTGAATGTGTCTGAAATGCCTGAAAAGAAGCTGCATTGGTTTCGCTGCCAGATGTAACTGTTGTCAGCGTGTGCTTTCCAGTATCTGCAGGCTTGTTTCACACTTCGCATACAACATTCTCACATTGGGTTTACACTTCAGGCATTTTTTGTTTGTAACCTGCATGACTTTGTCTGCATTAATTTTACATTGTGGCTTGTCGCTGTATGAATAATTCACCTTCAATCTGTCCATCATGAACTTGCAAACAATACATGAGAAATCCGGTTCACACAAATAAGAAATTGCAGTTGCTGGAAGCATATCTTGAAAAGTAAGAAATACATGAAGTGATTGTTCATTTATCTGGAAAAATTACTACAGAATCAAAAGACATGTATGCAGTGTAGATTTAGGCAACCGTTAAACAACAGCATGTCACAAAACAGTTGAGTTTGTTAATCGTTGGATGCTGGTGTGCACCCATTGAATTGATCTAATTATATCATTTGAGATTCCCCATTGAGCCAAGAGGGCAAAATAGAACCTGAAAGTAAGAGGCTGCCTGGGTGCCACAATAAAAGATCTATTTTTAACTGCTAATGGCATGCTGATTTCTACAGTAAGTGTGCCCAGCACAAAAATGTGGCTCTCTTTATTATAGTTCTCTTTATCATGTCATGTAATGATGAAACTGCAAGAGGTTACATTTGGGTGGGAATTGAGCCGAATGCACAGTGAACGTGTGCGCACAACCTCAAAGGTTACTGGTGCCGTAATAGGGTTTCTGGCCTGCAGCCAAAATCAGAAGTTATTACAGCAATTTCTGTGAGATAGCGGTCATGCAGAATGAGCAAACAACATGGAATTAAATGAAAGAGTAATGTTTACCTTTCACTAACTAGCTGTAGGGAAGTACTAATTTGACAAATGGATCATTACAGACATACCTCGTTTGACACGGTTAACTGGTTACAGCCGCAACCGCAATGGGTGAATTTCCATAAAGTGGGATTCAATATTAAATTAAATATTTTCATAGTTTTTCATCACAGAAACCTGTTCATGACATTCTAAGACCGTTTTTAACATTATTAGAGCCCTCTAGACATTAAATAACAGCCCTATAGTCTTTATATTCATATTACCAAATATAGTAGACATAAGCACACATGATAAGCAATAAAGGTCGGGACGCTCCGATAGATCGGGAAGGATTAGTATTGGCCGACACGTGATCAACATATGCTAGTAAAAGCTTTTGAAAGACGATTCCAAAAACCATGACAATTCATGCCAGGACAACACAGACATGAAAGGAATGTGCATGTGTGCTGCGTTGCTTACAGTATGCGTATATGACACCCGCATCAGACAGTTCGACACAGGCTGGGCCAAGTGATGACAGTGTTTGATCACTCAAAACCTATTGGTGTTCAACTTCTTTTGCATCTTTCTTCACACGTTTTGCCCAGCTGTTAATGGCAGAAGCTAACTAGCTAGCTAGAATTATCCACCCAGCTTCTTCAGACCCCAAATGTGACTTGTATACCACAGTGACTTTGTTTTTAAACAAACAAACAAAGAAGTTAGTTTGGAGCTTGTTTTTGTCCTACGGGGAAGTGGATGTTACATCCCTAGGGTACGTACTAACTTTTTCAAGCGTCTATTGTTGTCATTATACTAGTTTGTATATATCTTGTCCACCAAGCACTATTTGCGTGTTGTTTAATGAACATTACCTACAAGTATTTGCTTGGGGCCCTCTGATTTGTCTACTGGTGGCCCTGGCCAATAACAGTCACCATAAACCAAAAATGTACAGTTAAATCTTGTGATTGGGATAAGACATAATAACTCACCGTTAGCGTTGGGAAAGTTTGTTGCTGTAGTGTCTCGCATAACAAAAACAAATCAATCCATCTTTCATCCTTATTATATATGACGCTTGTCAATTGATTAATATACAGAACAGCCAGTATAGCATTGATCTGCTATAGATGGACGTACACTCCCAACAACACTGCTAACATTGTTTACTCCACAGTGTGTGTCTGAAAAGGAAGTAACTATTGTTTTATTTCAGTAACAATTTCAGGACCTTCTTTTTATTTCAAATTTCTTTGTGCTTTGATGTGTGCAACAGCTGAAGTTCCACACTGTGCGGCCACTAGGGGGCATAATTAACATGTTACTCCACATTGCTGTGATATGCTGTGATTTTCCGCGTTAACAAACCCAATTGGAGTATTCTACGTTGCAGGCATGTAAGTTAGTTTCTTCTTTTTCCCTGTAGTTTACATGAACACACTTCCAATGCAATTGAATGTGTGCATATTTCTGCATGTAGCTCTACTAAAATTACTTATTTCTTGTTTGTGTGAAATTGATTTATTACAGTATTGTTTCAATAAATCCCCAAAAGATATATTTTTTTAAAGTAAGGGAGGTCCTTCAGGAGGTCAGCAGTGTTCACCATCATCATCATCACCACCACCGTCATTTTTGTCTCCATTGTGATGTGCTGCTCAACTTGAAATTGCAACAGAAGAGACATTTTTGTACAGAAATCTATTTTTTATGAAGAGTTTGTTTTAAAAAATAAAATACAAAAATAAACATGCTGTCCTTTTTATGATCACTGATGTAGATTGGCCAAAACCTTGTTTATGGAAAGGAAATGTTTTTAGTGCTATTGTAACCCGTGTAGAGTGATTCAGAGAGAAGATGTCATATTGGAATGAGTGATGTTACGCAGGAACACTGGAAATGTTTCCTCTATCGCAGTGATGGAGGTAATAGTTGGTTATCTATCTAATTATACTGCTGATCTACGCTACTGTGCAAAAGTCTTTGGCAACCATTAGATGCAGTACGTTGTTTTAGCGACGCTATAATGAGCATATTAGTGGAGTGTCAATCTGTAAAGAGCCGACCTCCGCCAAGGTTGCACTGTTAGTGTTGTCCTATTAGTGGCTACTAGCCTTTTGCACCACTTTACATCTTAAACATGGTTTAGAAACCGTTTCTAAGTGGTAACTAATGATAAAACTAGTGGTAACTAATGATAAAACACGTTTGTAAACAACACATGCTATAATTCTCCACATTAGGTCACTTTTAGGTGCATTTAAACCACACTTATGTTGGCTGATCTTTATTTAAATTTTGACTTATTACAAATCATGGTGCCTTTATAAAGCATTAACACACTAGTTGATATCAAATGTATAAAAAATGTTTTATACAAATTTTAAATGCAATTATCCAAATTATCATGATTAGTGCCTGAGAGTCCCATGTGCAATCAAGTTTTGCTGTCAGTGATCAGGAAGTATTTTATTTTAGCAATATTGTTTTGCACTTATGATAATTCTGCAAAAGATCATTTTGGTTACAGTAATCAGATAAAGTCGTCCCTCGCCACATTGTGGTTCGAATCTTGTAAAAATTCACTCCACGTTTTTTCAGAAATATATTAATTGATGAATCATGTTGTTTTCTGGTAGAGTCACATTTTCAAAGGAAGTATTGTACACTGATGTCAGTAATGTTCCAGTAATGTTCGGTGGGACACACAACCATCAGACTTGAGCAACAAGCTTTTATTGCAGGTTTTACATTTTCTCACAAAAAGCACAATAATAACCATCATAATAATAACATGGGCTAATACTGCGGCTGTGATCCACTCTCAGCTAAAACCCAACTCTCAACCCCCGACCTCACCTCTTGTCATCCTCACGTCTGGAACACATGCGTTGCAAGTCTTAGTTATGTTTTGGGTGAATTGTTTTCTGTAACTATAGGGGTGTTATTTTGTGTGTATAGGGTTCTAATAACATGTATAGCCGGTTAACAACTTTTTTCTGCTCTAAAAAAAAAATATTCCATTTATAAATAAGGAATCCTATTTTGTGGAAATTCGCATATAATGGCCAGGTTTTAGAACCAATTAACCAAACCAATAAACAAGGTATTATTGTAATACCATTTAATCTCATGGTACTGTGTCAAAACAAAGCAAGGGGTGGCCCAAGACTTTTGCACATCATACATACTCTACATTTAGTTTCTTCTCAGCGATGGAGGGGTTGACAGTGACTGCTTCTTCGGTTCTATAAGATGTTTTTTCAGTGTTCCTGTGAAAGAGCAGCTCATAATAATACATCTATTGCCCACTGGAAACAACTTTTCTCATGAGAGCTTTTACCTGACCTTTTTGGCCCCAAAGCAACGCCCCGTGTCCGTATAAACGAGAAGAAACCACTCAGATGGGATGTAGTTCCTTCCAGTTGAATAGGAACACTCCCGGAGGCTCCAGTTACATTTGATGCTATTGCAATGTTTGCAATCCACTATTTTGTATTTTGAGACATAAATAACGTGAGCATACGGTATGTGAATGCAGCCTCATAACCTGTTGTCAAAAAAACTCACACTTTATCAGCTATTTTGAAGATTTGAGAATAAAGTTTTTTATACAACAACAACTTTTGTCTTCCATGTGTAAACTGGCCTGCCAACTTGCTGTGTCTGTCAGCAAAGTGCGCATGTTAAATAAGAAATCAGGCGCATGATTGAAGCACAGCCACATCCCGGGCTCAAAGCAGCAGAGGCTTTCCTGTGTGGACTTTGCATGATTACACTTCTCACAGGTGTCCCATCTTCATCACACAGTGTGACAATATTCACACAAGATTAATTGTGGGGCCTGCGCACGTGTGTGTGTGCGTGTGTGTGTGCGTGTGCGTGTGCGTGTGTGTGTTCGCTCTCCATTGAGATTTCAAAGCACTTTGACAGATGGCCCCAACTTTGGCTCCAGCTTCTGTCTGCATTCAATTCAAAATGGATGTTCTACTGCTTTCATATCTGTAGGGACTAGTGGCATGACAGCATTGACAAAATAATGAAGAATAATACAAGAACAATCAAATACAATTGTATTTAAACAAATAAAATCATAATAATACTTATTGCCGTGAGTCAAACCCTGGTGCCCTGCACCATTAAGTACCGGTGTTGTTACCGCCCAGACACTTACAAACACTGCACATAGATACACATACATACTGTACACATACACATAACTACATTAAACACTCTTAATGTACAAAGTAATCATCAAGCTTACTTATTTCTCCATATGATGCTCCGTTCCCCTTTGCACCATGAGGCATTCAGTTGCACTCAAAAGTGTGAACGTTAGGCGATAATTGTTTTTAGTTGTTATTCACATACCGCCATTGACAACTGTTGTACCCCTGGGGGTAAGCGTACCCCACTTTGGGAACCTAGGATGTAAAACGATAATTACATTACCAAGCCTACAGTTTTGTAAAGTAATACACTACCAACATTAAAGTTGTCAAATCGAACACCATAGTAATTTGTTATGATGAAATAGAACATATTGAAGAAAGTTGTCTTTTGTCAGATTGGTGTGTTACATTCTCAATGGTTTCTTAACATCATATTTGCTGACTTTGCTGCATTTTTCTTCAACCAGCATCAACGCTGTCATTATGCACATAATTCACACAATGCTGACATAATGACATGTCATTATGTCATTAAAAAAAGTAGTTCCTGTAAACAATACTTTGACTATTTCTTATCAATAGAGCATAACTGAAAAGTTTGTGACTTCTTATAAACTATATATCTTCCGCAAATGTAATATAAAAACATTGCTAATAGAATATTGCCCTGCGATTGACTGGCGACCAGTCCAGGGTGTACCCCGCCTCTCGCCCAAAGTCTGCTGGGATAGGCTCCAGCATCCCCGTGACCCTAATGAAGATAAGCGGTACAGAAAATGAATGAATGACTGCTAATAGAATATGTGAATAGAAACCAGTATCGGGAACCCTGGTATCAGGTATTGATACCCGCACTTCACAATTTAATAACAGAACTAGAATGATTCTTTTTCAGGGTCAACTATAGCCATTATAAAGTCATCATAAACTGCAAAAGCAATTGCTAATTTTCTATAAGTGTAAAGAGAAATTTATCTTTTTTCACATGTTCGCTAAACAGCCAACTTCCTAGTTAACGTTCAGTTAACATTTAGCATTATTGTCATCTTACTGTTGTAGCCATTGCACTTTTGTACTGAGCTGACAGAACCATGGAATGAATGGAGTGCCAAAATGAAAAGGAAATACATGTGGAAATATAAAGATAATCAATATATATATATACAAATGTGGTCATATTTTTTTCCATTTTGTCATTGCTTTTTCTGTATTGTCTTAGTGCTTCCATTATGTTGATGGATGGTTCAAGCTGGTGACAAAAAGCAAAGGCGAATGAAGGACTCGCCCACAGCCTTTGCAGTTACTAGCATTCGGCAGGTGTCCCATCCAGGCTGTTAATAAAAAAAAAAAACAGTAGAAAACAGCTACTACTGGAAAACAGTAGGAAAAAAACAGCTGTAATAAAAAATAAAAAAAAGTTTAAAAAATCAATATTTTTTCAGAATTCATTTGTACTATTATGAAGGAAAAAAATGTCATTTTAGTAGCATGGAGTTGAAATTTTTTTTAAATTTTTGTTTAAAGTTGTAATATGACAAACACAACAAACTAAAATCTGGAAAATTAGGTTGGTGCAAAAGTTATAATGTTATGGGTGATACTAAGCTGGGCTTTTTTTTTTTTTTACATCATATCACAAAGCAGAGATGCAGTTTTTCTTAGCATACCTACCTGCATGTGTTGCTTTGCAAAAAATCAAAGTGGCCCTGACATCCTTCAATGTTTACTGTTATAGACACTCCTGTTATACATGTTTACATAATATATATATATATATATATATATATATATATATATATATTATAATGTTTACATTAACACACGTTTGTAAACAACACATGCTATAATTCTCCACATTAGGTCACTATTGGGTGCATTTAAACCACACTTATGTTGGCTAATCTTGATTAAAATCTTGACATATTACAAATCATGGTGCCTTTATAAAGCATTACTGTCACGATCCGGGTGTTTTTCCCGTGACAGTTTTGGTTTCGAGTTGGATTTCCTGTGTTGTGTTGTTTTCCTGGTTTCCTTGCACTTTAGTTTTTCTTTGATTACACGCACATGTTCCTCATTTGTTTGTTTGGCTATTTATGTTCAGGCGTGTGCGCCAGTCTGTGTCGAGTCATTGTCATTTGTGCCGTGTGCTTTACGTTCGTGTGGACCTCCTTATGTTTTTTCGCTGCTTCGCAGTTTTCTATCATTAAAGATTCCTGCCGAACTTACCTGCCTGACGTCCAGCTCGCTTCTTCCCCGGGGTTTTCACCATGCCGCGCCGAGCTAGCCTAGCGTATCCTGACAATTACCACACTAGTTGATATCAAATGTATAAAAAAAACTGTTTTTATACAAATTTTAAATTTAATTATCCAAATTATCATGATTAGTGCCTAAGAGACCCGTGTGCAATCAAGATTTGCTGACAGTGATCAGGAAGTCTTTTATTTTAGCAATATTATTTTGCAATTATGATAATTCTGCAAATTACATTTTGGTTACAGTAATCATATACAATCGTCCCTCGCCACATTGTGGTTCGAATTTTGGGACTTCACTCTATCATGTTTACTCAAAAATATATTAATTCATGAATCATATTATTTTCTGGTAGAGTCACATTTTCAAACAGAAAATTAACTAAAAATTCAGTATTCTACACTGATGGGTGTCAGTAATGTTCCAGTAATGTTCGGTGAGACACACAAGCATCAGACTTGAGCAACTAGCTTTTATTGCAGGTTTTGAATTTTCTCGCAACATTCACAATAAAAACATAATCATAATAATAGCACGGGCTACTGTTGCGGCTGTTTTCCACTCTCAGATAAAACTCAACTCTGAACCCCCGACGTCACATCTTGACATCCTCACGTCTGGAACACATGCGTTGCAACACACACAAGTCTTTCATATGGACACCGTCGTGCAAAGTATGTGCATGGTGACATGATAGTCATGTTACTTTCTGTCCTGTCACCCAGCCGCAGGCTGCGGCTGAGTAATTTATACTTATCATTCTGTGTTTTAAATGCAACTAATCTTCATCTCCATGTTTTAAGCTTTAAGTCCCTGTTCTGCAAGTTCTCTATTCCATCTCCACATTTTTCTCCCTGCAAACTATTGACACATCACTCACATCTTTGCTATAATCATTGTAAACATCCTCTGTCTCGTGCACCGTTATGTTTGTTTAGTTTAATGATAGCACTCTGATCGTGACGCATTCAAAAGTGCGCTTTGCTGTGACATCAAGTTCATCTTGGCTTCCGCAACAAATGATAAAGGTAATTTTTGCGAATTTACCATTCAGTTTTAAAAAAGTAACAATGTAGAACACAATTACAAACTATATTTAAGATATGTAAGCAAAGTTGATAAATAATGTCAGTGATCATAAAGTCTTAAAAAGTGCTAAAAATGTAGTGACCGCAGCTGCACAGCTGCCAAATGTGTGTTTTTTTTAATGGGGCCAGAATTCCTAGCAGCTCCCCTGCAGGGATCATATCAATCTATTTTGCTGGAGGAAATGTGCAATCCTGCATTTTTCACCCCAAATGGTGCAAGTCCTGCTTTGGCCAGACACATCCCCATTTAAACATCATCAATGGGAATAAAGGTAGTAAAGCGGAACATCTTCTATATGACCAAAGCAATGTTACTTGGGAACCTCCACTCCCAGAGTAGATGTAGCTGCATTAGTAGCAGCCTTCTGGATCCACAAGAGTCGGCGTAATCCTTACATTACTTGATTGTAAAGACATGCACGGAGTATCACAAGAATAGCAACTGGTTGATAATGAGTCACTTAACGCAAGAATGAGCAGATTTTTTCCTATGCGGCGTAGGTTACCATGACTGAAGATGAGAATGAATGTAAATGGTTAACACATCGGCAAAACATATGTGCATTATACCTCTCTAATTTATTTTATTTATTATGTATTGTGTAAAACTAAAACAGGAACACTATCAAATTGAACAAAGTGGGACAGGTTGCTGCTTGCGACAAACAACATAAACATGCAAAAATGGTGGAATTTCTAACTGTGTATATCTTTTTTGAATAAGACAATGGCCCATATTTCCAAAATTGATGTGTATTTACATACAGTTTGATGTATGAGCTATTTACAAATTGTTATTATTATTTTTAAGTTATTTTTTTATCATTGTGCCTGAAAGTTTTCCGCAGACATGTGGTTGGGGACCACGGGAATTAGATAAAATACTGTAAAAATGGCACATCTATTGAACTGGCTTCCTTATTCCTGCAATAGACTGGCAACCAGTCCGGGGTGTACCTCGTCTCTCGCCCAAAATCTGCTGGGATAGGCTCCAGCATAAACCCGCCGCCCAAATGAGGATAAGCAGTATATAAAATGGACGGATGCTTCTGTATTTTAGTGTCGTAGAATCATTTGTACAAACATTTTGGATCAGATGTCCAGTGAAGAGGTGTTTGCTTCCATTGTTGCGTTTGTGGGCAAAAAAGTAATCACCATTTGAAATAAAGCGAGCCTTTGGACAGTTTCTTTCCATCCACTCCGAGAAGAAAACTTTCTTCAAGGTGAGGTTGTAGAATGAGTCAGCAAAGTCCCACTGGAGGAAAACTTTGTTCTGGCGTTGCTCAACTTCCAGGTGCTTATGCAGCCTTGTCTGTTCAAACTCTTTATTCCTTGTCCCAGAGACAGAGCAGGAAAGTTCACAAAAACAAAGCTAGCGCCCCTCAGACTGGCTGGCTGAAATGAACAGTTATCGAGTCGCAATGAAAACCAAGCCATTACCAACACTTTTTTCTGTAAAAATGACAACTTTTGTACATTAACGCTCCTGAAACCAATCTAAAGTAGGTTATGTGTTATAGACAACGCAAATGAGAACAATGTCTAATAAAATTAGTATCTCTATATAAGTATAATATAATTATAAGTATAATTGTATATATAAGTATATATCTAATATAATAAGTATAATTAATTCCTTGTATTTTTAGATTTTAAAAAACTAGCTCTGGGTTAAAAATTGTGCCTGGGTCACTCTTTTGGACATCTGCACCAAATGCATTAATATATCACAAAATGCACCACTTTTGTGGTAAACAAAAATTGCTGCATGTGCATCCATCCATCCATTTTCTTCTGCATATCCGTGGTCGGGTTGCAGCGGGATCAGCCTAAGCAGGGAAGCCCAGACTTCCCTCTCTCCGGCCACTTTGGCCAGCTCCTCCCAGGGGATCCCGAGGCGTTCCCGTGCCAGCTGAAAGACATAGTCTCTCCAACGTGTCCTGGGTCTTCCCCGAGGTCTCCCCAGGGAGGCGTCTGGGAAGCACCCTAACCAGATGCCCGAGCCACCTCATCTGACTCCTCTCATTTACCCAGACCAGGCCTGTACACCGATACTCCGAGCACCACAAACAGGGAGGAGTGAAGCAGTGAGTGTGAATAATCCTTTGTCAGTTGTGCATTTTCCACCCAAGTCAGAGAGTGTACCAGCTCACCTCATCCATCTGTCACAATCATTTACTCATTACCCTTTGGACATCAGTGATGCAGAAGCTTCTGTCCAACCATACCCCATCAGCTCAGGGCCACTTTATACAGCCACACATGTCTCCTGTAGCTCGACCCCATGCAGCCCATTGCAAATGTACCAACAGGGCCCAGGCCGCATAGTCACTACTGCTCCTGATTATGTGCACAACCTACAAAAAGATGTTCCCCTACTTTCCACGTCACTTGGTCCGCCATCCAACACGTATGTATACACATGCCCATCTCACCTGCCACGTGAGAAGTATACTGAGGCCAACCCAACACCTCGACGGACTTCCTATGGTGGTTTTATGCAGACTCACCAGGTAAAAAATGTTCCAGTCTTCACGGGGAATGCTGAAAGCAAAATGCTAGTAGAGGATTGGGTCCGGGACATGCATTATCTCCTCGACGCCATTGAGTTGCCAATACACCTCCGCTTTCCCACAATTGTCAGACATTTAGGAGGCCAGGCCAGAAAACTTGTACTTAACCTCCCAGCCCATGAACAAACCCCTGAGAAAGCTTTTGAGGAATTAAGGGCAGAGTATGGTGACACACAAGGCTGTTTTGACCCGCTAGCAGACTTCTACGAGCGCAGTCAGAAGGCAGGTGAGAATGCTTTCTCCTTTGCAGTTGCTTTAGAGGCAGTATTAAGAACAGTGGAGGAAGGTCAAAGAGGTGGTAATCGTTTTCCCGATCGCGATAGCAAACTTGTGCGCCAGTTCCTGAGAGGGCTCCAAGACGAAGAGGTGTACTCGAGGATTTCACCCATGAAGCCCAGACATTTTACTTTCCGAGAATTGCAAGCTGAGTTGCGAAACATGGCTAAGGAAAACAAGACATTCCACATTCCACTAAAGGTAAAAAAAAAGCCCACACAGAGGTGCAGGTTGCCGTTGAATGTGCAGGAGGTGCTAAGCTGGACAGAATAAAGTCCAACTCTGCATTATCAGAACTGATGGAAGCAGTTAATAAATTAGCTTTGAATCAGGAAGAGCAGATGACCAAGTTGTCCCAACTGGAATCAAGATTGGCTGCCTCGACCGCTGCGGCCCCAGATAGGACACGACCCCCTGTCAGGAATGCAACACTGGGTCCAGGTGTCATTTGCTACAGGTGTGGGAAGTCCGGTCATACGGCCAGGGTGTGCCGGGAGATTCTCGCCGACACAGATCAAACAGCCCCTCGTCAAATGCAACCAATGGGATCGCAGGAGAATGCTCAGCACCCAACGCAGTCTTTAAATGCCTAGGTCCCATGGTAGTTGGGGCAACCATGGGCAAACAACAAGACCCCCCACGACAGAGTGACAACAATGTTGGGGTGGACACCCCGCTGGTAGGGCCCAGAAATGAGGCAGAGGTGGAGGTTAATGACCACTGAAAGGTTCACCCGGACTCTCATGGACATGCTGGGAACATTGGAACCTAAGCTGAAACATCACTGGCACGAGTATGTGGATGCGATGACTCATGCTTACAACTGCACATGACATGACTCGACGGGATATACACCATATTACCTGATGTTTGGAAGGCACCCCAGACTCCAAATCAACCTGGTCTTTGGGCTCTCAACCCCGGAGGGTTCTGGTGACTACAGTGAGTATGTCCAAACATTGCATGACTGCTTGTCTCTGGCCTATGCTCAGACCAGTCAGGCCTCTCAAATTGCCAAGGATCAACAAAAGGCTCAGTATGACAAGAAAGCAAAGCCCCACGTGTTTGACCCAGGTGACAGAGTCCTGGTGAAAGTGTGCCATGTTGAGGGACGGCAGAAGCTCGGGGATAAATGGGAGCCCCGACCATATGTGGTGGTGAAAAAGCAATCCAATATACCGGTTTATGTTGTTCGGGTTGAGGGTGGAGAAACGGAAAGAGTAGTCCACAGCAATCTCCTTACCCAGTGCATGCGTCTTCCAGTTGATCAGGGAGGTGGAATGTCAGCGAGAGAAGATTCAAATGTAGCTGGAAACAGTGTGGATGAAGGAGAAGATGGACGTGAGGAGGAAATGGATGTGGAAGATGGCACTGTTAATTTTGAGGAACATGTGGAGAAAGGAAGAAATCCCCCAAGAAATAGAGTTCCGCCAAAAAGACTGAGTTTGGAGTCACAAGTAGTGAGGTCAGATGAGGATCAGATGAGGATAGCAAAAGGTAGAAGGCTGTGGCAGAGAGCCATAGCAAGAGGAGTAGTAGGTTACAATGCATATTCACCGTAGTCCTTGTTTCATGTATCAGTTTTTATTGCTTGACTGAAACTGTGGTGGCATTTTGAAAAAATAAATGTTTTTGTATTATTTGTCTCTATGATGGCAAGGGTTCCATCAGTTAAAGGGGTAGATGTAGGCAGTGGCGTAATTGTGTCAACAGGGGTCACTGTAGTTTCTGCACCTCACTTTCTGTTGTGCTGCTCCCTATTGGTTTCAATTGTGTGGGTGTGTCCTGGTTCTTGCTGTCTGACCTTCAGTTCCATTTTCATTATGTGAAGGTAAGCAGCATAATTAGCATCACTGTGCAATGACTTCTTGTTTAAGCAATATTTTAACGTTTCTCTTTTATTTTGGTATTGTCATTTATGTATTACATTTGTAAACACGGTTTGATGTATTTTTACAAATATTTGGACATTTACTTGGACAGTAAGAGTTCCATTTTCTTTATGTGAAGTTCCATTAAAGAAGTCGTGTGTCAGCACCACAATCGCTCCCTGGTTCACGGTCATCTCCATCCATCCCATCAAACACACAACGCAGAGCCACGGAGGTGCATCCACCACACCATCGAGCATAAGGGTTACATTTATATAGGTTGCAGTTGCAAAATGTGCATAAACATGACAATTTGTTAAAATACTCACTTGAACAAATTGAAGTAGGGTATATTCCCTTAATGATGTTAAACTTCTTTTACTTTAGGAATAATTAGATTAGTCAGGTTTTTCATCCTTAGTTTTCTGATTTCTTCTTCAGTAATGTTTAAGGATATAGTCTGTTTTATTTTTGTCTGGGTAATATTGTTTCAGGTTTAGTATTGTGGTGTTGTACTACATCATGCAAAAATGATGTTTGACTGAGAATTCTGACTAAAAGGAATACAGTATGTATGAACTTCACCTTTGAACTCAGCTTGCTGTGATATAAGAAAATAATCCCCAAACTTTCTGACAAAATTTGTGATTTGCCTTTGACCTCCACCATCACGTATTGGATAACTTCCAAAAAGAATACCGTTCTTGCTTTGATAATGTACAATGATGTCTTCTCCCTTTGGGTGCAGAACTAGTGACATCCCGGGGTGAGCAACAAAAGGAATCATGCCTATCTCCTCCATACCGTGCTTTTAACGCGTTAAAAAAAAGCTGCCATTTAACTATTTTGTTATTGTATTCCAATATGAGTGCGGCTTTTCATGAATTCATACATAAATGAAATGCAAGTAACACCATGTTTTTTTTTTACCCCGGCCCTATTATTTTCAGCGTGTTACCTAGGTTACCGCCAGGTTGATCACGCACCCTGAGACCCACAAATCATATCAGTGAGAAATGAGAGACAATAAACAAGTAAAGAGATTGCATCTGTCTGAGAACAGCACAGGCAGTCAGCATACTTGGGAATGTAGGACAGCAGCTAAAAACTTGATTTCCAAGTGCAGCATAGATACAAGCTGCTTTCTCAGAGCAAACATTGTAGGACCAGTGCAAGAAATGCAAATATATTATGATGCATTTGGAAGGAAATTAACCTGAATGGAGTTATTTGTCTTGATGGTAGAAATAAAACAGAAGGTATACAAGCTTTACAGTATAGAAAACGTTGGCTTTCATTTACAGAACAACAGTAAATTGTAACTAGGGAACAAGTGGTTGTGTTTGACTAACACATGAATGTAGGAAACACTGCACAACACATGTAGAATTCTTCAATTTCATGCCAGAGCAGCCAAGGAGAACATCCATTTTGGGGTTTTACTCAGCCTCCATAAAATCCTTGACAGAAGATGAGAAAATGTCCTGTCATATTATCACATATGGATCATGTCACAGAATCTTTTAAAAGGAGTGAAAGCTCACCACAAATGTTAACGTTGAATAAACCAGAATTAGAAAAGCATCACAATTCATGTCAACACACTCGACTGGTTATTCAATTAAAATCATTCACTGTATTAAAAAAAAAACGTTTACAATTGTTAAAACAGGCATCAAGTTGACTCTGTGGATACCATGTCGAAACAAAAACATTTGCCTCGATAGGAGCAGAATGATACTTACTGTGCACATGAGATTAACTCTTTAAGTGCCCTGAAATATCCCCTTTATTTGTCCTGACTGATAAAAATGTCTGCTTCCCAAAAAGACGGTGTAACAATATTATACATTTGTTTTTTTTTCTACTTAAAAGGATTCAGTCTTTTAAATCTACTTTGGCCGGAAACCTGACAAGGTAGTCCAAATTTGAAGTACTCCCAAAAAATTTTTGCAGTGTCAATCCCCGCCACATCATAAAACTCATGTGAAAACTATAAAAGGTTGAGTTCTTGAACGTAGTGGCAAATTAAACCTTGTACTCACCAAAATACAGGTATAACAATAGTGATGATTGGACACCATATGATTTGTTAGATATCAATGCATCACTAGTAATTCACATTTTATTCACGTGGTGTAATTTGGCCCCATAACTATAGCCAGGCTTTTTGCTGATTTAATTCCAGAAATAAATCATCAATCAAGAAAAGACCTAACATTACCTAAGATTAATATTATCGTCACTTTACCTCAATAATGTAAAAAATTACAATCATGCAATTTCCATTTCTGCCTTGCCTCTCGCTCGAAGTCATGTTTTTGTTTAAATTAGGGTGATTTTTTTCATTTTTCATGTATAACACCTGGTGTATAACACCTGCAGCCCTGGTGTTATTGGCTATATAATACATCAGCCTGAAGTTAAACCCTTTCCATGCCTCCATTTCAACACAAAAGGTCAATGCAATCATTTGTGGAAAAAGGAAACTGATAAGAGTAAGTTTACACACGTGGCCCAGACGCTATCCACACAAATACAGGTAAGACAAATAAACGATGACATATTGTATAATATGCAACAAAGATGTAAATGTAAGTCAGTAATGGCATGATGTTTCATAAAATGCTGGATGAACCTTTACTAGCTTGCATTGCAAGTTTATTTCCAACATAGGACTTCACTTTACCACTCCGTATGTGTGTCACCTTTTTCCCATGTCTCCAAAAAGTGCATACACCAGCTACAAATACTGGTGCGCACGTTCTCACATTAGTTTGTTTTTATAAATCACATACTCCCACATTCCAAAAACCATGCATGATACGTAAAATTGGTATGAATGTGTGTGTGTGAATTGTTGTTTGTCTACTGTACATGTGCGCTGCGATTGGCTGGCGAGCAGTTCGGGGTGTAACCATGCCGCTCACCCAAAGTCAGCTGGGATAGGCTCCAGCATACCCCCTCAAGCCCAGTGAGGACAAGTGGCATAAAAATGAATGAATACTTTGCGTGGAAAACGGTGCATGCAAGGTTTTGCAGGCTGTTTTGTGCGTAAGCAAACTTTATCGATGAGACCTCTGGTCATGGACAGACCTCTGTTCTATATATATATTTCTATATACATATCTTGTACATGTGCATAGCTCTTGAGTTTTTTTCTTTTTTGTGATGCAAAACAAGAACCTGCTTCAAACCAGTTTCAAGTGAGGCAGGTCCATTAACTGTAAAACAATTATGTTTTTCTGTTTAATAAATAAAAAGAAAAAAATGAGACACATTTGTGGCAAAATTTTTTTCGTCAAAAAACAAAACCCGCAAAAACTAATGTAGCACTATACCCATCCCTTCCTGCAGATATAACAGTGAGGTGTCCCAGCACTACAATAACGATGTGCATCCCTTTGCCGCTGGCTACAGCTGTTCTCGGATTGAAAGATGCATTTGCGAGATCTGCACAAACGCATCATAGACAATCCCGGCGAATAATTAACAAAGTCTGAACCCATGAAAGTCTACAATCAGACCACAATCCAGTGGTGTCAAAGTGTGGAAAAGAGGCATAAAATTGACAAGTTTCTTTCTGTTCTTTGAGATTGAGCAGGAGACTCTAACATGAAATAAACTCCCAATTTCTTCATCTTGATCCCATCTAAATTACATTATCAGACAGACTGGCAGGATGACCGTGAACAAACATTTAAGCAGTTTTGAGTAGGTACGTAAATCAGATGATAATACCAGCACAGATAAGGTAGATCCTGCTTCAGGTTTAATGAGTTTGTTTACCAAGAGTTAAAATTCCACTATAGTTTGCCTACTCCGTTTTCATCATTATCTTTTTCAACGGAGAGTTTTAGCAGCACATCTACATGTTTGACACAACCAGCAAACATATCTTGGGGAAACACTGAAATGCTATTATGTACTTATTGTATTGGCCTGTTGCCTAAAATGGAGAATGGCAGTGCATTTTGGCATCATTGCCAGGATTGGGGCATGATTATCATTTTGGCAGCCCGCACGGTTGGCAGCTTGGCGGAATTATGATTTTTTTGCTATCTCTGGCTCTGTCTCTTGTCGCGCATGTGTGTGCATGTGACAGCAAATGAAGGATTCCTTTAGGGCAGAGCCTCCTGAGTCTCCTCTCATCTTCCACTCCCCTACACTCGTATGTCTGTTTGTTCCGTTCTTTTCTCTTTCCTCTCACAGTGCTCATCTGAACCACAGCAGCATGCGACGGTGGATAGTCTGCGTGGCAGCAACTTAAGTGAACACTTCATACTTGTGCAAAGAGAAACAGTGCTTCTTCCTACCCCTTCCTGGACATGTTGAAGTATGTAAGTGCAAATTTGTGACGTGTGTTCAACATTTTGACTTGTGCTGTGTTAATGTTTTAACATCATGTTCAAAATACACCTTCAAAACTATAAAAAAAAGCAGTGAAAAAATTCTGGTCACAATCTATTGCATTTTATATTTGACATTGAAAAATAATTTGCACCATTTGCTTGGGTACTACGACCTAGTAAGGCTTCAAACACACACACACACACCCACATGTTTAGTCAGGTGTTCAAGGCGTTGCTTGCAGCTCTAGTCAGAAACTTTAGATTAAAGCTGTGTACCTTGTCCATTTAGTTTTTTTTCAGTGTGTTCTACACCATATAGGTGTCAGGTGTTATACCTAGACACCTAAGGGAGGTTAGTATGGCACACACACACACACAACACAACAGTGGTGTCATGGGTTTGAAATTGTGTAGCCATGTGATTTAATCTCCACACATCTAAAAGTGTATGTCCTTTCCCTTTGCTGCCCTGGCATCCACAGTAATTCCATTTGGACCAAACACATACATTTTATCTCCTGTTGGAGTCCAGTGATCATATGATTGAACAACAGAGGTTGACCACGACACACTCAGACTCGAATAGATTTACGCTTTACTGCAGCATTTTCTCAGAAAAAGTGCTGGCAGCATTTTTGTTGGGTCACTGATTAGGGTGCAGGATATTTTATCACGTCAAGCACGCACACAAAAAGGCCTTTTCAAATTCTAAGGTGTACGGTGGGTCTTTGCAAATTTGCCAATCAGCATTTCCAAATTTGAGGATATAAAAAGAAATATGTATTTTTAATTCATTCATCCATTTTCTATGCCGCTTATCCTCATTAGGGTTGGGGGTATGCTGGAGCCTATCCCAGCTGACTTTGGGCGGTAGGCGGACTGGTCGCCAGTCAATCGCAGGGCACATATAGACAAACAAACATTCACACTCACATTCATACCTGTGGACAATTTAGAGTCGCCAATTAACCTAACATGCATGTTTTTGGAATGTGGGAGGAAACCGGAGTACCCGGAGAAAACGCACGCACGCACGGGGAGAACATGCAAACTCCACAAAGAGATGCCGAACGGAGATTCGAACCCTGAACCTCCTGACTGTGAGGCCAACATGCTACCCACTCAACCACTGTGCAGCCATGTATTTTTAATATTTAGTATTTTCACTTTGTTTTCCTCCAAAAGTAGGCTGTTTTTTGTTTTGTTTGTTTTGTTCAAAAAACACATGTGAGTCATCCTCAGTCGGTAATAAAATACATTATTGACTGTAAAGGCTAAAATGTACAGCACAATAATGCAGCGTAGGTGTACAAAGTAACAACATGAAATCAATGCTCGTGTTCGTGCTTCACATAAGGACTGTGGATGCTGGGCAAAATTCTCCCAAAAAGTTCCGTTTTCCTTGAAGTACTTATGTTTTTAAGTAAGTTTTTCATCCCTTGGAATAATATTTTGCTGCTCTCTTATTCGTTTCCAGCAGTATAAGATGCTACTAGTAATCCAAGTCTTGCAACAGGAGAAAGGGTAGCTCCTCTCTCCAAGACGTGCTGCGAGGGCCGTCGCCAGCTGCAATGTTTTGGTGCTCCGCTCTGTTTTAGCCATGTAGCCGTTACGCCGCATTAGTTCCGCCCAGGCGCTCGCGTGTAAAATCATACCCTCTGTGGCCAGTGACATGTCTACAACGGGCTCCCCTCGGCCTGCGTGGAGGACGGCCGATGGTGGCGTTCTGTGTGGCACTGGTTTCGACAGTCAGTGTTCTTACAATCAAGCCTCTAAACGTTCAAGTTAAATTACACCTGATTGTTGTTCTTCTCGTGTAACTTGTTAGCGTTCGTCCTCGGAAGCAAATGATGGCAACTAAAGAAAGAAAGAGCCGAAACTGAATCAAATATAATCAAAATCAACATCTAAAAAAAGCTCCTTCAACTGTACTGCAACAAATCTACAACAGTCCCTTGTTAATCTGATTTTTAGACCAGTGTTTTTCAACCACTACGCCACGGCACAGTGGTCGAGTGGGTAGCACGTTGGCCTCACAGTCAGGAGGTTCAGGGTTCGAATCTCTGTTGGGCATCTAAGTGTGGAGTTTGCATGTTCTCCCCGTGCGTGCGTGGGTTTTCTCCGGGTACTCCGGTTTCCTCCCACATTCCAAAAACGTGCATGTTAGGTTAATTGGTGACCCTAATTTCTCCATTAGAGTGTGAATGTTTGTTTGTCTATATGTGTCCTGCGATTGACTGGCAACCAGTCCAGGGTGTACCCCGCCTCTCGCCCAAAGTCAGCTGGGATAGGCTGGGATCCAGCATACCCGCGACCCTAATGAGGATAAGCGGTATAGAAAATGAATGAGTGAATGAATACAGCGTGGTGGCCGACACTACAAGCTGCAGGTTTGGGGTCCTGGTTAGTGAACAGTGTTTTGGCGTGAGACGTGTCTTCCTATTTCAGTCTGTATTGGCAGTTGCGGACACAGCCAAAGTGTCAAAAATAGAAATTTTTATGGCTGTCCTAATACTTTCATTTTTTATTTGTGGGTGGTGTAAGAAGGTAACCCCCTGCAAATAGGAATTCTTTTACAATCTATGTACAGTATCTACGTATGTACTGTACCTACAGTGGAACCTTGGAACTAGAGGTTGGAGATGCGTGTTTGAGTTAGATGTGGGGGCCAGGATTAGGTTGGGTTAGCTTTTGGTTTATGTTTCAAGTTAGGGTTAGGTTTTGGAGTAAAGGTTAGAATTTGGACATAGGGTTATGGTTTCGAGCTGGGGCATGGGGTAAGATTTCAAATTTGAGTTAGTGTTTGGCTCATGTTTGTTTTTTACTTGATTTAGATGTTAATTGTGCAATGATTTGGCATCATTTTGTGTAGTTTTTTTTAATTCATTTATCTTTTTTTTATTACAGCCAGACTTTCACAATGTTGACTTGGTTCACTGACCCTGCTGATGTACAACTGTGTGAAGAGAAATGAATCAAGGCTTAGATTGAGGCCATATCAGCTTTAATCGATCATATCTGTCCCGCGGTGATGAAAGGTGAAGCCACATTTCCAAGTCATCTTTTTTGTTCTTGTTTCGCTCTGCGCCGTTTGACAGCAGGCAATGGGTTCTTTTGTCACTTGTCATTTTGACTTCTGAGGCTGAAAGCAGCAGGTGCCAAACAAAACCGCCTTTATCGTCTTACACGGGTGACTGAGAAAATTGAAAATTGGTAGGAGGTATTGCATATCTCCCCTAATGTTTTGATTGTGGAGGTACAGATAAAATAAAAGATGTAAAGATGTATTCATTACCGCCTCCCAGGAGGTGGTTAGAGGTTATACGTTGTATGTATTTAACTGAAAAAAATATAATTTTTTATTTGTGGAAGTGTTTTTTTTAGAGCCGCATCAACAAGAAAGAGGTATGAGACACACAACTGCACATCTCTCATTGACCCGCAAGTCTTTATAGTGGTTGTGTTTGGTTGGTATTAAAGTGCTCATGTCACCAAAACACATCTTGGTATTTTCGCACGTTTTAAGAATGGAACACTCGAGCAGACAAAATAAGCTGGTTCACATCAGTGTTGGCAACTTGGCTATTTTGTCGCTACATCTGGCAACATTCCAACCCTCCGACATATTTTCTCAAAAGTGACTAGCGACAAATCTAGTGACATTTTCTGGCGTTGTTCTGGCATTTTGGATTCTCACTGAGCAGCAAGTCCTGTTGACAGGTTCGCCCTGCCCAAAGGCAGTCACAAGCCAGACTAAACACAGACTAATCTGTTATTCGTCCTTTAAATGTGCTAATTTAAAAAAGTTCTTAATATGTGAGATAGGAGAACTGTGAGAGATCGCGATAAAATATTGAACTTATTTTATTTTGATGAAATGATGTCCAATTTTAAATAAACAGACGGTAATTAATTAAGATATTTTACTCACTTTTAATCACTCCTACAAGATTATGCTTTTTTCCTATAGCATTTTACAGGAAACCTACAGTAAGTGCCAAAACGTAATGGCGCTGCTAGAAAAGGTTGAACTTCTGCACATGGAAAAAGTTCAGGTAAGTCATTATGGAGTGGATAAAAGCACTGTTCCAAAATGTCAGCTGTCTTACTGCACAGCAAATGTCATTATCATCATCATGATCACCACCTTTAATTATCATTCATTAGTGGTGAGAACCTGTACATTTTATAATAATAATAAAAGTGTGTGAGTCATATAATAGTGCTTAAAGCTGGAATATGCTTTTATGCATTTACATTGTTAGCTTCCTTTGTCGCAAGGCAAGTAAAGACAGACAGGGAAGGTTTTGGAGATGAGTCTTATCTAATAATTACCACAGTCATTTTTATTTGAAATCTTGATTTAAATCAGAAGAAAAGTCAGCCTAAAGATAGCAGCAGGGTAACTTAGAGGGGAGGAGCGTGTCTGTGTAATGCAGGATGGCACCTCAATGCAGCGACACAATCCAGGCTTTACTAGAGTGTCAAAAAGGAATATTTTATAGGCGTCGCAACTACTTGTGTTTATTTGCTATTCATTAGTGGTCTGATAATGTAACCCCTGCAAAGAGCGGGCATCTACTGTATTACATGTTTGCTTTTTTTCCCTAAAGCAGCAATGAGGCAAGATATGTTGCTTTATATACCATTAGATATGTTACAGTGTCAAGGCTAAACACCGTGGCTCCGCAAGGTCAAACATGTTATATCATCCATCGATCCATTTTCTATCACAGCTGACTTCGAGCGAGAGGCGGAGCCTGGTCGCCACTCAATCGCAGGGCACATATAGACAAACAACCATTCACACCTAGTATGGCCAATGTACTCAAAAATATTGGAATATTTTCTAACGTACTTAGATTACTTGCCAAGTTATTTAGAATATCTATAGTGCATAGTATTCTTCAGGGGGAGCTCCGTAGGTCTAAGTCAGGCAGTCAAAAATCCGAAAGTCATGCATAATTTTCAAAGACTTTATGATTGCTTTCCAAATATGTTATTATCTGGTTAAAGATGTTGCAAGGAGCAAAAAACATGTTTTGTTTTGTTTAAAACATCAAAAATTTCAATCGAATATGTATCATTCATTCATTCATATTTCATGAAATTCATTCATATTTCAATTGAATCGAAAAATGTAAGAATCTGAATTAATCCATGCACAGGTTTTCAAACACCTGAGTTTTTGTATGATTTGATGTTCAACAAAAACTTTTGCCCAAATTTTTGTACAGTCAATGTTATCTGGTCAAGCATAGTTTTACACAGATGTCAGATGTTCCTATTGGTGCTGTGGTGACGAAGCTTAAACTTGATTGTGAAAAGTTGCATTGAAATCATTATTCTAACTTTATGTGTCCCCCTTCATGTGTGATATGGCAGCACATAAAGGTTTAATAATTGGGCAAAGCATGCTTGCCTGTGCTAGTATTTTTCCTGACAAATACTATTTGTCTTGAATTTTCTCGCACAGCTCAGTACACTTTGCAAAATACCCACTGTAAAGTTAAGGTGTCCGGCACAAAATTCAATATACACCTTTCGGGGAGTGCCTTGGTTGAAAAACCCATCCTGGCCCCCATCCTGCACAATGTCTTTACTTAAATATCTTTTACAGCTTCTCACTTTCTCACTATAAGATATTCTGTACCTTTGGTTCAAAGTGTCGCATTTTCTTGTGGGTTTTGTCAGAATGAGAGCAATCATTAATATATATTTTCTCTCACAATTTATGCTACATGATATTGAAGCACAGAGTAAAATGTAGTCTTTTTTTGAAGTTTGTCAACATGTCAGAACCTGTATGAAATATATTACTGGAGAGAAGAACAACCTGCTGGTGTGTGTGTGTGTGTGCGTGCGTGCGTGCGTGTGTGTGTAGCTGCTAGCCCTTATACTTCCCTTGTCATGGCCAATCTTTGTCCAGACCAAATGCAGCACCAGCACACACACAATTGTACAGTAGCACCTTCACAAAGCAATCATTGAGAGCCACATTGATCATTCACACTCTTTCACCGCCTGGTTTATTTCACATTTGTATGCTTCTTACTCTCATTTATTTTTGACGTCATTTTAATTTGAATGAAACGTAGCCTGATTGATGACTGAAGTGTTTCATCTGAGAGACGCCTAATGAACACTGACACCATACCTGCTGTTGTAATGTGATGACTACGGAGATGATCCTTCTTTTTTCAGCTTCAAACGGGTGTGATGTGTTTTGATGTACTCTGATGCAACCAATCAGTATCATGAAACTGCAAAGTTGTATTTCAAAGATTAGCATGGATGTTGCCATGGTAGCCAGCAGTCCTTCAGAACAGATATAAGAACCGACCACAATTTATTTATGAAAAGAATAGCAGAGAAGAGCACTGACTACTTGGGTTTGGATGTTATGGTTCACGTTTGGGTTCAGGTGAGGGTTGAGGATGAGGTTTAGGGCTGGGTTTGAAGTTAGGGTTAGGGTCATCGTTGCAAAGGGTGAGGTAGAGGGTTAGGGGTGAGGTAAGGTTAAGATAGGGTTATGGTTAGCTTTCGGGTCTGTGTTTATGGGTCAGGGTTTGAGTTTGCTGTACTGGTAGAGGGAGTGTTAAAGCAGGGGTGTCAAACTCGTGCCATGGAGGGCCGAGTCCTGCAGGTTTTCTTTCCAACCAGTCACTAAAGCAGGTAATTTTAATCATCAACACCTTCTTCAACTTGAGGGAAGGAGCTCATCAATTAAAATCACCTGATGAAGAAACTGGTTGAAGAGAAAACCTGCAGTGTCTTGGCCCTCCATGGCACGAGTTTGAGACCACTGGTTTACAGTATGATTTTGGTAAATGCTGGGTGGGGTTTATTTAGTATTGGGTTAGGGTTGTCACTTTAGTGTCATTTTTGTGTTTGAACCATGATTGTAGCCAGTGTTTTGTAAACAATATTTTTTTATGCTTTGCTCACTTGCTTACTTTCCCTTTAAGGTGCTCATGACACCAAATATTTTATTTTTAAAAACCCAAGCGTGTTGAGTGTTTCAGCAGAAGCCTTCCACACAATGAGTAATATTAAAAATATATATTTAACAGAAATTCAACCAAAATTGGATCACAACTAGAAAGAAACCATTATAGTCATGATGACTTCCGTGTGGGAGGGTTCTCAAACTGACAAAGTTAAAAAAAAAATTGTAAAACAGGAACACAGGAAAATCTGAATTTCCATGGAATTTTTCACGGAAACATGTAAAAAGATTAACGTGTGTTTTGGTGTCATGAGCAGAAGCCGAAGTGCCTCTGGCCATCTTTTGTTTGACTAGCGTGGGCAGCATCAAAACTAGGGCTCATAATTATTCACATTTAAATACAATTAGAAATACATTTTTATTTATAATAAGTAGCAAGATCTGTGTGGTAAATGATTCAATATTCAACTACTATAAGTACATCAAATTGTATGTAAATTATGTAAATGGAATATTAAATTTAGAAATATGGGTTAGTATTTTAATGAAAAATAATACACTGATAGAAATCTAAAAAACACTTGTTAGTTGGGACAGTCATATGCTAAGGTACTACTGTGTAAATGACAATTAAAACAATACCTGCAGTGCGCCAGTAACTTCTCTCTTCTCCCAGAGGCGATTCACTTTGTGACAACTGAAGTCACGGCAACACAAATAACATATAATATGTTCTTGTTAAACTTAGCACTCAAAAAACTCTTTTCTTTGCCCATTTTTGCTTAATATTTGTTTTCTGCTTCCAGCTCTACAAAAATTGCTGCCAGTGTGTTTCCTCAAAACTACGATGTGGGCGGAGGGTCAAAAAGAACCTGTGCACGTTAATCGCGTATCCAAAAAAATAGAGCTGTTAAAGGAAACTTGTGTGTACGCATTATTAATGTGTTAACTTTATCAGCCCTGATTACAACCAAGCTCTGATATCCAGTAAAGAACCAGAAAATACGGCCCCAATTTGGCCCGGGGGTTGTGAGTTTGAGACCCCTGGGTTAGGGTTCGGTATTGCACTAGTGGTTAGGGTGAAAGCAACACCACTGTAAACTACTTAAAACAACAATAAACACATCCTTGTATTAATACCGCTCTAACTGTGTCAATAAAAAAAATCAACATTATTTTGTCAATGCAAAACTTTTCATATTGCTTCTGAATAGGATCTTAATTAAATGTTAAGGTGTACCCAATAATGTGACAGGTCGATCCAAGATAATAATAATAATAATCATGCTTTGATGACACTCAAATCCCCTTGGCTCAAGAAGTGGGTATTTTCATTCTAAACGTGTCTCAAATAGTAAGGCTGTCATTTTGTGTGTGTGCGTGGGTGTGTGGGTGTGTGTGTATGCACATCCTTGCACGTGTGTGGCTGTCTGGGTGGGTGTGCCCACAAAGCGGCAAAATCATTTAAATTGGGAAAGGAACGCAGGAATGTGTGATTCTGATCTCAACCAAATTTCTGTCCGGAAAAGACCCTGACCAGCCGTCTTGCAATTTCACAGTGATTGGAGAACGAGTAAAAAGAAGGAGGGAGGAGGATGTAAAAGAGGGGAGTAGAAATGCAAGAAGACAGATAGAGGTGAGAGGCAGACCTGGCCTCAGACACATACTTTGAATAAGTATTGTTCTGCTGGGTTCATTTTGTCTGTAACTGAGCTGCATGGGAGTCTTTTTTTGGCAATGATCTCACTTTTTTCTCACATTCAGGGACTAACATAAGATGACATGCCCCACGGGCCTTGAGTTTGACACATGTGCTGTACATGATAACTTTTGGGATGTTTGTGTTTCCATTGTAAGGACAGGATGCACTTTTCAGTCAGGGGCAGCACGGCTCAAGCTCATGCAGCGTATGAGTCACTTTCATATCAAAACTAAATTAACTTTTATCCCTGTGAGAGAAGGAGAACCCACCGAAACATGGAAATGACTCATGTTCTTACCTGCCAGTAACACAATCTTCCTATGAGGACACATTGTAGCACATAGTTTTAATTCATTTTTTTCTCTTTTTTTGAGGTTATTACATGAGTCTGGTTTATGTATTCCATATGTATTGAAACATTTTGAATAGGAAATAGTGGAAATAGAAATATCCTGGTCAAACTGTTGTTAAAGTTCATGGAATGGGCAATAAAAAACGTGACAGCAAACGAAGTAACGTCACTTAAAATGAGCCAATGATAAAGGAACACAAGGCTTGCTGAAAAGTAAGAAAAATTGTGAAAGTAAGTGAATGGGCGGACCAACATATGTTAATTCTTTCAGAATCCAGTGCCAAACCGCTTTGTCTAATATGTTCTGGAACTGTGGCGCTGGTCAAAAGTGCAAAGGTGAGGCAACATTACATTATGTAGACACAACACATTCATTTACAGCACAGCGAAGTGCAAATGAGTGTTCATTAAGGACTGTATGGCTATTGAGCCAAACAAAAACTGTTTCACTGACAGGAGAGTTGTGAAGGAGTTCTTCTACTGCAGTGACCTTACTTAAAGGAAAACAAAAAGAGAAATCTCAATGTCAGCTACAACAATAACAAGAACATCTCAAACAAAGAGGGTATACTGTTCCAGCTTTTCTGTTAAATAGACTTATTAAATGGTTATGGTTTATTATCATTTTTAAAAGATTTCTTTTTTTTTTAAAGAAACCGGTGCAGTTTTATTGAACTTTAAAACAACCCTCTTGTGGCAATTTGTTTCCTATCTAATCTTTTATATTTATGTGAAATTTAGTCCTGTTTTCTCTGAAATGCAATTTGGGTACCAGAAAATGGTGTGGTATTGAAACAGGTGATGTGCAGAGTTTCTCTTTACATTGATATTCATATGAGCTCATCTGTTTGATGCATGTTAAGACAAAATAAGGTTCGGACCTTCGCAACAAACTTTGCTCAATTTTTATTGAAGACCCCTGCTTTAGAGGTTCTCCTGTAAACTAATCCCAAGCCCAAATATCAGGAGCAACTCTCAGTACGATGCGTCTGGTAAATACTACCAAACAATACTACGCCAAACTTTTGTCTAGGTTCTATTGAATATTTTAGGCCTCTGTTGCAGACAATGAGACAATGTCATGCACACAATTTCTTGCTTCATCAAGTCCTCTTCCTTCCATTCCTCTGCACTCTGCTTTGTCTCATTTGACTTGTTTAGCAAAGCTTACGTGCACTAAAAGGCCGCTACATAGCTTTGTGTGCACTTCCTCCAATCACTTGTCATCAATATCATCACTGGAATAATTGTCCCCCACCATGTTAATAGCGTTCTGTGTGTTGTGTGTTTTTTTTTAATTGGCTGTGTGCACTTGCACAAAATGTCAGTGCTCGTACTTTATGCCATTGTTTGAATAGCACTGTTTTAATTAGGAAACGCCTGTGTGTGTGTGTGTGTGTGTGCGTGTGTGTGTGTGTGTGCGTGTGTGTGTGTGTGTGTGTGTGCCTGCCTGATCCAAATTTTAGGAGATTTAAATTCATGTTGCAATAGTGCCCCCCTATGGAGCTTTGTAGGAGAACATGGACTCCCTAGTCCTATTCCCCCGCACTCACACCCACACACACACCCACACACACATACATACAGAGAGCCACACACTCCAATGACACGGTGTTATATTTGGAAACACAATTTCATGCTATCAGTCCTGGCTAGCTATTCCATTTAGATAGCTGCCGTCTGTCTGTATATATATGTGTGTATATGTGTGTATGTGTGTATATGTGTGTATGTGTGTATATGTGTGTATGTGTATATATGTGTGTATGCGTGTGTTTATGTACGTGCACTCTCTCGCCCCCTAATGCCTCTGTTTGTGTGTCTCTGTGTAGGATCCGCAGCTCGAGTTTCCCAGTCTCTTTTCAAGTTTTCTCTCTTTTTTATTTAATCAGAAATGTGGTTGCCATGACAACATTTAGATTTTCTGTAATTATCCTGATTAAAATGTGCAGATGAATGAAAAAGTCAAGGAAATGATCTCGCACCATATGATCAGTGAAACATGGCGGTTCTTTGACACGCACACACACGATATGCATGCACGCATGGTCTGCTTTGACATCTCGTTACGAGAAACTCCTCATCAATACAGGCACCAGACAATGCTAAGTGTACTTTGTTCGCTCACACCATCCTTCTGCTCCTACAGCTCACAGCTACAGTAAGTGCAATAGCTCAGCTTTTATTAGGAGCAAGCAGCAAACACACAAACAACGACTTCACTCCTCCTCCTTCTCCTCCTCTTTCATCTCTGCTGCTCCCTTCTCATCAGCTTTAATGAAGCACAAATCTCATCAGCCATCTTTTCATAAGCACGGCTCCTCGCCTCTGTCGTGGCTAAAGACTAACAGCAAGGTGCACGGAACATTAGGAACACCTAGCGATCAGTGTGGACTACGACGTCTCATCATGTTTGAATGCATTTTTCGAATGCCTTACACAGTAATCCCTCATTTATTGCACTTGAACTGACCCCTAAAAGGGACAATTACAATTACAATTACAAAAAGTACAATTCCTTCTTTGTAAAAGGAATATTTTTTTAATTATGGCATACAAAACCTTTAAACAATCTTCTAAATAGGTTTTTAACTTTGTTAGCGCCATCTAGACATGAAATAACTCCCCTTTATAGTTGTATTACCCAAAACGGTAGACATAACATGAGGGAAAAAGCCATTTAGGATCTTACCTACCTTCCTGCCTTGTTCAGAGATGAGTTATTATGTGTGAATAACAGCCGGTGTTATTATTATTCTATTATTATTGTGCCTGTTGTCAGATAATTTTACCTGCAATAAAGGCCAGTTGTGTAGCATTGGTGCTTCGATGGTGGTCTCACCACACATTTACTGACACCTAGTTACCAATGTAGAACTATATAATAGAATAATTCACAAGTTGGTGAGCTTAATGACTTGTACAGTACTGTATGGTCAGTATTGACTATACTGACTATTTGTATTTTAGTTTGTTTACCTATTTTTTGTGCAAGAAAATGCTTACTTTGGGCAAAAAAATATAACATTTGCTTTGGTTAAATATGCTTTTTTTAAACTTATAAATGGCTATATTCAACCACAAAAAACACGATAGGGTGAAGCTACAAAATTTGCAGTGTCAAGTGGTAAGGGACGACTTTATTGCACTACACAAGTATACAGCAGCAACTAAACCAATGTTGTAATTCTGGTTGCCTACAGCCACAGCTGTAAGGCAATGATTTTGTTTTTGTTTGCTTTTGTGTTCAGCTACATGTTTGCTATGTACTGTATACCATACAGTATCCTGTATGCCAAATACTGTATACTGTGTATATACTTGCTATGCTGTTTACCAAATTAGAAGGAAGCAGACAAATAAAAAAAACAAAACACAAAAACACAGTGACTGACGCAACACAAGCCGTTAACAGCTCTGTGTTGTCAAATGCACCGCGTGTGTTATGAAACAAGCCTATCAATTAACTTTAGATTTGAACCTAGCTGAGAAAAACCTACCAAAATCTGTCTGGTGTGGAGGCAGTGAATGCAAAGCGTGAAAAAAGCATTTTGTGTACGCTACGAAACAAGAAGGTTTACCAACTAAGTTTAAATTACATGCAAACCAAAACAGAACTAAACTGAGAACGTGAGCCGGAGTCAAGCCAATACTGTCTGTATTGTGTCTGTGTGTGAAAGAGTGAGCACGGCTTCTCTCTCTGGCTGTAGCGAGTCTATGTAGGGAGGAGTGGTCGCTGCGTGTGACCGGCCAATCGCAGAGTGTGAAGAGCGAATACATAAGTAGTTATGCAATGATTTTCATTAATCGCGATTACAGATAACGAGCTGTACTTGTTTTATGCTTGGCAAAAATGCCTTATCCGTAACAGATATTCATCAAATGAGTATCTGGCTCATCCCTAAGATCTGCATGATTTCTTATGAGATAAATACATTTGGTTAGAGTAGACTTGGAACAAAACACTAACCAAGGTTTCGCTGTATTTTCTCCCGTGTGTCTGCTCCAGCGCTCTCTTTTATGATGATGTTAAAGCTCTAAATCACACTGTGTTGACTTGTGTGATGTATTTGCTGTTGATGACAGGTTTGTGTAGGTGACAGTGGCCATTTTTTCCTGTACCTGTGTTAACATGTTCCACTGGAACATTGAAGCAAGGTTGTAACAAAGTGTGAAACTACATCTTCAAGAATGTGGCAGGCTACCATCTCACGTTGACACACTGGAGCCAAAGTTATGCATCAACATCCTGAGATGCGTCATGTATAAACCATGTGTGGTGACTGTAAGAGCAGGCCAAGTCATTCCACAGCAGGCCCTCCGTACGGACAAAGCAGACCCACCTCTCTCCACTTGGCCAAGTCTTCATAGTGTTGTGAGGGGGAAATTAAGACATTTTTTATTAAGACGCCTGAAAAGCATTGCAGTGTTGATTCAAAACAGATCACATTCGTTTTAAAGATTCACTTTAATTCCGCTTCATTCTAACCAAATAACACAAATTTTCTATTTGAATAATTTAATGGGTTTTTTCTAATTCAAACATCCCACGCAGGCAGTTATTTTTTTTTTTCATTTTCTTTCATAATTGATTACACTTTAAGATTCATTTCATTACCATGAATTCCCTAACACTCTAAATTAACGTCACAGTATTTGCTCCATTTAATTTTGACGACATTAATAAAAGTTTCTTAACTGCGCACTAAAAATGAGCACTGGTTTGTTGATCTCATCTTTTAAAACCTCCTTCGAGTCGGGGTGGGACTCTTCACTCCTCTTCCAGGGGCTGCCCTGGGAGGGGTGGGGCTATGAGCGGAGGGGGCGGGGGTAGGGGCTGGCTGGGTCTTTGTTTCAGGGATCTCAATGGGCAGTTTGGGAGGGATTATTGTTTTTGCTGTCACTGTCGGTTTTGCCTCTGGGATTTTCTCACCTTGGCGGTACACGCTGACCTGAAGTGCGAGAGATTTGGATCATTTTTCACTGATACAAAAACAATCAGGAAAACAAAACAGAGTGCACACTCACCACAACATCCACAGACTCTCCTCCAAATTTATTCTGGACAATCATGGAGTATCTGCCAGAATCCTCCATGGACACACCCTTGATTGTAAGGCTGGCAAACTTCCCCTGATCCAGGGAAACTACATACTGCAACATGAAAAGAAACGGACAGTCTTTATTCTGGATCACAAATATACAATATATACATATTTTAAAATATATAATAACTTTTCTGGGTGGTATTGGTGCACAGTAAAGGTATAGCAAAATATCAATATAAACTGTAAGTCAAGCATCAGATATGGACACTGTCTTTAGTCAGCGTCTAAGTATGTGCAGTTGCCCATGAATGTAATGAACTACTATATGAGCTGTGTACTGTCAATAATAAGAAATATGTTGCTAACATCTGGGTGAGCCACTTCTCACAACTTTGCTATCTTGTTGTGATGAAGAACGCAGCCTCAAACATGAAGAAATCAACAGATTGGCTTGTTTTATGTTTAAAACGGGAGTGTGGGTTGGGGGGCTGTCTGATCTATGCAAATCAGCCACTGGTCAAAAATGTAATAATATCACAATAATAAAAATACTATTTTGTCATGTATTTGAACTATTACATAAACGTCAAATAAATGTTCACTTCTTGTGTAGATAGAACTGTACGATTTCAAAGTATTTTTCTAATTGTTTAATGCCTTTTAAAAACCAATATTGTTGTTTTAATTAAGTATTATTGTTGCCGATTTTACCATAATTATTATTATTATTGTGTTTTTTTACTGGTATTAGTATTTTTTATGTCAACTATTTAGTGTAACTTTCTATCTTTTAAAGCAGGAGTCATCCACGTTTTATCTTGTGTGAGCTACTTTTACATAATCACCAGCATATACTCATTTTTATAACATTATTTTCATAACGTATTTCAACACAAACAAAGCAAATATGCTTGTTTTACCAGAAAAATAAACAAATGCTGGTATCCACAACTCATTTTGTATTTCAGAATGCATTTCTTACTAGTGATCTCACGCAATTACCTGAAATCCTGAAAGAAAAGCAGGCTTGCTGGCGCCTCACGTGGTTGCAGGGGCTACCTGGTGACCAGTGTTTTAAAGTGTTTAAAACCAGGATTGGGTTAGAAGTAGGGTTGTTTTCTTAGGGCCCTATAAAATCTGTTATTTTTTCACAAATTCCGGTTAATTTTTTTTCCAAATTTTGTTTTTCCCGCTTTCATTTTTTAGAGTTCCAACTTTTACATGTTTCACTTATTTTTACCAGCATAGTGAGTGTGACTTTTGGGTGAGTGAATAAGGTCGGTGAATTAAGTGCAAAAAAAACGTACATTCACTGATGCTATCCATCAATGGACAATTTAGCCCAGTAATTGACAAATGAATGTAGCCTGCATGCTGACTTTTCTAATTGGATGTCATCCTCTGCACATATTGCTAGAAAATCTTCAGCAAACTGTAATGCCCGTGCCCATTTAAGGAAATGTAGTCACTCAATTGCTGCATATGTAAGGTACTTTTATGGCATTTTTATTTGGTTTAGTGTTAGACATGTGTCAAACGGGCTCTTATTTTGAAGGCCGGAAGGATGTTCTGTGTGTGAGAAAGTTTCTTTACGGCTAACGAGCTAGGTGCAAATATAATCGCGTTTATTATCTTTGTTCACTCAGAACCTTCATGTCGTCATTGGGCATTATAAAAACACTCCTTACATTAAAGCGGTAAAACCCAACATGGTGAAAATGCTAGCTTCCATTCATGGAGCGTGAATGGAAAGAACCTTTGGCATTGGAGGGGGGCGTTTTAGTGTTTGTAATGAAATTCTGGCATGATTTAGCCATCCGCCGCGTATATGAATCCACACACAGAGCTTCCTTCTCCTCACAATGACAGTGTTTCATTCACAAAGAGTCAATTTCCATGAGATTCTGTAATTAACTGTAAATTCCGTTTTTTATTTCCCAGTTCCACCATTCCGGTAACGCGGAAATCATCATAACGACAAAAACAAAAAGCGGAAATTGAATCCTGCCGCCACCAAAGTGAAAACCCCTCAACGCCCTGGCTGCTCTTAGAAATTCTGTCCATGAAAGTAATGAACAGAATCGGTGACAAAGGGCAGCCCTGGCGGAGTCCAACTCTCACTGGAAAAGGGTCCGACTTATTGCCGGCAATGCGAACCAAACTCTGACACCGGTCATACAGGGAACGAACCGCCTGGATTACTTGGTCCGATACCCCATATTCCAGGAGCACTCCCCACAGTATTCCCGGAGGAACGGTTGAATGCCTTCTCCAGGTCCACAAAACACATGTAGACTGGGTGGGCAAACTCCCATTCACCCTCAAGGACCCTGCCGAGAGTATAGAGTTGGTCCACAGTTCCACGACCCAGATGAAAACCACACTGCTCCTCCTGAATCCGAGATTGGACTATCCGGCGGATCCTCCTCGCCAGAACCCCTGAATAGACCTTACCGGGAAAGCTGAGGAGTGTGATCCCACGATAGTTAGAACACACCCTCTGGTCCTCCTCACTCTCCCTGTTAATTTTCCCCATGGTTAATTTTGGTCTAGTCAAATGCTCAGACTTTACATAATAAAAAGCCTGCCAGCTTCTTTATTATTGTTTATTGCTTCTTTATGCTTTCCTTCTGTGTGGGTTTTCATATTTCTATTTGAAATTCTACATGCTTTAGTGAATATTTTATGAGTTTTCATGCGTTTGTCAAATGTCTGTATATTTTTACTATATATTTGTTTTTTTTTTGTTATTAGCTTCAAGAGCCTTGCTGGTGGTGGTAGATGTGTTGCGGTGATGCACCCCTGATGTTCGGCAAACACATCACCAAGGACAAGGAAGTTCTTGTTTTAGATGCATATTGTTAGCAGGTGAGGGTATGAATAAATACGAGGGCATACTTTCAATACGTATTCCTCACGGACTTCCTGGTTTGCTGTTTCTCTAACTCAAATCTTCAAAGCCGCCAGGAACCACAAGGATGCTGATGATGTTATAGCGAGAACCTCCCCTGGCTGACTAGGGACACACTGTATGTATGCTGGTTGGCAAATAGGCCATTAAGACACGGACGGGAGGGATTATTTTGGTTTTGTCCAATAACAGATAGTATCGACCTCGGCACTTGAAGTGCGGAAATCGTAAGTAGTGCGGAAATCGTAAGTATGATTTTAGGAGGTGCACAATGTTTTATTATCTGCTGCATTATGATTGATAGATAGATAGACAATCAGAAAGAAAGATAGATTTTGCTGTGGAAATGAAAGAGACAAACAATAGAGTGCACTTGAAGCTATACTGTAAATCCAACTGAAACCCCCTGAAATGATCACTCAAAATAAAAAGATAACTTCAGAATGAAAATAACTTCAGAATGTGTGTCATATCATGCTGCTTGTCAAGTAAGGGTTTCAATGATTAAAGCGGTCCCAGACATGGGCAGATAACGGTGCAGGTTTTGTTATGGCAAGGCAGCGCGTGAACGTTTGTGTTTGAAGCATCTTCTCTCTGCCTTACCTGATCATCACGCTCGACCTCCACTCCGTTTTTCAGCCAGGAGACCTGAGGTTTGGGGTCCCCGCACACTGTGCATGTTAAGCTCAGTGTCTAAAAGAGGCACACGCATACATACAACTTAGACTAATGTTCATACTGCATAGTACTATATTACAGCCACTCTGGTGTTACCTTCTTTTCCATTATGGTGACCACATCAGGCAGGCCTCCAATCACCTTGCCGCGGTCTGTCAGTAAAGCATTAATTAGAAACGTGCGTTTTTTGTTATGATGAACAAAATGACTTCTAACAATGTTTACAATATTATTGCAAAAAACAGAATGATAGGATGCACACTCACTCTTATCAGCATAAGCCTCAGCTCTAACACACAAAGAAATAACAGTTTTTTAGTTCAAATAACAATGTCATATACTGTACTGCACAGTGGAACCTCAGTTTTCTCGGTTCTCGGACAATATTATGCGTTTTGGCATGTTGAATTTTGTGGTTTTAATAAAGATGTGGAATGACTACTCCCAGCATTGCGTTTTATACAGCCCATCTTGGATCACAATAAATGTCACAATATTTAGGTTATCCTGCAAGGCTCATTCATAATATTTTCAAATGAGAATATTACACAAACTTGTCTGTTTACCCTCATATCATTCCATGGACCAATGTGACCAAAGAATCCCACAACGTGACACAGTCTTAGCGCGTTATAAATACATATTGCGTCTTTGTCAACAAGTCTTCAAAGTAAAAATGATGATCAATGTATTATTTATCCCTTTCATTCATTATGTATAAGCATTTCATAGTATTTTCTGCATGTTAAACATGGACAACTATAATTATACTATAGTAAACGTGTTTTTGTTACATCTGTGGGTGTAATGGATGAATTGGATTTACATTGTTTACATTTTTGCACGTTTCAATTTAAGATGGACTTTGTGGAACGGATTAATCGCGAAAACTGTGGTTCCACTGTAACGATATTGATATGGACCTATGCAATGGTACTGACTGAAAAAGTAGACTTACTTGAGTTTTTGGAACTCAGCGTATGCTTTGTCATAAACTGTAAAACACAAACAGAAATTTACCTCAAACACAAGTCTGGAGTTCCCTACTGAAACTGCTGAAACCTCCGACCCGGACCCGGATAAGCGGAGGAAAATGGAATGGAATGGAACATTCAATACTGGTTTCTGCTGCTGACTGTTTCACAAAACAGCATTTCATGGTTAGACGTTTTTGCTGACATGTTGAGACTTTCCCCACACGATTTGTCATTACTCAGAACTACAGTGTTTCAAAGTGCATCAACTGAAAGTGCAGTGCCCATCCATCCTCCTTCCATGCCGCTTATCCTCACTTGGGTTGCAGGGTTATGCTGGAGCCTATCCCAGCTGGCGTGAGAAGCGGGCTTCACCCAAGACTGGTGGCCAGTCAATCGCAGGGCACATACAGACAAACAACCATCCACACTCACATTCATTCGCCCGTTGACCTAACATGCATGTTTTTGGAGGAAACTGGAGCACCCGGAGAAAAGCCACGCTCCATGGTTTGCCTGTTCAACCGTAGTTAGCCCAATAAACAAGCGCCACAAAGCACTGACCGTCACTGCTGAGGTCCAGTGTGCGCTTGTGTGAGTCTTCTGGGTCCGTGATCACGATGGAGTACTTCCCTTTGTCCTTCTCGGTTGGCTCAATCACCTGAGCATCAATAAGTTCATTAAGCCACATGTCACGCAACATCATTTCATCAGTCCGTCTGTTTCATTTTACCTGTATGACTATAACTCATGCTTAATTCATTTGGCAGGTAATTACAATTATGACACTTTCTGGCACAAGGTAAAAAAGAAGATGGCGTTCAATTAATTAACTTTAATGAAGACTAAAATGTATGAGGAGGAGATGATCTGTTTCGTTCATCTAGAGGTCATCCGGCTCTCACCGCTGCACGTGCACTCCCATGCAAATGGCCCGCTGAAGGCTGCACTAAAAAATACAGAGGAAGAAGCTAATACCTCCATTGTCGCCATAGAAGGGGTTCCTCCTATCACATTCTTGTCGCTGTGGAAAAGTTTCTTCTCACTGTGGAGACACAAAGAGAGACGTTAAGGATGTGTGAGCCTGTACGCAATTATTGTTCATATGTGGGTGTGTGTTGTCTACTTCAAAGTAATGGAAAATCGTGTTTACATGCCAGCCTAACGTTACGCCTAGGGATAGCAATTTCTCCCGCTCATGCTATCTGTCACTCCGTCTCATGTGCACTCACAGAAGGCGTGAGCAGGGGTTACAAATCTCATCTTTGTAATTTGTGTTCTCTGAATAATTAAATAACATAAAAAGCCTCCACTAACCCGTGTCACCCTTCTGCCTTCTTCCCTCTTCATTCCTTTTTCTCCTCTATGCCTGCTCTCGTACTCCATTTCCACCCGTTTCCACATTTCACATTCTCTAGGGCCGCATGGAGTGCTTTTAAGTGCACAAACGTCCTCGCTTCTTTATAGAAAATGATAGAGGATGGTTTTTGTCACCGAACAGGCCGATATTGCTGTAATAACAAGGATAATGAGAGTATTTGCAACAGTTCTCCCAAAGTGTATTGTTTTTGCCTCGCCGTAAGAGAAAACCCAAACACATGTTTTGTTATCATCAACTCCGTTTCTAGTATTTGTGTTGTAGCAGTAATTGCAGTCATGGGCTTAGAGGGGTGAGATGCGCACACTGAAATGATGCCTTACCCATGGTACCAAGTGATGTTCATCTCTGACGTGTAATACTTCATGGGACACTGCAGCTGAATGCCGGTGGCCGTGCAGTGGATGACCAGCTCCTGTGCAGTCGCTCCTAGGGGGTGATGGAAGTGGGAAAGGGTTGCAGAGGTCACTTTTGAAAATAACACAACCTCTCCTGCACGGGCGAGAGCCACTATGCACTGTTCCCCAGCATAAGAGGGAGTGTAATTCGATTTCAGCCTACATGCATGAGGAGACTAGAGGGGAATCATAATTTTTTTAGAAAGTATTTTTGATGCGCCGCCAAATTATGTAATACTCCCTTTTCTTTTTTATTTTTCTGTACTAATTATTGGGCTGCAAGCTAACTTTTCCAGCGCTACAAAGTTACAATTTGAGGGCACCAGTGTAGTAAAAAGTCATAACATCCCAAAAAGCAGAAATTTATACGTGTGGAGAAGGTAGATACCTACCAGCCAGTCGGGTGATCTGGTTTATGGCCTCATCAAATACTAAAACATTAAAACACACAAATGAAAATGATGTTAAGTCACTTGTTTGCTGTCTTATATGGATGCAAAAAATCAAACTTAATGTGTTATTTGCAATTAAGAAAAGGTTTTCATGTTGTCACTTTGCTATTAGGAGGTCAATTATGCTGTTATCCATCTCGAATGGTAACTTGAACTGTAAAGATATAGTAACAGCAAGCCTTAGTAAATACAGCTTTATAATTTAAATACATATCACTGCTCTGAACAACAATAGATACTGAACACTTCATTAAGGGACACTTGTGCAAAGCAATACAAATGAATCGGAAATTTGTGCTTTTTTATGTAGCTATACATCCATCCATCCATTTTCTATACCGCTTATCCTCATTAGGGTCGCGGGTATGCTGGAGCCTATCCCAGCTGACGTCGGGCGGGAGGCGGGGTACACCCTGGACTGGTCGCCAGTCAATCGCAGGGCACATATAGACATATAAAACTAAATATACAGAGGCCAGCACAGTCATTCCTCGCCACATCGTGGTTCGAATTTCAAGGGTTCACTCTATCATGGTTGCAAAAAATATTTAACTTTAA
Source organism: Oostethus manadensis (assembly GCA_024372805.1). Lineage (NCBI taxonomy): Eukaryota > Metazoa > Chordata > Actinopteri > Syngnathiformes > Syngnathidae > Oostethus > Oostethus manadensis. The sequence continues at coordinate 2,905,094 of QODF01000086.1, forward strand.
AAAATCATGCTTTTTCATGGTTGAAGATTGCCTGATTTTTTTAATTATTGTATTTATTTTTCACTTAAATTAAGAGTTTTCAAGTGCAAAAATGGCCAAATGAGGTAAAATCCAAATATAAGGCATTCAAAGACATTGATGAAGTAGTATTAGTATTGCGCACTGGTTGCTAGGTGTCAGTAGCGTTAATGTAATGTGAGACACAGACTCCAGGGTTTTTATTGCAGGTTTGAATGATCTCACAACAGGCACAATAATCCCTAATAAAAAGCCCTAATAAAAACACAAGCTACTTTTGTGGCCCTTCCCATGCAAACCTGAAACTCAACACTGAACCCCAAACATCAATTCCTGTCCATCTCTCTTTCAGGTCCCGTTTAGTGTTTTAGGCTCTAACTGTGAAAATATCCCATTTATAAATAAGGACTCATACTTGGCAGAAATTCCTTTTATCGGGAGGGTTTATAGGACATGTGTCAAACTCGTGCCATGATGGGCCGCGACACTGCAGGTTTTCTTTCCAACCAGTTTCTCCAACAGGTGATTTGAATTGATGAGCTCCTTCCCTCAAATTGATTCAGGTGTTGATCATTAATATCCCCTGCTTTAGTGATCAACTGGATAGAAAACTTGCAGTGCCTCGGCCCTCCGTGGCCCGACACCCCTGGATTATAGTATCTGAAACTGCCAATCAAAATTGAGCGCTGTTATCTTTGTAAAGGCAAAATTTCTGTGTATGAGCCAGATTATAGGTTAGATTATGTGTTTTAGTCTGCACAGGTGTAGAGGGGCACTGGTATCAAGGGCATAGGTAAGTGTGTACGGAAGTCCTACAGAACGTGCACTTCCTGGTGTCAGTGTGAGGAAGAGAGGAGAAAAATGCTTTTATACGTTGCATTACTCCATCAAACTTGCCACATCCATATCATCAGTTTGTCGTCCAGCTGTCATTATTTCATTCCATGTCTGATGGCTGCATGAAATCACTACGTGTTACAGTCCGATAAATCAAGCAAACCGAGTGCATTCTGGAGATCAGCATTTCTGTTGAAGCACAACTCAAACACGAGGACCGATCCCCACCCTCTCAGCAGCTAAAAGGCTGCCACAGTTTCATAGTGCTCTTGTTCTAGTGTGCATAATGAAATGGCTGGTGAATGGACAGTATTCTTTTTTTTTTTTACCATGAATTAGGCCCCAAACTTACATAAGAAAATACAAAAATATATACCATATTTGGATCATATTTTCGGAAAGGCTTCCAGTCCTGTGGGCGAGCAAGCTGTCACATGTTGCTATTTTCATACAGCAGTTCAAAGTTTCAGGATTTGAAACTGGATGAGTAATTAAAAAGAAAAGCATAGCCACAGATGCAGTGTTTATATCTAAATTATGTTTTGTTCTTTTGTGCCTTAGTGCAGGCACTTACTTTGTGACTTATTCTTTATTTTGCGCTCTTTAACCAATTCAGTGAATATTTCTTTACCTTTTCCAGAAATGTCAATTTGGCTCATGTCCTTTCCTCTATCATCACTGATGGTAGCCTTGTAAATTCCTGATGTTTTCAGAGAAAACTGGACAACAGAGGAAGGAAATGATAATATGCATTACATTTTTTGGCACATGAAGATATTCATAACCATCCTTGGTAGCTTGTTGAATGTTGCAAAACCTACTCAACAACAATTTTGAATTGTGCATACAACTGGCATGACTTTTAGAGTCCCTAGCATTACTGAGAATGATACAGACAGCATACACTGATGACATCTAAACAGTACAAAAATGTACATACCAGTTTAATTGCCAGTTTACAGACTCCTGAGGCCAGGTCAGGCTTCACATCAGGAATTATTTCTGCGTCTTCTCTAAACCAGTGAAACTCTGATTCTTTCTTCAAGTTAGCAACCTACAATGAAGAACACAATACAGCATTAAGAGCACTACATGGTAGAAAGCAGCAGAGGGCATAAATAATTCAGGACTAACAAATGTACAACACTATCGTTAACAAAAGCAGAACGTAAACAGGAGAGCAAGGGTTAGTGCATGACAATTGCTTGTGTTGTAAATATTGAAATACAGTGTACAGTTAATGTAATGTGTGGAATGTAGTGGAAAAAAGACTAATGTAGTTCATGTAGAATTACCGTACAAAATAGTGCAGAATGAATTGAGTGAGGTTACCCAGGGCTGGTGATATTAGTGCATTAATATTTCTGCATCCAAGCCTTCTTCAATGTTTTCCGAGTGGATGTTACTACGATGTTATATTGACCAACAAGAATGTGTATGCTGCATGTATTTTGTTTGGTTGTAGCTGGTTTGAATATGAATATGAAGTTGCATATGAAGATGTTTAGCTCAGAGGCTCACGGTCAGCAACCAGTACATTTAGCTTTGTTAACACAATGAATACTGTTGGCTTCTCAACCATTAATCAACCTCTCTGAGGCACTTTTGATGGTGTGAACCTCATCTTTCTTTAGAGAAGTAGTTCTCAAATAGTGGGGCGGTCCCCCTGGGGGAACGTGGCGAACTGTCAGCGGGGGCGTGAGAAGCAGGGAGTACTTTCAGTGCCAATATGTCCAAATGTATTATACTCAACATGCCAGTTGACTCTTGAATACACTTCACAGCTCTCCATTGTGTTGCATTTTCCTGGTTTTAGTTTCTAGTTCAGTTTCTACACCACAGATAAATAAATTGATATTATAAGTTGTCAGTAGTATTTCAAATGGGGTGAAGCGCAACAACATTTCTGGCCCCTAGGGGGGCGTGGCAGAAAATCAATTCTGTCAAAAGTGAGAACCACTGCTTTAGAGCAATTTAAATCTAGGAGTGTTGCACCTCAGTTGGTAAAGTTTTGTTGGTGCACCTAGATCTTAAACGTAAATCAGTGTCGGTGCTTTTAATGTAGCCAAACCTCCGGCTGTATAAGTCATAGCTAAGTGTGTTTAAGTTCAGGCTTTGTGAATGTTCATTAAGAGTCACTTTGGGCAGTTACTTTCACTCTGTCATGGGAATGAAAAAGGCGGCCCTGTCATGCAGTAGAGTTATACCCTGCAGTTAGTTACCCTAAATAATGTAGTGCTCTCTCTCTAACTCATTACACACAATATCACACTTTTTGCAGGCTGCTGGAAAAGGAGCGTATGCATGCTGTGCAGACGGATTAGTAACTTAATATATGTATGATTTTTTGTTTTTCTATCTAACTCACAAAGACAAAATGAAAATCAGTGTAATTTTTGTGAGTCTTGTTGTGGACCTTATCATGAAACACCATTATTTCTTTCACCCACTCTGAGCTGAATGGCTAATGAGCAATCCACAAGTGAGCTGTGTGTTTGCTTCAAGTGCAAATGTTCAATAATTGAGTTTGGCTGAGTTTACCTTACACGACAGTGTGACTGAGCAGTCATCTCCCACGTGAAGGGACAGGAACTCGCTGAAGTGGGGGCCTGTTGAGGCGCAAAGGGACACAAAAACACAGCGATGAAACATAATTACATTTAACTACTTGTGGCTCTTTATTACCTCAAATGCAGCCATAGCGGAATAAATATGAATAATTTAAAAGTGATTTAGCATTTTTTAATGCAAAACATTTCTCTTGATATGGAAAGTGTGGGGCCATAAAATGCAAGCGCTGTATGAATTTTTTAAAATCATTTACGAAGAAAATAATGCTCAATTTTAATTCACAAACAGAGGTATATTATTATACTGAGAGGTTTCCAATTGGTCAGTACAATACAAGGGCACAGTTCACCAGTGTGCATTGGGTCTCATCAGTCTCTGCAGAATATGTGTACTGTGCATGGTGTTCCTTTGTATTTTGTATTGAGTGAGTATTTAGTATTTAGTAGTTACTTTATTATTGTGTTTTCTCTTGTGTGTCTTTTGTGAGGTTTAGTGTTAGTGAAGTACAGTGCGAAATCTTTCTTACCCTCCTTGACTCTGATGTACTCTCTTCTCTGGTATTCAGCCTCAGCCAAAGCAGCCTTGAAAGCTGTACACACAGAGAGTCGTTTTAACAGGGCTGCAAGTGTTTCGCTATTGTTCACCCTTTTAGTGAGTGGGCATTTTCCATGAATTACTGTATTTATCAAATCCAGCTTGTCTACAGTATTTGGATCGGGGTGCTCTCCTTGAAAGTGCTTTGAACGCCACTATTATCCACCCAATGAGAAACTGTGGTTACTGTAGACATTACAGTAATGTATACTGTAAGTCAGGGACGTCCAAACTTTTTCCAGAAAGGGCAGCAGCCACCTATTATTACACATTAAATTGGTTTTCACCATTGTTGTTATTGTTGTTGTTGCTTTTGTTTTTTGTTTAATTGAATTGAAAAAATGTGAAGCGGGGCAATAAACAAGCTGTGGGCTGCAAATGGTCACTGGGACGTACTTTGGACACCTCTGGTATGAGTTCTCCTAACACAATATTGTTGTGTTTTGCACTGTGCCATTTGTATAATCTTAGCAAACCAGAACTGCACGGTACAACCACTATGCATCCCACCTGGCATCCCCCAATTTCATAAAGGTGGTGCTCAGTGTTCCGTGGTCACACACACACTGCCGTTAATTATTAATGTTGTACAAAAGGAGAAAGAGAAGAGAAGAGTAATGCACAAGAGGATGAATAAATTAGCAGATTGCCGGTATAACAAGTAGTTGCATCACTTTTGTTCTTTTTAGTTAACTGCTTAAGTTTGGTGCTGGTGGCAGCACGTAAAAAAAAACTGAAAGTGAAAGTGAAATTAGACATTGTAAGATGCTCAGTAGAGAAACCAATATTGGCTGCGTGCCCGCTCCAATCTGTTGAAAACATCATAAAGTATAAAGATGGTATCTTCACATGTGTGAAAGAATTTGCTACTATGAATTGGAAAGTGACAACATAGGAGGGTTCCTCCTCCCAATAGTGCTTTTGAAAACTGTACTCTACACATTAGAATACACACCAAAAGTATTAATGTTGCTTAGAGTATGTGGTGCGTCATTATCATCTTACCATCTCCAATCAGAACCAGAGAGCTCTGAGCCGTGCCGCCTCCATCAGTAATCTGGCAGGTGTATGTCCCTTCATTGTCTTCAGTGCAATGGTCCATGGTGAATTCAATGACGCCTGTAGACACGTCATGGAGCATTTTGTTGGGCTACAAAGAAGACAATGTTCTTTGTTTGTAGGGCAACCATAAGAAGGATGTTTCTTTGTATTATATTCAAAACGCTTGTAAATGGGTGCAATTATCTTGTGAAATGGTTTTGTAACTATAGCTCTCTCAGTAAATCCTTATTTTGCACTTCTTAACTGAATCATCCTCATATGGCCATTGCATTGCCAACTGCATTGCATTGCCAAAGGTTTTTTTTTTTAAATACTTTTGTTAGGTATTGTTTTTTTTAAACTATTCTCATACACTACAACTAGGTCTTACATCAGCTCCAGACAGTTCCTTGTCATTAACAAAGAATTTGTAGGTGACGTTGGAGGAAATCTCTTCAGCCTGAAGCCAGAACTTCATTCTGCCTCTCTCCAAAATTTTGTAGGCCAACTCTGACTTCAGTGGTATGACTAGAAAAAAAGAGGAAAATGTTTAAAAGAGGTTTTAAAAGAAAAGCATTCAAGTCCAAGTCCTCATTTCATTTCTTTCTCTGCCACTATGGCCTGAGGACAGCATTTCTCAGCATTCATAGGAGAGGAGACAAAAAGATGGGGAGGAGAGGAGGGGTGGGTAGTCAGATGGAGTGCAGAGGTGTATAGTCATCAGGTAGATGATGCAAAAGCAGGTAAGATGAGTTTGGATCCAAAAAGACAATTGTTTTAAAAGTTACACACAATAGTAGCGAACTCATTGTTCAGAATAATAGCAGTGCAATGTGACTAACCAAATTAAGTACTGTTATTAGTATATTTTTATTGCTACATGGCAAACAAGTTACCAGTATTTGCAGTAGATTCTCAGAAAACAAACAAGACCCAACATTCACGATATGCACGCTCGTAAGGCTGTGTAATTTGGGAAATTAGTTGAAAGGGGTCTTTAAAAAAATAGCAGTGCGGCATTCAGTCAGTAATCAATGTGTGACTCTGGTTTTGCTCTCCATTTTAATGCATTGGAGATCATTTTAGCTGAACAGCCAAAAAATGTATTGCATCTTTTCATAAACTTTCCCCTCTCCAATCAACATTATAATCCAAGTACACTATTCTCCTGAACAATGTCTTGGAAGACCCATTTTCCAAAGAGAGATGCATGTTCAACAAGTGCTGGTTTCATCCTTAAATAGGGACCACCTGATTCACACCTGTTTTTTCACAAAATTGATGACTCGTCATTGATTGAATGCCACACTGCTATTTTTTTGAACATACCCCTTTCAACTAATTACTCAGTTGCACAAAGTTAAGAATGTGAATGCTGGGTATTGTTTGTTTTCTGAGAATCTACTGCACCTACTGGTAACTTGTAGCAATGTAGCCATGTAGCAATAAAAATATACTTATAACAGTACTTAATATGGTTAGCTGACTGCTATTTTTTTGACCATCACTGATGAAGATGGGGAGAAAGATAGAGGGGTTAAAAACATTAACGGAGTCAACCAAATGGTACCTACTTGGGTGTCTTATGTCATAGCTGAGAACCAGCATCTTTGCCATCTCTGAAACACACACAACATATTTCATGTTCTGTACAAACTTTAAAACAACTGGCAACATTTAAAAATGTAAATGTGGGATTACTGTTTGCATATTATGAGTGTTTAGTAGAATTTTTTGTGCAATGAGCTTGTAACAATGCTTTTTGATGATAAATGTTTTATAAATATACCTTGCAAGACCTGTTTGTTTCATTTCATTTTTGATAAATTACATCATAAGTCATTATGAAAAATTACATATTTTCAGATGAAAAGTGCAAATTACTTTAATTGGTGAGCCAGATTGACATTGTTTGCATTATAGATGAGCATCCTAAATAATTCAATGTGTACTATAAATATTTGACACAAAAATGTAACGCGCACCGTCAGGGTTGATCGCAAAGCTGGACGAAACCCCGTCTGTGTTGGTGACTGAGACAGAAAATGTCCCAAAGTCTTCTTTATCGGCATTCTTAAAGATCAGCTTGGTTCTACAAAGCAGGGTGTTACAGGGACAAAGACAGGCAGATGAGTCACGTTTCTGATTTCAAAGAGTGTGTGCGTGTGTGTGTATATGTGTGTAATCTTACTTATTGCCTTCAGTCTCAATTGAAACTCCTTTGGAGAAATCTGTGATTTCCTGATAATCTCTCTTCCAGACAAACTGAGATCCGGCATTCATTTGGCACGACTCGAATGTGAAAACAATGTCACCCGTCTTCTCATCCACACAACAGGACATCTCCTGGGAGCCTGGATTACACACAAAGAACAACCATGACTGCGAATGCTTTGACTGCATTGTCTTTCCCAGGCAGTACCAACACCTGCTGTGACTGTTCATTATTGGGACATTTCAGTGCTGTAGCGCTCCACTTAAAAAGACGAAAAACTTGCATGTTTTAGTTTTTACCTGGCACAGCCTTAGCAGTGACAGGGTCAGAAGGCATTGAGGCCATGCCTAAACCGGCTGCATTGACAGCACGCACCCTGAGGTCATAAGTGCAGCCCTCCTCCAGACCTGTTACCTAGGAGACCAAAATATACTGTAGGTTGATGAAAGGTCCTCCATAATGTGTGTGTTTTTTGTTGTTGTTGTTGACAACAAATATAACATGCACTTTTTAGAGCTAGTAAATCACTGTTTTATTTTCTACTAACATCAAATGTTCTGCATCCTACAAACAAGGTCTCAAACCAAAGTGTAATGGCCGGCTTTGTTCACTAGATGCCAGTGTCACACAGGTAGCTGTCAGCAGTGGCCGTGACACACTCCACATAAATTACATTGTGCATTGAAAACGATCATATCCCTAACTGTATCAAGGATTTCACAGAAGGGACCAGGACAGTTTATTTTAAGCACCAAAGTTAATGTCTAAGATGACTGAATTAATTGTGTAAAATAGATCACATCATAAAAATAATGCAACGCACATCTAATAAATAAACAAGCATTGCTCTCTCTACACATGAAAAGGTACCCTCACCTTGAGGAAGCATTGACTCGTGGCTTCCTCATTGGCTGTGGTCCATTCATTAGTGCCCTTCTTAGCATATTCCACATGATAACCAGTGATGGGTCCAGAACCAATGTAGACTGGTTTTTGCCACTCAAGTACGACTGAGTCATCTCTAACCTCGCAAGTAGTCAGATCATACGCGGGGCCTGTAGCATGGCAAACAGTATCAACACTTACATGGTTAAAATGTTTTTTATTCCCACAGTAAACCTTCTTTTCCATATTTTCTTCTCTCATTTCACTGTGAAACAAATACTTTGTATATTTGTAGCAACCAACCTGGCTCAGGCATAGTCCATGTCTCACAGGTGAAGTCAGCCGAGTGTTGCGACGCTGGTCCCAGGCCAGCAATGTTGGCCGCATGAACTTGAAACTGATAGACTTCTCCTAGTGTAAGGCCGTCCACCTGTCAGTGACAGCAGTACCATTGTCAACATGCTGCAAAATGGAATTCTCCTATAAGATGGGACACAAACTCTCAAGCAACCACTAACCATGTTCTACCACATTTACCTTGTAAAGTCTCTCTGCGATTGGTGGAATATTGATCTCCCTCCACATGCTTGTTCCTCTGGGTCTCTTATCTACATAATATTCCTTAATCGTTGTACCTCCAGAGTGAAGAGGCTTCTTCCAGCTCAGGACCATTGAATGTCCATCACAGTTTACCAAAGCAATCTTATAAGGAGCAGAGGGCGTGGCTAAATAGAAGAGATGTCGTAATGAATTCTAGAGAAACAACACTAGTAAATAACATCATTCATTATAATAGTAATGGAGGAAATACTGACTGAGGGCAGCCTTTACTGTAAGAGGTGCAGACTCTTGGGATTCCTCACTAAGGCCAATCTCATTGATAGCCTGGACACGGAACACGTATGTTTCTAGGGTCGTCAGACCGCTAACCACAAACCTGCAGGAAGAGACATTAAGTCCATCCATCCATCCATCCATTTTCCTCCGCTTATCCGGGTCCGGGTCGCGGGGGCAGCAGCTTCAGTAGGGAAGTCCAGACTTCCCGGTCCCCAGCGACCTCTTCCAGCTCCATCGGGAGGACACCAAGGAGTTCCCAGGCCAGCTGTGAGACATAGTCCCTCCAGCGTGTCCTAGGTCTTCCCGGGGGCCTTCTCCCGACTGGGCATGCCCGAAACACCTCACCAGGGAGGCGCCCGGGAGGCATCCGGACTAGATGCCCGAGCCACCTCAACTGGCTCCTTTCGATGTGAAGGAGCAGCAGCTCTACTCTGAGCTCCTCCCGGATGGCCGAGCTCCTCACCCTATCTCTTAGGGTGAGTCCAGCCACCCCAGGTGGAGACATTAAGTATGGAATGAATATTCGTAGTGTGTAGTGTGTCCACATATCTTTATTGGAAACCTACTTTGTGCTCTTGTGTGGTTTGTGGTTGGCTGAGGTCCAGTCTTTGGACCCCTTCACACACTGATCAATGTAGTAGCCGATCAGATTGTTGGGTTCTTTTGGAGGAGCCCACTGGATGAGGACAGAGGTGTCTGTTTCTCGGGTTGCAATAACCTGGCCGGGAGCTGAAGGCACACCTGAACCCAAATAATAAACAACTTGCGTTAAAACAAAATTACAGCAATTCAAATGACCAGACTGCTTACAATGTCTTTCCATTAAATATGTGGACAAATCAACTACAAACCTTTAAGCTCTTGTGTTTCAATGGCTGCACTTGGCTCTGATGGCTCGCTGGTCCCATACATATTGGCAGACAAGACTCTGAACTTATACTGTTTACCCTCGGCCAGGTCAAAGACAGCATAGCGAGGAGAGCGAATGGGGACCTGAGTGTTAACACGCTGCCAGGCATCGCTGTCCGCCATGCTCTGTGACAGACGGACACAATTATAATTACATGTATTATAATTACTACTTCTCAGGTGTAGTGAGAATGCGGTTGTGCACCACAGTATAGCCTACACATGATGGCCATGGTAGCTTAAATTAAAAGCTGTTGCATGTGTTGTCACAGAAACAATTTTCTATCTTTTTAAGTGTTTTGTCAGATTATTGTCAATGCTCGGAGTCTATTGATCACGAGGGATAACTTATTACACAGTGGAACCTTGGTTAGCGTCATTAATTCGCTCCAGAATATCAGACTCTAGCCAAAACAAATGCTAACTGAATCATGTACCATTTATTACATGTCAATGTACCCGCAAGTGAGAACAACATTCATGATGGTTTTGACATTGTGGAATATTCTTTTCTATACACTATATGCTAAATGCCTCACCTTTTCTATGTAATACCACATGGGAACCTTGCTGGAATATGCCGGAGCTTTCCAGCTCAGAACAACGTACGTTCTGTCAGTTTCTGATGCATAAATTCCCGATGGAGAACTTGGAGGCTTTCCCTCAGCTGCACACAACACACAATAATATACTAACATACTGTATATACACAAAAATACAGTACACATAGTTACACTTCTAATCTGCACAGCAATATACAGTACAAGAAAATACTAAAGGCAGTAAAACACACCTTCAACTTCATCATGGTAAGACACAACGTTCAGCCTTTCTCCGAGTTTTTTAGCTGTAAAAATAGAGAACACATATTCTCATTAGACTTTTTTCTCTTCACATTCATATTTTTACTTTATTTTTGTAAAATGACCGCTGATTTTTCCATATTTTCTATTATTGCTGTTGCTTTATTTTTAAATTTTTCTTGTTAGATTATATTTTTACAATGTGCCATTGGCCAATAAATAAAAACAAACATGGAATGTAAATGGCCCCTTTCCTATATATAAATTGATTTATTCTTGGTATCTCATTATTTCTGTTGTTGGAAATCGCAAACACAAGTATTAGAATCATTTGTTAGCATTTGTTAAATCCTTGACTGGTTTTCAAAAGTGTGTATGATTGACGTCACTATTCCAGTGCAACCCACTGTGCAGCCTCTCAAACTCAGTCGGGTCCAGTGCAGCGATGGGATCAGACATGCGGGATGGTTTGCTGATTCCGTGGGAGTTGACGGCTCTGACCCTGAAGTAGTAGGAGTGTCCCTCAAACAGGCCGGGCACAGGGTATTTACAGATCTTAATTGGGTGATCGTTGCACTGTGTCCAGTTTTCTGTTCCAACCTCGCATCTACAAGAGTAAATGATCACAATGAAAGGAAGACAGAGAAAGTAAGGTACATTCATTCATTCATTCATTCATTCATTCATTCATTTACTATACCGCTTATCCTCATTAGGGTCGCGGGTATGCTGGAGCCTATCCCAGCTGACTTTGGGCGGGAGGCGGCGTACACCCTGGACTGGTTGCCAGTCAATCGCAGGGCACATATGAACAAAAAACATTCACACTCACATTCACACTCTAATGGACAATTTAGAGTCAGCAATTAACCTAACATGCATGTTTTTGAAATGTGGGAGGAAACCGGAGTACCCGGAGAAAACCCACACATGCACATTGAGAACATGCAAACTCCACACAGAGTTGCCCAACAAATATTCGAACCCAGAACCTCCTGACTGTGAGGCCCAACATGCTACCCATTCACCCACCGTGTGGCAAAGCAAGGTACAGTATCTAATAATTCTATAAAGTACATTGAAAGGAAAAGGTTTTCTTGACTTTAAAAGTAATTTTTTGTTATTAAATTTATTGGAAACGCCTACTTGTCCACAAAGTATCCCAAGATTGGACCCTCTGTAGTGGTGTTGGGAGGTTTCCATGACACAATGACATAGTCCCTGTTGGCATCGTGGATCTTCATGTCCATTGGAGCACCAGGTGCACCAGGTACTGGGGGAGGACCATCTATACAGGAAGTTTGTGACATTGTTTTGGTAACATAACATCTCATTTATACAGTGTATTGAGAGGTCAGGGCTCTCAAGTTGTGCACCCAACTCATCCATGCATGCCTTTATGGACCGTTCTTTGTGCACTGGGGGACATTCTTGCTAAAATATGAGACTAAATGTCTTGGTAAAATTATTGTGGGTCCACCTTTCTTACCTGCAACAGACACGTATGCACTATGTTCTGCTGTTCCTCCTTTGGTGACCATACGTAGTGTGTACAAGCCTTCGTCATCTTTGTAGAGGTTAGGAAGGCTCAAGGTGCTGATTCCTCGACCCGTTTTAATCTTCACCCATTTAGAATCAAACAAACGAGTATCTAGACAATGCAATCAAGTATCTGTTTATACAATTGCTCTGGGTGGAAATTATTTCAGTCTTAAGCTTTAGAAATGATGTAACACTATAATTGGTATCTAATTACCATCTCTGTACCACTGTGCCTCAGGCTGCAGGTTGGCCAGGTTGGGTTCCAGGTTCATGGTGGCAGTCAGAGTGGCGGACTCTCCTTCAGAAGCAAACACCGGACTAAACTTGTCCACAAAGGTAATGTTAATTTTGGTGAAATGGATTTTCGGAATCTCGGAAACTGTGAAACACAAGAGAACAAACAAATAAATTGTTATCGAGAAATTTAATCATCAGTATCATCAGAATCAGTTAACTGAGGCCAGTACCATTGTAAGGTATCCACCCATATGGACAAAAGTCCTCTTGCTTGTACCCTGTAAGAGTAAAAAGAGAATTAACCTGTTTCAGCCAAGTCCCGGTGAACATGTAATGTGGACTTACTCTTCACAATGATGGAGGCCTGACTAGAGGCTTGTCCATGGATATTACCAGCCACAACTGTGTACTGAGCTGTATCGTCAGTACAGCATCTGCAAAAAAAGTAAAACTAATGCTTAAATTGCAAAAATCAATTTGTGCTTGTAAGGTCAATGGCAGACGCTACTATTTTTTTAACACACTCCTTTCAACTAATTTCCCAATTGCACAGCCTTAAAAGCATGCATATCATGAATGCTGGGTTAAGTTTGTTTTCTACTGCACCTACTGGTAACTGGTTTGCCATGTAGCAATAAAACTATACCAATAAAAGTGATTAATCTGTTTAGTCACATCGTACCCCTATTATTTTGAACATTACTGTATATGCAGATCATCAGAATTCCAATTAGCAGCAAGAAAAGCTTGGGTAAACCCAGGTACACAGTCTGTAGCTCATTCAGGGATTTTGGCCATTCTCCTGTTGTTAGTAGTTAAAACAGTCTGCATGCCTGAAAAAAAATTCAAATTCCTACATCCCAAGGCTAATTTTAACAGTGTAAACATGGTTGATTGGCTAAAACTGTGTGTACATAAGAGACAGAAGGATCTGATGACAATTGGCTGACAGGCGTGAGAGCATGAAAGAGAGAGAGAGAGAGAGATGGCTGCAGGAATCTTAGCCTATCGTGTAACACTGAGGTCAGCATTTGAACAGCTGAGCTCCTCAGAAGGGGAGGGAGGGCCGCAGGTCACTCACACTGTGGTCCACCCTGATGATGTAATCTATGAGGTCCACTGTAAGTCAGTCAATTCATGATTTGAACTTGATCCAAAATATATTGATGTTGAAAGACTGAATGGACAAAAGTAGTTTGCCTTTATAGTACTTCATCTACCCAAACAAAGGTGCTTGATGGGGTTGTGGGCAGCGTCCTCAAATTATTTGTAACCAAACTAACCCAAGCATGCCTTTACGGATCTTGCTTTGTCTGCTTGGTCAAGAAAATGGTTAAAAATGTTTAAAATAAACATTATAAATAAAATATATGGCTTCCTGTCAAACGGCACCAACAGTTTTCAGTAATTCACAATGTATCTACCAAACCTCCCTACTGATTCATCAGAACAAGTCATCGCATTTTGGATATTGACTGTACCTTGAAATCTCCAGAGAGTGGACTCCACCTTTTGCTTCAACCAGATACTTCCCAGATGACATGTCTAGGACCACACCATCTTTATACCTGAATTTCATAAAATATTGTAACACTGAAATTGAGACAGGATCATCTTTTGGTATTGGATTGATTTAACTGTTTTTACTCACCATTTCACAATTGGCAGAGGGAAACCTTCCACAGTGCAAAAGAGTTTGATCGGAGTGTTTTCAAACACTGTGTGAGACCTGAGTCTGACCAGGAAGCTTGGCCCCCTGATCATTGGCTCCTCTCGCACGTATTTACGCGGCATCTTCATGTTTAACTAGATAGGAAATGAAGCATGCCAATACAACATTAGTGCTGCTCACGCACTCCTTATCTGGTTAATGGATGTTTGGATGTTTTTTCAGATGCAACATTTCAACCAAATATTGTGTAAATCAGTTTCAAAATGAGAGGAGCGAGACAAGTAATACTACATGCATGCCTGAATACAAGTCTTTCATTGATTCTTACCACTTCCTGGATGTGGGCTCTTGTTTTATATTCATATCTGTCCACCATCTCCTGAGAACTAAACAGATAAAATATTCAGTCAGTTCAAAAACAGATTTGTCATTTACCCTAGCAGGCATTAAAATAAATATCATGAATGAAAATAGTTTGTATCTTGTTATTAAAATATTTAGAAAATGTTATTAAAATTGATATTGAGAAAATAAAAAAAAAAGATTTAAATTGCAGAGAAACAGATGCTAGGCAGCGTAGCATGACTCTAATGTTAAATGACTGCTCAACATTAGCGCAAAGGACAAAAACAGATTGCTCAACACTGCCCAAAAAAAGTAATTTGCTCAGCAATGATCGATTTGGGAAAACAAAATGCTAAATGTGAACTGCAAACACAGCACAAAAAAAAAAGGTTGGCCAGTTTAGAACGTTGTTAAAATAAAATTACACTAATGGAAAACAACAGCAAAATATGGACATATGAAAAACGTCAAAACATTAGGAGAATAAAGTTATAATAAAAAGTGATAAAAGTTGCAATATTATGAGAAAATACAAGAATAAAGTCCTAACATTATGATGAAAAAATAATTTTAGTAGTATAAAATTGAAACAGTACAGAGAAAAAAGAAAAAGTTGTAATACCATGAGAAAAAATAAACAAAGAGTAAATGTGGACCCAGGTTGGGAAAAATATTATGTGAGTTAAGTCAAAATATTTTGGAAGAAAATATTAATATAATGAGAAAAAATATAAATTTGAAATATTTCCAAAAAAAAGTAAAAATGAGCAAAAAATTGCACTGGAGTAGGTTCCTGCAAACCTAAAAGTGGCGTGACCCAATCTTCAAACTCCAAATTAGGACATAAGGAATGTGACCCATGCCCATACTAACAATGCAACGACCCCTCCCAGGATGAACCTGACTCTGCGCAACAACATGTGAACAGTGGCTCACCTCTGACCCCTCTACAATACAAGAAGAAACGAAGACTTTGTAAAAAATATTGTATAAGTTTGTTGTTGAACCTCGTTTAGTCAGTGTCATGTGCGTACAGAAAATGCACACATTCTTCCGACTAACTTAGAACAACAAAACAGTTAAATGGGATAAATACTTGCCCATTATACACTTTATAATAAGCTGTATTGTTACGTGACTGACCGACAAGGATAAACAGAACTTTTCTGTTTACTTGCTGTTTTTGACTTTGCTGAATGTTACTATGTCTTTAAAAAATGATGACACAGAGATAAACTCCAGAGTGTTTCCAACAAAGCCAAAAGTGGGAAGTTGTGTTTGCCATGTCAGGTGATGTCTAGACTGTTGTTATGCCCTTCAGCAAAAGTCGCTCAATTTCTGCTTCTTAAATATAGAAGAGAAAGCTCCACAGTCCTGGGAATTTGGAATATCCTGAAAGGCGACTAGGATGACAATCAAAGATGTTGCCATGGGGAATTAGCAATAGTGATGGCACAGAAAAAGCCATGTGATGTTGCATTTTAACAGAAGAATCAAGACAGTCTGAATTATTGTCAAAAACAACTGAACAGATTTTGGTGTGCAAAAGCCACAAAATAAACATGTGCAAGTGAACTGTGTTAGATGATAGACTATTTTGTGCTTTTTGTTTGCCTAAAAGTTGACAAAATTTTGTACAAACTTTATGGAATGGTGGGGAACCTTGGTACAGATGCACATCCAGTATTTATTTATTTTTGTCATGTTTGTTAATATTGCAAGAAGCTATTATTGTCATTGTTCTTAATTTCTCAGCAAATACAGAAGATAGGTATCTATGGACATGTATAATTTGGTGCTTTCTGACTATTTTATGCTTCAACAATTGTTGTAATTACCCATATTGTTTGAAATTGTGAGGGAAGATCATCCAGGACATACACAGTTGTACTTCGCCACACCGCTGTTTGAATTTATATCTTTTTTTTTTTACTGTAATAAATCATGCCGTTTCACTGTTTGCTTAAAAAAATCCATATTTAAGCAAATTTTATATCACTAAATATTAGTATTGTTACTTGTTCTATGTTACTTGTTCTATGAGGCAACAGACTTTTATTACAGGTTTAAATTGACAGGCACAGACACAATAACAATAACAACATAATAACAGTAATAATCCCCCTATCCATTTTCTATGCCTCTTATCCCCATTAAGCTTGTGGGAGAATGCTGGAGCCTATAGTAATCATAATAATAACACAAGTTATTGTTGTTGCTGTAACCCATGCCAGGCTAAAACTCAACTCTGAACCCCTGACGTCATTTCCTGTCCTCCTCACATCCGGAACACATTTACTGCACCACATTTATGCATGTCTTAAATGTAGTATTTTCTCTGATTATATCGACTATATTGGGTAATACAAATGTAAAGGTGCCAATACGGGAATTAGTTCATGTCTAGAGGGTTCTAATAATGTAATAAAGTAATAAAGAATAACAATGTTATAAAGAAGCAAATCTACTTTGCTGAAATGTACTATTTAACCAATTAACCGCAAGAAAAGAGTGATGACTGTATATCACTTTTGGTGTTGGGAGTAATAGAGTCACTTTCCCATTAAACAGTAAGGACACATAATACACACCGCCTTCACATTATCTTGAGTTTTCACAAGGAAAATAAATTAACATGAAAAAGCCACAGCCAAAAAAGTTGGTCATCTTAGGAAACTGACATGCTGCATAATAGCAAGAAATTAAAAAAGAAGCAAGAAAAATAAGCCAAAGGAAAAATAATATTGTTTTTTAAAGAGGTGAAGCTGTGAACTACAGCAAATCACAAACGTAACACAGAGGAAGCACAGGGAAATAACGTGACAGAAAACGTCACAAACATTCTTCCCGTGAAACTACATGACAGTGTTTAGGCAGTCATGAGTTGGCGTGAGGGAATCAGACAGTTAAAAGCAGCGCTTGATCTCACTTTCTTCTTAATGCAAGCTGTCAGAATGGACACAACCATTCTTGACAAAAAGAGGAGCGAGTTTTCTAACTGGGGTACGCTCGGGTGTTTTGACTGCTGTCTTAACAGAAGGCAGCATCCTTATGTGCCCTCGTGTTACGTGTCACACGCAATAACATCCACTTTAAGACTTCATTCATGTTCAATTCCAGCTTGCTGAATACCTGGGAGTGAATTCTTACGGTGTTGAGATGGGTCTGACATCAACAGATACAGTTTGAATTTAGCAGCTTCACTCTATCATGTTTTTTCAAAAATAATAGAATAAATATATGAATATTATATTTAATATTATAATTATATTATATGTTATATTAACCGCCGCACGGTGAATGAGTGGGTAGCGCATTGGCCTCACAGTCAGGAGGTTCATGGTTCGAATCTCCTTTGGGCATCTCTGTGTGTAGTTAGCATGTTCTCCCCGTGTGTGGGGGGGCTTTCTCCGGGTACTCCGGTTTCCTCCCATATTCCAAAAACATGCATGTTAGGGTAATTGGCGACACTAAATTGTCCATAGGTGTGAATGTTTGTTTGTCTATATGTGCCCTGGGTTCAGGGTGTACCCCACCTCTCGACCAAAGTCAGCTGGGATAGGCTCCAGCATACCCATGACCCTAATGAGGATAAGCGGCATAGAAAATGAATGAATGAATATATGTTATATTTAATATTTTCAAGCACAAAATTGTCTAAACAAACTAAAATATACATTCAAGGCATTCAAAAGACACATTTGAAGACGCTGAAATGCAGTATTGGTCACTGGGAGTAAGTAGTGTTACTTCGGGTTACTTGAATGCTACAACAACAGGCTTTTATTGCAGGCTTGAATTATATCACAACAGGCACAGTAATACCTAATAAAAACTATTACTGTACTACTACGGCGCTACTGTTGCGGCTATAACCCACGCAAAGCTAAAATCCAACTCTAAACCTCCCTGTCGCTTTCAGGTCCCCCAGGCCACACATTTATAGCTACACACAGAAACACTAGTCATATTATGTACATAATATATATATATATATATATGTGACTATATATATAGTCACATATGTCTTAAATGGCTTATTTGCTATTCTTTGTCTTTTATATCGGCTATCAAAAGTGTAAAAGTGACTGTAGGGGTGTTCATTTGTAATAATGTTTTAAAAAAACATTTTTAGAAGGTCCGAAACAGGTTGCCTGTGCTCTAACTATAAAAATATAGTATATAGTATAGTATATATAGTTATAAAGGGAATGCTGCTTTGCGTAAATTCACTTGTCATGTTCGCATTTGGAACAAGTTAACCGGAATAAACTAGGGGTTAGAGTAATATGAACTGCAAGCACATTCCTTGCAGCGCAGCGTGGCTGCAGTTGCAAGTTTAGCATCACCAAAGCTGACTACTGTTAAAACACTATTATTAGTAATAACACCAAAGGCAGCATTAGAATCATTACCATTCAGTGTGTTTAAGCCGTAATTAGCATCAGCGCATAACCAGTACCTGCTGTACTCTTTCACCACATACTGGGTCTGTTTATGGTGGTACTCATGGTTGTAATTCCCTCGTTTGATCCACCCCGACATGGTGACACTGCAGATACTGACCTGTTGGACCAGCAACACACACGTATACTTACATGATAATGGTACACAACGGCCGTTGCCTGCGATAAGCCAAGGTAACACATGACAATAAACCATGACACACAACCATAAAGTTGACAACAACTGTGGAAGAGATTACCTGATTACCTTCCATTTGATGGTACAGGGGTACCTAATGAAGTGTCCAGTGTTGTGATATCACTTTCAACAACATGGGAATTTGCCTCACACATTCAGACACATGGAGACATGACGGCCTCACTGGCAGCCCTCACAATGACAAGGTGACACTTTAAGACACACGTGCTCACACGAATAAACAAAGACAGGGGTCTATTTGGGGACGAGAGGGTGGTGGATGTGAGAAGCCTTTTTATTCCAAAACTAAATCCAGGATTAGGTCACTCACTTAGCAATTGTGGACTCAATAATTTTCTCTTAATCAAAAGATTGTTTGATGAATGTGGGTTATGGAACCCAGTGCCATAATCAACACTATTGAACATCCAAAAACCATGAAAAAGTAATCTTGCACCATCTCCACGTACTGTAGTAACAAAACAACACAATGTGAAACTTGAACAGATTCTCCCTGTCCGCCCAGTCCCGGAAAGATATTCAATACATGCAACTCTGGCAAAGATGCTCCTATTTCCACACCTCTGTAACACTCACCCGAGCTAAGCGACACCATCCATGTTTAAGTACCGCACCCCAAACTGTCAACCAGATAAATGGCACATTCACCATTGGCCTCTGAACCCTACAATATGCTCACAACCAGCAGTGGGAGGTCAAAATGTTCAGTGTTTCTCTCAATAGTGAGAAGAAATGCAGCTGACAACTTCAACTGCACACAAAACATTAAAATATCAAACCAGCAGACATGCAGATAAGCTACAGTACAAACGTCAGATGACACCTGAGCCTCTTGCTCTGTAACAGTAAACCTCTGCCCAGCCATAACTGTACAAATCTGTGAGATTCCAACCTTGGATAAAACATCAAGCATACAATTAACACAGTGACATTAAGTTGAAAGGACATGACATTCTCTTTAATTTATTATACAACACAGGTGTCACTGTTCCAATCACACACACATCGCTAAATCATTAACGGCTCTTATTTTATTACCCAGCAAAACTGATTTGTACATTTATTTCAACACATCTTCATCACTAATGTTTGTCATCTCTGCATACGACAATATCAGACCCATTGCTTGTGTTCAGCTCCGCTCCCTTACTGTACCCCTTCATCCTGAGCCCACCTGCTCCTCTCCAGTGTGGGAGAAAAGAAGATTAGAAAGCCAAATACGGGGAGGACTTGTGACAAAATGATTATTTCAAACGATTTGACAAAAGCTTTCGCTCACCCCTTGAGATTTCCTTTGCAGCGACTTCGGTTGTCAGCCCAAATCCACAGAGGGAGTCAGCCTAAACCAAGTACAAGGCCAACAAAACCTCTAGCGTCTCCAACGGACCCCCACCTGCCTCTCCCTGAGGCCTTAAAAGGAGAGAGAGGTGCCTATATATAACTAGGATCCTTCAAGACTCAGGGCTGCTTTAACCAGTCACATATTGGATTAACATAGTTTTGCCAATACCAGGGGTGTCCAAACTTTATTTTTCCCCTAAGGGTCAAAAATAAAAAAAATATTTTATTTACTGTATGTATATACTGTATATATATACAGGGTGTTCCAAATAAAATGTACTCACACTTTAAATAATTATAAAGTAAGTGTTTATTATAATTTGTTCAATTTTCAACATGTCAAAGAGTTTACAAACATCATTCTCTTTGAAAGATTTGAAACATCATTTGTTTGTTTTGTCACCACATGTTCTCAAATTGATTACCGTTCCGGTCCAGACACTGCCGACAACGTGAAGCGATGGCATAGCACACATCATAAAACAGTTGTCTTGGTATTTGCGTGCATTCACGTTCAATGGTTGCTCTCAATTCAGTTCAGGTATCCCCATAAAAAGAAGCCCAGTGGTGTGAGGTCTGGTGAACATGGAGGGAAGGATCTAACATTGCAATGGTAGTGTGGGGGTGCCTTTCTTGATGAGGGCTTGCCAAACAGGTGGATTGAACAGAGGAGTTTTGTTGAATACCCTCCATGTTCACCACACCTCCCACACGAGACTTCTTTTTAGACAAAGTCTACGCAATGAGACCTGCAACATTCGCTGAATTGAGAGCAACCACTGAACGTCAATGCACGAAAATACCAAGACTATTGTTTCGTATTGTGCTATTCCATCGCTGCGTGTTGTCTGCTTCATTTCACTTCTAAAATATCACTGTGTTTGTCTGCTATATTCTATATTATATATAATGTATTTTATCATCTTCTAACTGTACTTACAGGTAACTCCAGACTGTATTTGATCATCTTAGAACCGATCATTGGCTGAGCCTTTGCCATTCTGGTTACAGTATTCTTTGATCCATTGTGATAGTTGTCTTCCGTTTTCTGCCATGTGTCTCTGGTTTTGCTCTCCATTTTAAGGCATTGCAANATATATATATATATATACACTGTATACATATACACACACTGGTGTTATAATAATAGCAGTCCAATGTGACTAACCAGATTAATCACTGTTATTAGTATATTTTTATTGCTACATGGCAAAGAAGTTACCAGTAGGTGCAGTAGATTCTCAGAAAACAAACGAGACCCAGCATTCATAATATGCACGCTCTTAAGGCTGTGCAATCGGGCAATTAGTTGAAAGGGGTGTGTTCAGAAAATAACTGTGACTTTACAAACTCAAAACTATTTTGTACAATTTTGGCAATCCTGTGAATCACTAAACTAATATTTAGTTGTATGACCACAGGTTTCTTATAACTCCTTCACACCTGTGTGGCATGGAGTCAACCCACTTGTGGAACCAGCTGTTATTCCACTCAAAGATACTTTAACAGATTCATTCAACATTTTTTTGGTTTTGCTTCAGAAACAGCATTTTTGGTGTCATCCCACAAGTTATTGATTGAATTTAGGCTGGCCACTTCAAAACATTAATTTTGTTGGTTTCAAACCAAGATTTTGCTCATTTAATAGTGTGTTTGGGGTCATGTCAAGGACATGTCACCCTCAGCATAAGGCAATTTGACCTCTTCAAGTATTTTGACATATACAAACTGATCCATGATCCCTGCTATGTGATAAATAGGGCCAACACCATAGTAGGAGAAACATGCCCATATCATGATGCTTGCACCACCATGTTTCACTGTCTTCACTCTGTATTGTGGCTTCAGAGTTTGGGGGTCATCTCACAAACTGTCTGCGGCCCTTGGACCCAAAAAGAAACATTTTACTCTCACCAGTCCAGAAAATATTCCTCTATTTCTCTTTAGGCCAGTTGATGTGTTCTTTGGCAAATTGTAACCTCCTCCGCACATACCTTTTTTTAAACAGAGGGACTTTGTGGGAGATTCTTTTAAATAGATTAGTTTCACACAAACATCTTCTAACTCTCACAGTACTTACAGGTAACTCCAGACTGTATTTGATCATCTTGGAACTGATCATTGGCTGAGCCTTTGCTATTCTGGTTACAGTATTCTTTGATCCATTGTGATAGTTGTCTTCGGTTTTCTGCCATGTGTCTCTGGTTTTTCTCTCCATTTTAAGGCATTGCAAATTTTTTAGCACCTGTTCATAACATTTTCACTCTTCAATCACCATTTAAAAAAAATGTTTCGCTGTTTTTCTGAACAATGTCTTGAACAACCCATTTTCCACAGGCTTTCAAGGAGAAAGGCATGTTCATGCCTAAATAAGATCAATTATATGGCTATAATGTACATACAAGCTATAATGCATATAATGGCATAGCATTAGCGAGCGCCTCAAATAGCTCTCATCGGCTTTGCCGGTAACTAGCAGCTTCTATCCTAAATTTTAGCTCGCAGTTCCAAGCAAAACGAGAGACGTCTCAAATCTAAAACACTCGTTATTTGGGACACTTAAAGACAGGGTATCACTGACTGAATGACAAAATAATACCTGCAGTGCACCAGTAACTTCCCGCAAGTCACAGCAACACAAAAACTTTGGTCTTGTTGAGAGACATTTGCCAGAGCTTTGGAGCTAATGCAAATACTAATTTATTTGCTCATTTTTGCTCCAGCTTCTAGCTTCTCAAAAATCTGCCGCCGCTGGGGTTCCTCAAATTACGGTGTGGGCCGAGGATCAAACAGAACCTACGCATGTTAAGCCTGTGTCAAAAAATGTAGTGCCGTTACAGGACACTTTGGTTAACGCATCATTCATTCATTCATTTATTTTCTATACCGCTTATCCTTATTATGGTCGCGGGGATGCTGGAGCCTATCCCAGCAGACTTTGGGCGAGAGGCGGGGTACACCCTGGACTGGTCGCCAGTCAATCGCAGGGCACATATAGACAAACAAACATTCACGCTTACATTCATACCTATGGAGAATTTAGAGTCGCCAATGCATTAACTTTGACAGCCCAAATTATATATATATATGTGTGTGTATATATATATTTACATATATATACTGTATTTTTTCCGTATTTATATATATATATATACAGTATACTGTTTTTGTTTTTTTCTAAGACAAACCTTTGCATTATTATTAATATCAACATTTCAGCTTTTTCTCTGTACATTGTGCTTTTTGCTTTATTTTATTTATTTTTCCCATATATTATTTCTACAATGTACCAAGGGCCAAGGAACTGCCCTATATAGTTTGGATGTGAGCAATGTTATTATATCCTCATTTGTGGCATCTTAGTTAAACACACACCGATAATAATGAACTATTGTATGTCCAACATCACACATGACTCTGAAATCAGAAGTTGCTGTCCCTCTCTAGAAACATGCCACATACTAATCACATCATAACAGAAAATAATTCTTTAAACAATTCTGTTTGAATTAGATGATGGGGGGGAAAAAACAAAAAAAGCAACTATTTCACTAAGTGTAGTTCAGGTTGTCATATGTGTTGAAAATGGACAATGGATGGATGTGAGCCTACTCCTTTTAATTGAGAAATTGGTCTCCTTAGCTGGTGTTACTTTAGAAGAGTTAATATGTAAAGTGTAAAGTGTATCCACACATTAAAATGCACTTTTGTACTTCTTTCTCAGGAACAAACACAAACATTGGCCTGATGATGGCGATGATGTGTCAAACAGACTATTTCATGTTTGTTAATTATGTTGTTATACTATAACATAACTTCCAGTCCAGATGCAGTTTTCACCTCAACGCAGACATATGCTTACATTTGTAATATTGCGTTATTATTATCGCAGATGGAAGGCATTGTGTTTGTTGAATGACAAATATATATTACATTATATTTTAAGTGGCACTGAAGTCTCTCCTCAAATTATTTATCTTAACTCGGATATGTCCTAAGTCACCGAGTTGCACACTGAACTTTGGCCAGAGTGTTTATTTATAAAACAAGCTACAGTTACAACTTGGCCTATTCCTGACACAGCGGATACCCTGTGAAAAAGCACATACAGTATGAGCCATTTCAAATGTGTTGATTAATCAAAGGCCTTAAAACGTGTAGGTATTTAGAATCATTAAAAAATCCCTGTGACCCTAATGAGGATAAGGGTTATAGAAAATGAATGAATAAAAAATATCCTCATCACAGGTAACAAGAATGTATGGAAACTCCTGTGCAGCACCAGTGCAGGATTTGCAACACCGAGTGTGGTCAAAAAGAGCCCCCTTTTGGTCGTATGATAGCAGTGTGACAACAAAGCTCCGAGATATTTTTAGCCCATTATGTTGCTGCCAGACAGTGAGTGACACGTTGGTAAACCTATATTCTAAGTGGTGGTAATTTTCTTTCATTCCCCAGAGACGTAGCTCCGTTGAATTATTCTGGTTTTCTCCTCTCCTGACAAGATTAATTTTGCACATTAGATTATAATGGCTCATTAACTTAATAAGAGCCCCTTGGCTATTCATACGTTTAATCAAGCCTGTCTGATGAACATAAAATTGTGTGTGTGGGAAAATGCAAAAGCCATAAATTGTATAGTATTTTTTATAACGTTTAACACATTACACGCAAGCTTCATTTTAAACTTGAGACATTTGGAGGTCTTACTTTGCAGTAACGGAGAACTATATCACTCTTAAGAGACATTTTTAAGAGGCAGTCGGACACTAAATAGTGCTACACACAATTTACCACGTGACACCCCTTGTGATTGGCTGAACCGGCAGAGGTCGGAAGTACATGCACGGCGTAAACAAGCCAGCCCGCCATAAAGAAACGGTTTCCTCTCTTGCTGCTGTGTTGGATTTGTTCTACAAGAATATGAAGTAACTCACCGACAAACGTCGGCAACCTCCACGAAACAATTTTCCAAAAAAGGTGACGTAGATTGCATAGATATCATATTCAGCCACTGCATATGTGATTCAACGCAAAACACGTTTTAGTGGGTTAGCGGCGATTTAGAAGACTTGGTTTTGATGGAATGGCTTGCTTTGGTTCTCGATGTACTTTCCTTGGACTTTAAATCTTCGTGCACTGCGGCGCGTTATAAGCACGTCGATAGTCAATACCAGTTGGAAGTAAACAAACCTATTTAGCAGGTAGTGAATAGACCATTACTGCACCATTTACAAACATAGTACTTGGTTTTATTGACACTGTCAGGGGGTACTGGATTAACATTATGTTATCTGACTGTAGAGTGCAGTGCTTTCAAACTGCACTGCATCATACTGAAAGCTGGAAGTCATGTATTTTAGCATTAGGCCAATTGATTTGAACAAATGCAGTATTTTTGCTGTTTCTGCTACATTCATTAGAACAAACTATGCTTTGCTGTAACTATTTGCTTGTGGCTTGAACCCTTCTTTTTCCAAAAACAAGTTTCATCAATGGCATTGTTACGTCAATAGTTTCTGATTTACCGGTGATTCGTTGTTGCACCAGAGGCAGTCCCGATAGCGTTTTTATAACTATGCTCCAGTTCTGTCCTGTCCTTTATGGGCAGACACCAAAGGGTCTGTTTCCGCTGCCTTCCCCTTCTGATCAGAATAAATGTAATAAAAGACAAATTTGTCGTTGAGCGGTATGGAAATGTTCCAGCACCGTTTGAGGTTTAAACTTAGAAAATGGGGATTTCATTAATTGAGTAAGCATTTTCAGCTTGTCTGTATTGCCACACTCTTCCCCCAAGATACAGCACCGCTTTCCTTTCCTATTCCTATCTACTGTGTGTAATCACATGCCTTTTTATATTGCCATGTAGTTACATGTTCAACTTCAACCATGTTTGAATTATTTGAAGAGAAAAAATATTTTGTAATTTTGGCCTCTAATTTCGTGGGTGGCACCGGCTGCGCAGTTGTAATTTCCTCCGGCGCAACACAGTCCGCAGCCACTTTGTTATAATTGTATATGTGGTAAATTGTAAATAAAGGGTTAATCAAACGTATTGACATCTTTGATTGTGTAACTCAGAATTGCGAAAACGATCATAATGAATTGGGTAATACAAGTTCATCTCACATGCAAGGGCCAGACCACAAGCTTGGCAATGCGTCTTTTACACAATTACTTTGGATTTCATCCCCATTATGCATAGTTTTTGTTCATTCATGATACATATACATATTATATTACATATTCTTATTACAAATATAGGTTACTAAATACAAGTGTCTTTTTTGGTGGAGAAAAAGGCTTACCTTACCGGTGGCCACCGTGTGTATCCAGCGCTCTGATAGTTTTTGTTTTGGCCTTCTTCTGACATCATTTACTCGTTTTTTTTCACTGGGCAACAGTTCTCAGTACGTCAGGGCAAACCTGATTTACAATACTTGGAATCTCCTCCCAGGCCACTTTTGCATCATCAGCCCGTGGAGGTCTGCTCATGTGACCATATATTCTCGCACTGCGTGCTTGGACCTGCCGGACCAAAACATCACTTTCCGTCTGAGAGACGTTGGTCCGTCTTCCGCTGTCTGTACCCATATTCAACAAAACTTTCAATTCGCTTCGCCAAAGGAGCATTTAAAGGTGAAGAGAGGAGCTCATTTGATTTGGTTGTGTTAAACCCAGTCACGCCTTCTTTCCTCCTTCTTTGCCACTTGCGCCGGTAGGAGGGACGAAGGCGTACTTGCGCCAGGCTGCGCGTGCCACGAAATTGCCAAATGCACCTAAATCACGCCCATTGGCGAAATTAGAGCCGTTTATGTCTGTTGAAGATTAGGCATAATAATTATTATTATATAATTATGGACTTATATCTTATACCTTTTAGATTCAACATGAGTCTTGGATATCCTTTTCTGCTCTGTCTAGCAGTGGTGTCTGCCTTTGCAACGTTGCCTCCGTAAGTGTTTTTTGTTTTATCTCTGTCCAATCTCTGTCCAACCTTTTTCCAGCAAGGGTCCCATAGTGAAAAATTAAAGTATGCAATGGCCACTTTGACATTTTGTATAGTATATATATATATATATTATATATTATATTATATATATTATATACTGTTATATGTCTTATTTCCTCCATTTTAGATTTTGATGTTTTAAAATTTCAAAATATTTGAACAGTTTTCTTAAATAATCTTAAGAAATTTTCTGTTTGTAATATTATAAATTAATTCTCGTAATATTGTAACTTTTTCCTCAACCTTATTTTCCAAAGATTTCAACTTTATTCTTTTTTTTGTTTGGTTCTCATACTATGACTTTTAAAAATGTTTTTTTCTATTATTCTATACTGTACATATACTATTATTCTATTATTTCTATTATTCATTTTATTAATGCTACTAAAATGATGTTATTTTGTCATAATATTACAATGGTTTTCTTGTAAAATGTTTACTTGTAAAATTGTGTAGTTTTTTTGGTGTTAGATTACAACTTTTTTTTCTTAATGTTTTGGCTTTATTCTTGTAAAATTAGTTCTCATTTTGTAACCTTTGTCACATTTCTTGTCTCTTTCAACAAATGGCCCCCAAGCTGCACCACTGTGTTAGTTGTATGGTCATTAACAAGCGCATGCGTGTGTGTGTGTTTCAGACATATGTGGACAAAACTCATCCTCACCCACCATTGGCCCAACACCTTCTGTGGCGTAAGTTTTCTTTTCTGTTTCCAGCCCAACCTTTTTACCTTTAAGGTAAAAACTATGCATAGAGAATATTAACAAGGCTGCAAGGCCATCAATTATTTACCCCCTACATCTATTTATCCTTATTTGGAAAAGCTTTGCCACTGACTCACCTTTTAAACTTGTGAAGTAATGAGGCAGTGTGCTTTTGATTGTGGCAGCCCGGAGAGGGGAAGTGTTTTTAACCGTTATGTGGCATGTGTACTGTTTGGTGCATTGTCAGCCTATATGTATGACTTTCGTCGTGAATGCTAAAGGTGAGTGACAGCGCAGGTGGAAGTAAAGAGCCCAAGTTACAATGTTTGCTCTGAATTTCAGATGGAGCACTGTCATCCGAACATTAGTTACTGGACAGTACATGGGTTCTGGTAAGTACAGTATGTTTGTACCGGTGTGTGATATTGAACCAACTGTGCCTTTAATTAATCTGTTTAGTTACTGAGTAAATGAAAAATGAATATCTTTGTCGTCACATTAATAGTTGTAAATGACGATGTAATAAATATTTGCTATTTGCAGGCCCGATAAAGGGAATCTTTGCAACTCATCATGGCATTTCAATTATTCTGAAATAGAGGTAGTATATTGTCCTTTTGCTGTTTTTGTACAGTTTTTTTTTTTAATACAACTGACAAAAAAAAAATGTCACTGATTTGTTTTCAGGACTTGCTACCAGACATGGAGAAGAGCTGGCCTGACCTACTAAAACCTACATCAGCTGGATTTTGGTAAAGAGATCAGTACATATATTTTTCAGGTTTTTTGTGAGTTATATAACAGTTAATCAATTTAGGTGTGGGGTTTTAGTTTTGCTCAAGATAGAATACAATTTATAACATAGCAATAATATACTTTACAACATAATACAATTTCTAGTGTGTGAATATGTGTGATTTCTTTACTTGCCAACAATAAATGCTGTTTTTGTGTTGCAACAGGAAGTATGAGTGGAGTAAACATGGCACATGTGCTGCCAAAGCACCCTTGCTAAATAGTCAACATAAATACTTCAGCAAGGCGCTGGAACTGTATCATAAAGTGGACTTGAATAGGTACTGGAACACTCCTTTTTATTCTTTTCATAGACACACTTTGCAACTTCTTTAGTGCATACACATTTTGTCTCTGTTATTGTAGTATCCTGAAGAAATTTGATATTGTTCCATCTGAAAACTACTACAAAGTAAGTATTACTATTTATATTGAAATATAAATGTCCATTCAATAATTTTGAAACATTTTTTGACACACAATTATAGCCTGCCCAGTAATGGCCCTTCATACGTGTAAAGCATACAAGGGCTGTCAAATGATTAAAACTTGTGATCAGATTAATCATGGTTTTCAAATTAATTAATCATGATTAAACACAATGTCAAATTATGTTTGAAATATGTCCATTTTTAATATATTTTATTGAAAGAAAAATAAACGACAGGGAAGGATTATACAGAGTAGGCCAAAAGTAGGGTTAGGGTTACCCTAACACACACCCTAACCCTAACACTTAAACATTTTACATTTCTTTACATTCATTTACATACATTATATTTACTTATTATACATTTTTCATTGAATATTAACTCTCAAGTGCTCGAATAAATATCTATTACATGTCAAATTAAATTTAGGTTTGTGTTAAATAGTACAAAATGTAGTACTGATGTATTAGTCACATAGTACTGTTTGAGTGAATAGGTCAGATAACAAACGGTGGCTCTCCCTTTCAAGTGCTATCAGCAATTTAGCCATTTAATCCTAGGGGAAACCCTGGGATGTATGTTTTCTTGATAAACTAAGTAAAACATGTTTTTGTCTAAATGCGGGCGATTTTATGGGGATGTTGGAAATGTCCTAACTTTTCCCTCAGACATGGCGCCCCTAGCCAATAGCACGCATCATAAATTAACAGAAAAATTTACAGTCCATTTGTATCGAAATCGACCGATTTCACTCATGAGTGATCGGTATCTGAATCAGAAGCATAAACCCTGATTGGAGCATTCCTGCTCGAAACGTAACTTTAGAAATATTGTAAAACGTATGTTATGTAGAAACAGGTGTGTGCAGTAATTGTTTTGTTAATAGTTGTTAAAGATGCATGTTAAGCGTTAACGTAGTAACCTGTTGCATGTTAAGTTGCTGTGTGGCAGTGTGCTTGATGCCGAATGGGATGAAAGTTGTCAAAACAGTGGCTTATCGTCATCATGTGTCCTTTTGTAGTTTTCCCAAATTGAAGGAGTCATTGAGAAGTTCTATGGAGTCAAATCAAAGATCCAGTGTGTCCACCCATCAAAGGTACCATCATCTAATAGAACCTAACATTAATTTAAGTCCTAGTGAGCTGTAGAATTGAAGTGAATTTTATTTGTCTTTTCCAGAATACCGATGCTCAGACTTTGGGTCAGATCGAGATTTGTTTCAGCCCTGACTTCTCCCTCATGGACTGTGACAAACAGCTTCCAATGGAGATCTTTTCGATTGAAGACCAGGGTTTTTCCAAAGGATCTGGTTTCAGTGTCTGTGAACACGACATACCAGTTTATTATCCACCTGTTTAAAACACAAATAAAAGCACACAACGATGTTTACAATTGCACACATATTGTACCGAGTCAGATTCAGAAAACTATATTTATGCCCCAAGAGGCAATTCATTTGTAGCTTGCTGGCCATCCATTGATCCATCCATAATCACAACACATTAATAACAACAATAAATGTGGTAAAATATGAAGCAAATCAGGAGTATCATCCATTGTCATTAAATAATGACGCTGCTGTACAATTAAAAAAAACACCCTTAGAAGAAAATGCCTCTTTGTTTACTAATCAACCGTACTGTAATTTTAGCAGGAATCAGTGCACACAGGCTGGTCTTGCTATATTTTATTAATAATAATAATATCATAACTATCAACAGTGCTGTACCAGCTGCTGTTGATTTTATATCTATTGTAATACACTATTCATTTTTAGGCTATTCATCCTATAATGTTCACAAGATTACCAAGTATGTCTATGATCTCACAATTTTAAAAGATTGTCAAAAAAGTGTTGTCAAAATGTTTTTTGTTGTATTTGTTTCTTTGTGTCTTTTGTTTCCCACACTAATTGCATGACAGGGTTTTCACTTTGTTCATCTTTCATCATGTCACTCATCATTTGGATGTTAAACCAAGTGCCTTTTCAGGTTGTTAATGCTAACAATGTGTTGGCCAACTAAATAAGTTGGAAAATGCACTCTTTTTATTAAAGGTATTTTGTGGATCAAGTTCATATGTCAATGTGAAGCAGTCCTAGAGTCCAGAGCTCCTTCACAATGCTAATCAGTCATTGATGCTGTTATTGTGGTGTAAATTGATTGATAATCTCTGCAATGTATTGTTTTTGCTGACTGTCAATAAAATATTTTTGATTTGGTCTATGTTGCATGAAAAACAAATAATGTGTTTACAGTTCATATGATTTCAGTTAATTTACACTCACTGGCCACTTCATTAGGTACAGTACATCTGTACAACCTAATAAGACCCAACAATTACACAACGATAAGGCCCAGTTTTGAGTGACTATTTGATTGACAATCTAAAAATATGTTTATTATTGAGTTTGCCATTTGCGATGGTGTAGAAGCTGTTTCTATTTTTGTTACGTCATGGCAATGTGAAGGACATAAAAAACATGGTATTTTCTATTAGATCTCATAAGGTGGTGGTTGCTGCGTGTAGAGTTGCTGTTTTCTAGCCAGTCTTTCTGTGTGCATGTACGCAGTGTGCATGGATAATAATATTGTTATCGCCTTACAGCGCTTTAATCCTATCTGGACAAAGATACAAGGGTCATAATCCTGCAGCTCCTCTTCTTACATACTGTAACTCGCAATGAGTACAGCTCGCACATTTTAGCATTTTATTACAGTATTTCCTCTCAAGGGACAATGCCATAGAAAAATGTGGATATAACTTTTAGTGTCCGTAATTTACTGCCCACTCAAACTGACTCAACACATTATTGACGAAATAGCTGGCAACGGAAGATAACCGACTTGCCTACGGTCAAGCATAGTGGTGATTGTCATGGCATGGTGCTGCATGAGTGTCATCATCACTGGGCAGCACTAGTTCTCTGAGGGAAACGTGAATTCCAACACACGTACGAACTGTGACGAAGCAGAACATCATGAAATGAGTTTTCCAACATGATGACAAGTCCAAACAAACACAAGTGCCTTGCTGAGGTAGCCAAAAGCAAAGGTGAAGGAGAAGGTAAGTATGGCTCAAGACCTGACTCCAAAACCTCTCAAGCAGAAAGTAGAAGGAAGTAGAAGATGATGTGTATCTTCCACTATCGTTCTATGATGTCATTATGGAGGAGTGTAGGAGGATTCCAGTAAGAACCTGTGCAACTCTGGTGAATTCCATACCCAAGCGGGTGTAATTACATCAGTTATTACATTGCTACTCATGAACAAGGATCTGGCGACAGAACCGCGCCAACAAGCACAATGCACCAACACCCTAAGAACATAAACGTAAAGTAAGCAGAAAGCAGAACAGAACAGGGCAAAACAGGAAACAAAATCAGAGCATAAAACCGGAACTACGGCATCAAATAAACAAACTGTCACACAGGCTACAATACAAAGACTGACACTTGGCTTGCTCAAAAGTTGAGAGCTAAAATGGCACATTTCAAAGTGAACGGACGGACCAATATATTTTAATGTGACAACCAGACAAAACACACATCATTCGAGAGAAGCATCCACCCAAGTCTGATGTGAGAGCGCGGAAAATAATGTCGCTTAGATCCCAGTATGAAAAATGTCATATAGCACGGCAGCGTGCAAATGAGTGTAGTGCACCGCACTAAGGTGTGGATATTAGAGCAAAACAAAATATCTTTCACTGAAGTAGTTCTTCTGCTAAGATCTTAATCAAAGGTAAAGAAAAACAACAACGAATCCCAATGCCAGCTACATCAACAAAAAGACAATTTAAGAGGGTGTACTGCAGCAACTTTTCTGTTAAAGAGACACTTATTCAATTAAATTGTTATTGTTTATTTTTCCAGAGAAACCAGTGCAGTTTTATTTCACTTGAAAACAAGCCTCTTGTAGGATTGAGACGGGGCCTATATCCTCAGTCGAGGTCAGCAAGCCCCCGTCCGCACTGTAAACAGTGTGAACTGGGGGCTGCTTCCCCTTTCTGAGGTGTCGGCCCGGAGCCGGATAAGCTGAAGAAAATGGAATGGAACAAGCCTCTTGTATTCCGGCATTGTTTCTACAGAACCTTCATTATTTATTTGAACTTTTGTCCCGTTTTCTTTCAAATGGTGCCAAAATAATTGTTTTGTATTGAACATCTAGGGTTTCATTACATTTGCTATTCATTGAGCTAGTCTGTTTGATGCAGAAAAAAAAATTGCATACACGGACCTTACTGAATTTGAATGAAAGACCCCTGCTGTACAACGTCGACGGTTTGACTACTGTACTGTACAAACACTGGTAAACACAAAGGAACTGTATAAACTGTGTTTAGTGAGCCTCTTCAATTTGAGGAGGGTTTTAGGGTAGGTAAAAAAAATAAAAATGAAAAGGTTCAGCTATATGGACACTTGATACATGAGCCCCAAGTTAACCCTTGCTTTCAATAAACACCAGCCCACCGCCCTCCCCTGGGTTATGCAACACTGCAGCTATGCAAGCTGCTGATGTGACAGATCTGAGCACATACTGTATACACATGCACGTGGCTCTGCATGGCTCAATATCATCGATGAGAACAATTGATTGGTCTTACACTGCCACTTTATGTTGCACGTATTGTTCTCTCGTCCAACGTTGGCACATTTGAATCCATTTTAGAGTCAATGTTTTAAAGCCCTTGACTTATCAGTGCGAGGTCACCGGAGAAGTGGAGGAGGGAGACAAACAAGGTGACACCACGTAACCTCGCCAGCTGTTGCTGCATGCTGCTGGTGGAAGAAGAGGGAGGGTGAGGAAGAGGAGGCAGCGGATGAGCACACACGCACACCCCACGCATGGCGTGCACGCACCCTTCTCCTGATTCAGCACACCAGCTTTGAACTGGCCACCTCTTCTTGCTGCAGCACAGCGCACACAAGAGCATACTCGGATTTACAGCTCCGTGACCGCGCCGGACCGGGCCGGACCGGGCCAGACCGAGCCGAGGGGCGAGAATGGAAGCGATGGCGAAATTAAAACACCACCACGAACGTGTCAAGGCGGGACCTGCAGCGGGACCGCTTTGCAATTAGAGCGGCAAACGTTTGTGCTTGTTTACCTCAACACCGGGAGCAAGATGTCCTTCACAATTGGGATCGACGCGCAGGACTGATCGTTGCCATGGATACCAGCGCGCGAAAATTCACAGTGCGGAGGTGGTTTTCCATCTACCTGAAGAGCAAGGCCGCCAGGAACAAAAACACAGCGGGTTTTGGTCAGCTTGAGGTGGGTCGTGTTGTCAGATGCGGGCTTTGAAATGCGTGCGTGACGCGCACACGCCTAGCAATACGTCAAAACGCAAAATATTACACCAGATAGGATTTTTGTACTTCAAACATTTCCGTCCCAAACCATTGTTCTATTAAATCATCGATTCGCTACAACGTTAGTTGACATAGTGAGCTCATTAAAGTTTCATTGGCTGGATAATACTTCCTGTCTGTACTCTTGTAGGACTTAAAACTTTGGAAATGTACACAATTGCAGGCTTTTAGGCAAATCCACATTAATTACATTTACATTTCATTGACTAAAGAACTAAAAAACAATACATAACAAATGATCTTCACCAGTTGTTTGTGCTCTATACTCTAATAGCTTTTTTTGAAAACATGACAAAAGCATCATCACAGTGCTTATTATAATTTATAATGACATGCCTTTGAGGTGGCCGCACGGTGGATGAGTGGTTAGCACATTGGCCACACAGTCAGAAGAACTGGAAGACCTGGGTTCAAATCTCCGTTGGGCATCTCTGTGTGGAGTTTGCATGTTCTCCCCGTGCGTGTGTGGGTTTTCACCGGGTACTCCGGTTTCCTCCCACATTCCAAAAACATGCATGTTAGGTTAATTGGCGACTCTAAAATTGTCCATAGGTATGAATGTGAGTGTGAATGTTTGTTTGTCTATATGTGCCCTGCGATTGACTGGCGACCAGTCCAGGGTGTACCCCGCCTCTCGCCCAACGCCAGCTGGGATAGGCTCCAGCATCCCCGTGACCCTAATGAGGATAAGCGGTACAGAAAATTATTGAATGAATGCCTTTGAGGTTGACGGATGACTTCTGCACATCTGTCTTTTGTACTGTACATGTTTACATGTTTGTTGCAAGTGAGTAAAGTCATAAGAAAACATTCTGATCCGGAAAGCAGCACACAAGCCAGTGCTGCAGTATTTTGGATGTGTGTCATTTGGTGTGGTGTGGAATGAGGCGTGAGGTCACTGCAGTGTTACAGATGTCGTAGTTTGTCCAGGTTCCAGGACACCTCAGGAGAATGGCTGACTCCTTTGCCTGAGGGAGCGAGAGAGGAAGGCTTCTCATAAATGCAACCAGACAAGAGGAGCAAACAAGCGGCCAGGCGGCTTGAAAGATAAATGGATGCAGACAGATTGATTCAGTGGATGCCATTGCACGGCAGGTCTATTTATAGCTCAAAAGAGACCGGTGCAGGGTAGAGTGGCAGCATGCTGTTTGTGGCACACTGTGTTTTGGGGTATATTTACAGTATAGAACAAAAACACTTGTTGAAATGGGATCAAATGAGGATTTATGTGTGACTGTGCTTCTGCTGAGACATGCACTTCATTTTGTTTGTTTACCTGTCAGGCTGCCTCTTAGCGTCTGTTATGTGACAAGTGGATGGACCAAGATCCTGCAAGGCAAGGCCAAAGCTTCAGATTAACATCCATGAAGCCCATGCTTGTCTGGCTGTGACTGTTGTTGACCAATTAGGGATCTCCAAGCAGTGCAACAACAGCTAATACTAGTCATTCAACAAGACAAAACACTGCACAAGATGGGGTCCACGAGAACGAGGCAAGATGAGAGTTTTACCTTAATTTTAAGCAATGTAATTACCAAATAAATGCATGTCTTTAACTTTTCATGCGCTCCCCTCCTTAAATATAGCGACCATGTGGCTAAATTGTCAACACGGATTTGTCTTCGACGTGTATGAGGTGTGCCATGAAGTCTAGCACACCGGTCTGTGATTAGGAGTGCAGACAATTTTGAACATCTGCTTGTTTTGATATGACAAATCTTAATTAGGTTTGATCAAATGTAGAATTACTACAGCTTCTGCTTGGACATTCGCAGTTGTTTAACTTCAAAAAAACAGCCACATGTCACTTGCTGATGCTAGGAACATAGAGGTAGGAAGGTTTAGCACTTCTTGTGCAGTTCAAATAATGCATTTTACGGCATTACATATTACTGTAATACTGTAATGGAATGTAATTCATAGTGAAGATGCCATAGTCCCCAGCCTGATTAGCTTCTGGCTGCTCTGTTCTCGTGAGACTCGTAAGATTGCTTTTCTGCAAACAAGAAATCTCATAATTTTTAAATCTTGTGAGATCTCGTGACACCGCTAGTGATTTGAGTTGTCAAAAATAAATATGCATTCATTTCATATGTGCAATGGAGGAGATTTAGGTGAAGTACATTTAAGAAAATCCCCAATATGTGAGGATAAGCGGCATTGAAAATGAATAGATGGATGAACCAATATGTATTTGTCAAAGACAAATGGTTTCTCATATGCCCATCAATATACAGTTTAAAAGGCAGCTTCAGAAAAATGCAATATAGTACATTGCAGGTTGACGGTTAGGTAGGGCAGGTTGTTGCAACAGGGCAGTGCTTCTCAAACAGTGGGGCAGTGTGAGCAGCAAAGAGTACTATATTAGCATAGACCAGGCAACATGTACAAATTTATCATTGTCAACATGCAAATTGACTGTTAAATTCACTTGCATACGTCACAGATCTCCATTTTGTTGCATTTTCCGGGTTTCAGTTTTGAGGTCATTGAGTACAAATAATGCCCTGCGATTGACTGGCGACCAGTCCAGGGTGTACCCCGCCTCTCGCCCAAAGTCTGCTGGGATAGGCTCCAGCATCCCCGTGACCCTAATGAGGATAAGCGGTATAGAAAATGAATGAATGAATGAATGAGTACAAATAAAGTGATCAGTTTCTCAATAATATTTCAATTTTGGGGGGATGGCAGAAAATAAAACGGTTGTGTTTTCATAGCTATCTTGTCCGGTTATTGCTTTATATTTTTTAGTCCTGAGATCTGCATTGTATTCTGTCTTCTTTGTCCAGAGTGTGTCCATAGTAACCCTTTTTGAGTGTGTACTAGAGCCTCACAGTGCACTGCTGCTTCTGACTCAGGACACATGCTTGTGCGTCAGACAAGGACTTTATTCATCTTAATTTTCTTTTTTAATAATGTGAACAATCAGTGTGGTGGGTCAGTTGTGGTTTTGTGTGTTTATTTCCTCTATCTGGTTGTACATTCATTGTTTTTGAATAAAGGAGAAGCCAATCTTGCCATCTTTTCAGTAAGAAAAGTAGCTATTGGCTGTCGCAAAATGAGTGTAATTTGCATCTCATTTGTATATAATATTGTAAAAGGCTGTAGGAAAAAAGCATAACCTAGTGAGAGAGACAAAAAAGTGAGTAAAAACACCTTAATTACATTTACACCTACAAAAGATTTTTGTTGGTTATTTTAAAATTGGTCAGAATTTTATCACAATGATAACTGATAAAAGAAATGATATTTTATCTCGACCACACCTCTTAAAGTTTATACTGAAATAGGAATATGCTTTGCAGACAGAATGGGCTGGAAAAATAGTTATTTGCTTTATGCAATGCAGTGTGCAGTTGAGGTCACTGGCACTGATTCATAACGGCAACATAACTTCCCAGCACTGATATCGATTATCATCATTCATGCATCCATGTCGGTTGTAGACATGTCTAACTGAATACATTTTTCCCATAAGAAATTAAATCAATTAAATAAATTAAGTTAGTTAATTAAAGTAAATCAGGGCCGCACGGTGACTGAGTGGGTAGCACGTTGGCCTCACAGTCAGGAGGTTCAGGGGTCTAATCTCTGTTGGGCATCTCTGTGTGGAGTTTGCATGTTCTCCTCGTGCATGTGTGGGTTTTCTCCGGGTACTCTGGTTTCCTCCCACATTCCAAAAACATGCCTGTTAGGTTAATTGACGACTCTAAATTGTCCATAGGTATGAATGTGAGTGTGAATGTTTGTTTGTCTATATGTGCCCTGCGATTGACTGGCGACCAGTCCAGGGTGTACCCCGCCTTTCGCCCAAAGCCAGCTGGGATAGGCTTCAGCATACCCGCGACCCTAATGAGGATAAGCGATATAGAAAATGAATACAAATTAAGTTAAATTAAATTAAATCAATCCATTTAATTATATTAAGAAATGTATCTGTTCTAGAAAGCCGACATAGCACAGTTTTACATTTATAGTTTGACATGCAGAAAACAATTCAAAATATATATAAATACATGTCATCTTTCTGTGTCCAGTATACAAAGTAAAGAACAAAAAGGCAGTGTTGGAATTGTATGGTGTAAAAGAAGTTTAAATTAATTAATTAATTAAATGTCTTTGGGATGAAACAAAGACAGAACTTGAACCTCCATATATTTTTTTTCCCATTGTGATTTACTTTCCTCCACAAAGGGATGTTCAACAACTGTCTGTTTTTCCACAGGATGAAAGCATATTAAAAGAAATTGACATCAGCCACCATGTTAAGGAGGGTTTTGAGAAAGCAGACCCCTCTCAGTTCCAGCTGCTTAAGGTGCTTGGACAGGGATCCTATGGAAAGGTACATGTTTACACTGCATAAGTGTTGTTTAAAAAAGCCACTGCATAAGCAAGAATAACAAGACTAGCAGAAACAAGACACAATATAATCCATGACAGCAGGCCAGATGCTAACTCCCACCTGCGGGCTTTTCCACTCGCATGACTGACTGTGCAGTAGGTTGCAAACTCGCAGGCTACGTGATGAGTGGCATTGCTGTTAGAGCCTTGATGGTGACACTATTTGTAATATTGAATGGACTGTACGGCAATTTCTTTGGGATACAGTTCTGGAAATAGTAATTAGTAAAGTCCAATTTAGTGGCACATAGACTAGAAATGTCAGCCAAATTCTTCTTTTATTTAAAACTCT
The DNA here is from genome assembly GCA_024372805.1 of Oostethus manadensis. NCBI lineage: Eukaryota > Metazoa > Chordata > Actinopteri > Syngnathiformes > Syngnathidae > Oostethus > Oostethus manadensis. The sequence continues at coordinate 2,944,615 of QODF01000086.1, forward strand.
TGCAGTCATGTGCAACTGTAACATCCTGTACTGTAATAAAAGTGCAAAATGATGGGGATAGTATTACTGTGTGCCTGGAAGTTGACACTCTTTACACACAACTGACTATGTAGTGTATATTCTGTTCTTATAATCTTACTGTCACTTCAAGCATATTGTACCGACCACGGGCACCTGAGACCTCTCCCACTTTTTTCACAATCATAATAATTATACGTTTGCAGTTCTATGATCATCATTACACTTTGTGATTGTTTTTTGACTTTACCGTGGCGGCCTCTCTCTTTTTATCGTGTCACAACTTGGTGAGCTAATGACAGTTCAATTTTGAGCTGTTGTGTGTGGCTTTAGAGACATTTTTTACATGGCCCAAAATTGGTGTTTTTCCAAATGGTTGGACCTTAGGGGTGTTTGAATTTTGGCTTTCAACTGTATTTCTATTTCAATTTCAGTTTACTTTTCTTGCTTTACACCACACAACAAAAATTGGCCTATAAAGTGTTATAGTTATTTATACGTATGTCTTATATTTCTTTTCTCTCTCAGGTTAATGTAAGAATACTACACTCAGTGTCTGTATTGATAAGTAGCTTACACTGTATAAAAGTACCATAAAGACGGCCCTGATGGATGAACTCAATCATTTTAGGTGTTTCTGGTGAGAAAGATCAGAGGAGTGGACAGAGGACAACTGTACGCAATGAAAGTCCTGAAGAAAGCAACCCTCAAAGGTATTTTGGCTTTTTTTGTTATGAACTACCGCAAGCAAACTCAACACTGAAATGAGTGGAAATACACTGAGTTGCTAAAATGGGTTTTTGGGCCCTGGCACATAACTTCTCCAAAAACTTTATGTTCAGCAAATCCCCATATTTTGCAAATCTTACGGCCTGGGACAACCAATGAATGCCAAAAAACTGTGAGTAATTGACCCTAGCCCTAAAAATACTATCATTATTAGATTAAGCCACATAACCCTTCTCTCTTCAATAACCATTGTTCACTCATGGAACAATCCAGTTTTATGTCTAAATATGCCTCACAAACTTGTAAATGAAGTAGGCCTACCATAAACTCCAGACTGCAAGCCGCTACTTTTTTCACATGCCCTGAACACTGCTGCTCAAACAATGACACACTCATTTACAACTAAAAAAATCTACAGTTCCCATGATGCTTAGAATGCACATTGAGGAAGTAGTGATTTGGAGTAGTGAAATGGACGCTAATATAATGATTTGATGATATTAGCGTCATGATAATATCGTGATTTAATGATATTAGCGTATGCAGCAATCGTGTTTTGATCTGTCAAATATTCATTAAGTTTGATCAAGTGTAGACTTACTACAGCTTCTGCTTGGGCTACTTGCACCGTGGCAGCTGTTGAATTTAAAGAATTTAGAGTATAAAGTATAGTAATAATAATAATAATGACATAATATAGATTATAATCCACACTGCTCACCTATTGTAAATCCAGTAACAATTTATGATAATATAAATTGTGTTCACCTCATAGTAAGTTTTAAGGCCGGATTGACTGTAGAAGCCAGTGTTTTTGTAGCTTGACAAACTTTTGCATCTCACCAAATAACTATTGTGTGTTCAAGGACTGCCAAGCCAAGTGTTAAATCTCTTTCTTGATTAAAAAAAACATTATTAGCGAAGCACGAAGAACAGTGGTTACCTGTCTTATCACATATTTTTACATTTGTACAGGTGAATGAGATGTGTTTTCTGCCTATTTTCGGTGAGAAAAAGACACAAATATAAATTTTTTTAATCAGAAGTCTGAATGCTAAACTGCAAATGTGTGGGGATCCACTCTAACTGCATTATTGTCTCCTATAGCCATTGATTTGAAAGGGTAATAAAAAACCAAAACTTTAAAATTTAAATTGCCACTTTACCTTTTCTACATAATAAAAATAAGAATACATGGCAAATAGTTGTGTTCATTGAATGATGTAGTATCCATGGGTATCTGAACTGCCCTACATTCAAGGGGATTTGTGTAAAGAGGTTAGTTTGTACTTTTTATTCAGATAAACTGGTATTGAATGGGATTATTGTCAATGAGAAAGCGATGTTATTATGACTGAATGAGCCAAACTTGTCATGTGATTACTTGTGTCTTCATTAATCCTCTTAACCTGGTCCTCTTAGAATGTAAGTGGGCTGGTCTTGTCAAGGAGACTGATGCTATGATATTGTTGTGATTGTATTTACCACTGCAAAACACTGGACAGGCTTAATCCCAATTATGGTTTTCAATCAAGTAAATGCTATTTCATTTTGAAACAGACATGCATTACCGGCTTTCTACTTTGATATTAAAAACTAAAATGTGATTAAACAAATTTCTCCGTCTATGTCATTTTATCAGTCCGAGACCGTGTGCGATCCAAGATGGAAAGAGACATTTTGGCAGAGGTCAACCACCCATTTATAGTCAAACTACACTATGGTAAGTCTCTCCTTTCAATGTTTGGAATGTTTTTTCTTAATTTATTTTGGACATAAGAAACTAAAAGTGTGTACTTTCCTCGCACCCTGGTACCACACCAAGGTGGAACGTGCTCTCTTCACCTTTTCAACTCTAAATACATGCTGAAAATAACAGTGATTATACTAAAGCCCCAACACAGCTGTTAAGCCCCAATGTGTCATATCTGGTGTGTGTGTGTGTGTGTGTGTGTGCGTGCGTGCGTGCGTGTGTGTGTGTGTGTGTGTGCATGTAGCCTTCCAGACAGAAGGGAAGCTCTATCTAATCCTAGACTTTCTCCGAGGGGGAGACCTTTTCACTCGTCTGTCAAAAGAGGTAAGTTTGGTATATGTCAGCTTTAAAGCGTGACAAGGCTTCTCAGTACAATTTAAGTTCTGTGTTGTACGCAGACTTGAGATAACAATCACAAGACTATAATATAGTTTCTCTCAGTAAGCACTGTTGTATTTGACAATTGGATATGTATTTCCTTTAGGTAATGTTCACAGAAGAAGATGTGAAATTTTACCTTGCAGAGTTGGCACTGGCCTTGGACCATTTACACAGTTTGGGAATCATCTACAGGGACCTCAAACCTGAAAAGTACAAGCTCACCTGGTGCTTCTTTATTGACTTCAGCCAAGGAGGTTATGTTTTTGCCAGCCTTCTCATGTCAGCAAGAATGCTAAATCCCTGACTGAGAATTTAGTAGTGCGTGTAGCATAAACCAGAGAATAAATCTGTTAACTATGCAGACAGTAATGTCCTTCCAAATTGTCAAGAAATTTGCATCTGCAAGAAACAGTCTGACAATTTCAGCGAAAGACAATGTAAGAAGGATTGGCATTTGTCTTTTGCTTGAAGGATTAAATGTTATAATGTGAGCACTATTTGGGAGACCCTCAGATCAACGTGAAAATCAAATTCCTCTGCTTAGCCGTCTCCAACCAGCAGCTCAGGAGCTACCAGCAGCTTGCCAGATGATTTTGAGTAGCAAACCAAAAGGTCAAACAATATTTGCTTACCGTAATTTCCCTTGTATAAGACACACTGGTGTATAAGCTGCACCCACTACATTTAGAGGAAAATACATATTTCTTCTTATAAAATCTGCATATATCCACCTCATAAAATGATAGCACGTACGAGTGCATGAGGACTTAGCAACTCTTTATTTGACAACCATTACCTATGAAAAACTCAAGCTTGTCAACACATTGGAAATTGCAGGAGGTGATTATTAATAATATAACATATCATAATATAACATAACCGCGATTTGGGCAATGGTCGAAGCCGGGTGTCCGGGCGACCTGGTCCTCGGCGGCCAAATCTGTTTTTTGGGACATGGAATGTCACTTCTCTGGTGGGGAAGGAGCCCGAGCTTGTGAAAGAGGCGGAGACATTCCGACTAGATATAGTCGGACTCACCTCAACCCACAGTTTGACTCTGGAACCAAATTCCTTGAGATGGGCTGGACCTTGTTCTTCTCTGGAGTTGCTGCAGGGGAGAGCCGGCGAGCTGGTGTGGGCTTATTATTAGCCCCCCGACTTGGTGCCTCTGTGTTGGTGTCATCCCCAGTGAACGAGATGGTTATTTCCCTACGCCTTAGGGCTGGGGAAAGGGTCCTGACTGTGGTTTGTGCGTACGTTTGGCGCGTACGCAAAAAGAGTACCCAGAGTACCCAGAGGGGTTCTGGAGAGCACCCCAGCTGGTGACTCCAAAATACTACTGGGAGACTTCATTGCCCATGTGGGCAATGACAGTGTGACTTGGAGGGGCGTGGTTGGGAGGAACGGCCTCCCTGACCTGAACCCGTGTGGTGTGTTGTTGCTGGACTTCTGTACGAATCACATTTTGTCCATAACAAACACCATGTTCGAACATAAGGATGTCCATAAGTGCACTTGGCACCAGGACACCCTAGTTCACAGATCTATGATCGACTTTATGGTCGTATTATCAGACCTGCGTCCGCATGTTCTGGAGACGCCGGTGAAGAGAGGGGCTGAGCTGTCACCTGCTCACCACCTGATGATGAGTTGGATTAGATGGCGGGGAAGGATGCCGGACAGACCTGGTAGACCCCAACGCATAGTGAGGGTGTGCTGGGAACGTCTGGCAGAGTCTCCCGTTCGTCGAGTCTTCAACTCTCATCTCTGGCAGAGCTTTGCCTGCATCTCCAGGGAGGACCGGGATATTGAGTCCGAATGGGCCGTATTCCTTGCCTCCATTGCTGAGGCAGCCAGTTGTAGTTGCGGCTGCAAGGTGGTCGGTGCCAGTCGTGGTGGCAAGCCCCGAACCCAATGATGGACATCGGGGGTTAGGGCTGCTGTCAAGCTGAAGAAGGAGTCCTATCAAGCATGGATGGCTTGCGGGACTCCCAAAGCAGCTGACAGGTACCGGCAGGCCAAGCGGCACGCGGCTTCAGCGGTGGTCGAGGCAAAAACTCGGGTGTGGGAGGAGTTCGGTGAGGCTATGAAGCAAGACTTTCGGTCGGCCTCGAAGAGGTTCTGACAAACCGTCAGACACCTCAGAAAGGGGAAGCAGCTCCCAGTTCACACTGTTTACAGTGCGGACGGGGGCCTACTGACCTCGACTGTGGAGATAGTTGGTCGGTGGAAGGAATACTTTGAGGCCTTTCTCAATCCCACTGACATACCTTCCGTAGGGGAAGCAGAATCTGAGGATACGTACGTGGACAGTTCTATCACTGTGGCTGAGGTAATTGGGGAAGTTTAATCACTCCCCAGTGGCAAGGCTCCGGGGGTAGACGAGTTCCGCCCGGAATTCCTCAAGGCTCTGGATGTTGGGGGACTGTGTTTGTTGAGACGCCTCTACAATATTGCATGGAAGTCGGGAACAGTACATCTGGACAGGCAGACCGGGGTGGTGGTTCCCATTTTTAAAAAGGGTGACCGGAGGGTGTGTTCCAATTATAAGGGGATCACACTCCTCAGCCTCCCTGGGAATGTTTACTCCAGGGTGCTGGAGAGAAGGGTACGACCGTTAGTCGTACCTCGGTTATAGGAGCTGCAATGTGGTTTTCGTCCCGGTCGCGGAACACTGGACCAGCTCTACACCCTTACAAGGATGCTGGAGGGTATGTGGGAGTTTGCCCAACCGGTCTACATGTGCTTTGTGGACTTGGAAAAGGCATTCGACCGTGTCCCTCGTGGTGTCTTGTGGGGGGTGCTCCGGGAGTACAGGATTAGTGGCCCGCTACTACGTGCCATTCCGTCCTTGTACAATCGAAGCAGGAGCCTGGTTCGCATCGCCAGCAGTAAGTCGAGCTTGTTTCCTGTGAACATTGACCTCCGCCAAGGCTGCCCTTTATCACCGATTCTGTTCATAATCTTCATGGACAGAATTTCTAGGCGGAGTCAAGGCGTTGAGGGAGTCCAGCTTGGCGACCTTAGGATCTCGTCTCTGCTATTTGCATACTATGTGGCCCTCATGGCCTCATCAGGCTGTGACCTTCAGCAATTACTGGAGCGGTTGGCAGCTGAGTGTGGAAGCTTCTGGAATGAGACTCAGCGCCTCCAAATCCGAGGCCATGGTTCTCAGTCAGAAACAGGTGGACTGTACCCTCCGGGTTGGGAGTGAGGTCTTGCCTCAGGCGGAGGAGTTCAAGTAACTCGGGGTCTTGTTCACGAGTGAGGGAAGGTTGGATCAGTGCAGCGTCCGCAGCAATGCGGTCGCTGTACCGGACCGTCGTGGTGAAGAGAGAGATGAGCAGGAAGGCAAAACTCTCTGTTTACCGATCGATCTACGTTCCCACCCTCACCTATGGTCATGATTTATGGATCATGACCGAAAGAACAAGATCGCGGATACAAGCGGCGAAAAAGAGTTTCCTCCGTAGGGTGACTGGAGTCACCCTAAGATATAGGGTGAAGAGCTCGGCCATCCGGGAGGAGCTCAGAGTAGAGCCGCTGCTCCTTCACATCTAGAGGAGCCAGTTGAGCTGGCTCGGGCATCTAGTCCGGATGCCTCCCTGGTGAGGTGTTTCGAGCATGCCCAGCCGGGAGAAGGCCCCGGGGAAGACCTAGGACACGCTGGAGAGATATGTCTCACAGCTGGCCTGGAAACGCCTTGGTGTCCTCCCGGTGGAGCTGGAAAAGGTCGCCGGAGACCAGGAAGTCTGAACCTCCCTACTTAGACTGCTGCCCCCGCGACCTGGACCCGGATAAGCAGAAAAAAAATGGAATGGAATGGAATAATATAACAGTGATACTCACGGTGTCACCTTACAAACAACATTAAACTCATCACACAGTAATTTAACTCTCAAACATTATATCTCAGAACTATGGAAACATCCACCAATATGAGTTTAGCAAAAAAAAAAAACATTTTAAAGTTTTCCCATCAATGCATTTTGTTTTAGATAACAATTATTTGGATGAGCTTAGAAAGCATACTAAACGATGGATGGGGCTGAAATGCTGTCGTTGTCCACAGCCAAAAGCCGACATCATTGCAACGCCCTAATGAATGCGTTCCTCAGACAAAATGCCTTTTGGGAAAATATTAAAATGTTTAAATGTATAATGTTACATTTAAACATTTAAAATGATTACATTTAAAATGTTTTTATTTTTTTATTTTATCATATTGGGACAGGAGTGTATATTCATCAGGTACACCTTTTGAGTGTTAAGTTGCTGTGTGATGAATTTAGTGACATTAGTAAATTGTTTTTTGAAAAATGACATCGTGCGTTAGGTATAACAAACAAGCTCGATTGACAAGCTCATGGCGAGTGCACTGATAGCTTGTGATTGGCTCCTGTCAGAGAAAGAGCTATTGTTTTCTCACTGACTCGCGAGCGCCTCAGTATTTAAACAACAGTAGTATAGTAGTCGTGCTGAAGTAAAAGAGATGTCACGGGATTCGAATTTAGCCATAAATCAGCCGCACCGCTGTCTAAGCCACAGGGTTCAAAGTTTAGGAAAAAAGTAGTGGCTTACCCACCGGAAAATAAGGTAATTTTGGGGTGAATTTTGTCCATCATCCACTATTCCTATGTGAAAAAAGAACACGTACACAATTTCCCTTTTTGGTGCCTTCTAGATAGCCGCCCGGTACTGGGAGTTCTTCACTAACAATACAGGTAATGGGGATTTATCTATCGCCCCTGTAGAGCCCTCTAAAAAAACACCAGAAAAACTCCAGGCATTGCTGAGGTTGTAAGAGTGGTCGTCTCCCAACCTGAAGGTTGCGGGTTGCTGAACCCCTAGTTGCTCATGATGTTGCGTCATCAGTACGTAAACGCGGAAACAGTATCAGAGCTTTTGACTGCCTTAACGGTGCAAAAGGACTATACAAGTGCCAGACCAATGTTTTATATACATGTAGTAACAGGCACATTTATGATAACATATAATACTCAACAGTATTTTGGTCATTTTAAGCATTACCAGAACCTCTTTCCTGGGGGCATTAATTTCAGAGAGAAACTAATGTTGCTACTTCTGTCAACAACAACAGTACAGCGAGCACGTTCAGCGTTTGCTACCACTCACCATTGCACACTTTGTGCAATGAGCCGCCGCCGATGACTACTTTGGGGCAAATGGAGCATTGTTGGCGGTTTTGGAATGTTTTTGAAAGAGCGCTTTATAGGCGAAACACGAGAACCCTCATTGCCTAGTGAGAAACTACCAGCACGATGCGGCTATCAAGAACACACAGAAAAAGAAAAGATGTGTGTTCTTGTTTCACATAAGCTTTGTTGATGATGGGCATAATTTTAGTACAGTTTTCCTTTAAACTCTTTTTTTGTAAGTGTTAATTTCTGACAAAATCAGGGCTGTCAAAAATAATACATTAACGGAGGCAACTAATATATTTAATTATTTACATTATTTTTTTAGTGTAATTAATTCACACATGTCCACCACAGCACGGTGTTGTGACAGCCGATGGAAGCACAGCCCCCACACAGGTACACGGAGTCTGATGCTCTTTTATAACTTCATTCTGACCTGAACACATCACACCAGTACAATTCCAACACCATGTACTGTATGTATCTCCAACTCCCATACATCTATAGTCAGTTCTTCTCCAGACTGCTTTAGACAACTATGTGACTGACTCAAAGGTGCCCCTACTGGTTACAACCAAGTAGTGCATGCTGTCTTGACTCAATTGCACCAAGATGTGATTAATCAACATTACATTCCACATAAAGGACTGAATACTTATTGATCAATTACTCAGTCATTATGCCCGTCCATAGAATGGCGTCATCTACCATTGGATAAATCTATCAAATCCCGGGTTGCTTACACTCACTGTAGTCCTTTCCTTGGCAGAGGTCATTGTCATTCACACCATTACTTATGTTATCTATGTCCTTAATTCATGTATCAATTGTGTTGCTTCTCAGTATTCTTCTGGATGAAGAAGGACATATAAAAATAACTGGTACGTATGTCCCTGCCTAAATTTGAATTATGTTCCTCATCCACCTCCTGAACTTTTCTCTCTGCCTTTTCGCAGATTTTGGCTTGAGTAAGGAAGCCATTGACCATGATAAGAGAGCATATTCCTTCTGTGGAACGATAGAGTACATGGCCCCGGAGGTGGTCAACAGAAGGGGTCATACACAAAGTGCAGACTGGTGGTCATTTGGGGTGCTGATGGTAAGATTTCTGATCACGTTTAGACCTAATTTTGAGTCCCGTAATATATCTTGTTTGTGTCAGAAAATATGCCTAATTGCTATATATGCCAGATTTTGTCCTGTCACCTTCATACATTGGCTTGTGTGTTTGCCAGTGGCTTGCTTGACTAATTTTGGAAAGGAAATATTTACTGACAGATGGCAGCTACATCAGGGCACTATGAAAAAGTGTCATCACCATTTGCCGCTGGCTCATGACAAGAATATCGGTTGTCTTTCGGCTTTTCCCATCAGGGGTTGAGTCACTCGCATGGTTTGGCTTACTTTTCATGCCGGATGGGCTTTTTGACACAACGCTCCTGTTTATCCGGGCTTAGGGCCATCATTGGAGAGCTGCTATGGTTGAGTGTTGGAGCGCAGGCTGGGAAACAAACCTGCACCGTCTACTTAAATGATTGTGGGAATCTATACTTTTTCCAAAAAAAACAAGACCATGGTATAGCATTTTAAACCATTTCCTTAACATATTCATACTGTATGTGTAATACAAAAGACAACAGGAAAATTATTGACCACTTGTTGAATTAACAACATTAACGTCCCGAATGGAGATTACAGCTCAATTAGTCATCATTTCAAATCATATAAATTATTACTGACCAAGTGAAAGATGCTTTAACAATTGCTCTTGTGTCTGTTTTGCAGTTTGAGATGTTGACAGGATCATTACCGTTTCAAGGAAAAGATCGTAAAGAAACAATGGCCCTTATTCTAAAGTAAGATCATTTCCACATTGCTGAAGTTTACTGATGTTTTTTCTGGAAATATAATTACACTCTACATTAAAAAATATTAGATTCTTGTAAATATGAATGCTTTGTGCTTGTGTTCTTGTGTCAGGTAATTATAAATAACAAGGTTTCTTGTCATGGCTTTGCAGGGCCAAATTGGGAATGCCGCAATTCCTTAGTCCAGAGGTGCAGAGTCTATTAAGAGCACTCTTCAAGAGGAACCCTGCTAACCGTCTCGGTATTGTGCTCACTGAAGACCTTAGAGTTTAGAATGATTAGACAGTACCCACATGCATCATTTTGGATAAACAAGGTCACATAAAGTCAAATATACTGTAAATGCTAAAGCAGCTTTGAAGTCAGCTAAACCTGAAGCCCGTGTCGTTGTGGGAGATGTGATTTCACACTATTACAATAGTTTCACATTTTATAATATCAACAAAAAAAACAAAATTACCTATCATCTGTAGGGGTTGATGTTCAAAAGTCCTACATGGAATGAACCCTCTTGTTGGTTTTGTAATTATTAGATTTAATACACTAGTGTGGGTATTCGCCTGAGCAATACTAAGTTCACTATGAATGTATGATTCACAGGTGCAGGACCAGATGGAGTGGAAGAAATAAAAAGTCATTGCTTCTTTGCTTCCATCAACTGGAACGTGAGTATGCAATTTCACAAGGCCTACATTGTATTACACATCATGTGATGATGTTTAATACACTTGATACAGCTGTAAAACATGTACAATCGCATAATATGGGCAATTCATATTCATAAGCAAGTGTTAAAGAAAAGTGCATTATTATTATCCAAACCGCCAACTTTCTTTTAGGCATCCTACTCACATCCTTAAAGACAGATATCCAGTCAGGCCATGCGCCTTTGGCAGTCTGACTAACTTCCGTTTTGAGGACAAAGGAAAAGGTGCAGAAGAACCTCACAAAAATATTTCAAGTATGATAAACCATAACAACCAAGTGTGATTCATTTGCATTTTGATGCGTAGAGCTCAACATCATTCGTGTGACACGGAATCTGACTGTACAATGCCAACTTGTGACTGCCTTTGGGGGCCGCTGCTGTTGAGTCAGATTAAAAATTGCAGAACAATACGTGCTTTCAGAATACCAGAAAACTCCAGAAAAAGTCGCTTTTGAGAAAATATGTCGTCAAGGTGGATTGGTATGCCGCGGATCTAGGAACAAAATCGCCAAGTTATCAACAATGCTCGCAAAAATATGGATTGGGACATCCATAGTGTATACATACTTACTAGTAGGACCACACATGTGTAACACATTCTAAAAGCTAGGCTCAGGTGGGCAACAAAATTATTTTCTGCCTGTTATGTCAAATTATATTGTACTAAGCTAATCCTCTTATCCTTAATTACCTTTTTGGCAGAAGGTTTTCTCATGGATAAAAGTCTGGTATGAATAGATTCATCAAAAAAGTTTTAAATTGAACTCTTATCATCGATTGTTTTGTTAATTCCATTCCACCAAACTATTATGCTGATTTAGTATGACAAGCTATCATTGAGAGTGGTGCTAATGCATTCAATTGTTCTGATGTTCTAGGCTATTGCATCATTTTTTTAATGTTGTGTACAGTATATGGTTTGAAAGTACAGAAACAATAATTGCAGACATTGTATGTTTGGTTTTTTTTAGCTTTCTTGAATGCGTTACAGTAGTGACACTTAAAGGCCAAATTAAGTATTACAGTTAAATTATTCTGCCCTGCGATTGACTGGCCCAGGGTGTACCCCGCCTCCCGTCCAAAGTCAGCGGGGATAGGCTCCAGCATACCTGCGACCCTAATGAGGATAAGCGGCACAGAAAACAGATGGATGGAGTTAAATGAATATAATCTGATGTTGAATGGATGGAGGGACAACAATCCTAAGGACAAATGTTTTTTAGAAGCTGTATAGGAAGGAAATTAGACCACCGTTCAAACCAACAATTGGAAGACCTGAGGATACTTTTCACTTTGATCCAGAGTTCACCTCTAGAACACCCACAGGTAACCAAAACAGCAGCTGATAAAGTTTTTATAGAAGATAATTGTCTACTACATTAATTTTGCGTGCATGTGGTTGTGTACGTCTTTACCAATTCAGACTCTCCTGGCATCCCACCCAGTGCAAACACACACCAGCTGTTTCGTGGTTTCAGTTTTGTTGCCACAAATCAACATCAAGAGCACAGTGTGACCAATGTTCTGCCGTCTCACCAGGAGGGGAACACCCTAATCCCAATAGCACAGGTACACAATGTATTTAAGCAATTACTCCACATCCTAACTCTTATCATTGTCCCAATACAGAGAAGCTGTCGAGTGGTTGACCCTGGGATGCAAAGACAGGAACGCAGGGTGCAAAATAAAAAGTCTTTTAATAAACTAAAATAGATGCAGAGGTAGTCACAGTGTGCAGGAACAATTAGGCTATGTGAACAAAAGTGGGGTGGTCTTGGCAGAAACAAACAAGAAGGAGACCATCCAGGTTTACTAGGGTGGCTAAAGTGATGAACCAGTGCCATCTCAGAGACAACGCTGGTCTTATAAACCCAACTAATTAGCATTGGAAACATCTGTCTGCCTCTTAGCCCAGCAGGACGTGCAGCACACCAAAATTAGAGCATGACAATCATCACTGCAAACTGGTCACTGCTAGAGTGATTATGTGTGATGATCATTATGTATGTCTCTCTGCAGCATCTCCGTGGTGATGTGGCCTTCAGTGACGTTTATGAGCTAAAGGAGGAAGTTGGACAGCCAGCCAACTCAGTCTACAGGAGATGTCTTCACCGGGTTACTGCAGTGGAATATTCAGTGAAGGTAGCTGGCTTCTACATTAAGATGTGCAGTCGTCCTTTGGCACTTCATGGTTCAAATTTCTCTCATGTTTTTTCAAAAACATGTTGCGGTAGTTAATATATCATGCCGTTTTATGGTTGAATACTGCCTATTATTTGTCAAGTCATGCATATTTCGGCAGATTTTACATATTTTTGCCTATTTGGCAAGTGAAAAAACGTGATACTGATATCTATCAATATTTGTTGGCCCAAGAATGTTATTAACGGTAAACTCTGTTTGTCGACATCAAACACGTTCATTTCAAACTGCAGATCACTTCCACTGTCATTCCTTATTTTGAATTTTTTATCCGATTAGTTTCCTATTCTATAGGCAATTGGCTGCATCTTCTGCCTCCTCTTCCAGTTTGTGACCTGGAACCAGTTAAATACTTAGTAGATTTTTGTACTATTTAGTGCTTTCACTTGAGCATTATCATATTTGTACAAGCAACATTTTGCAACTCTTGTTATATATCATATTGTTATATACTTGGTCTGTATCATTATATTATCTTGATTTTGTACCTTCATGTGCATTTATGTGAGTGCATATTTGTGTGTGTGTGTGTTTATGTTTTTCGCAGGTTATTGACAAAACAAAAAAAGATCCAACGGAGGAGATTGAGATCCTCTTACGATATGGACAGCATCCTAATATCATTACATTAAAAGATGTGAGTTAAACACGTCAAGACTATCTCACATGCTGCATGTGTTTATTCACTAATCTGTGTATGTGTGCTTGTCTTTAGGTGTTTGATGATGGCCACTATGTGTACCTAGTCCAGGATTTATTGAGAGGAGGCGAGCTGCTGGATCGAGTATTGACAGTGCCAGATTTTATAGAGAAAGACGCATCAGACATCATCTGCACACTGGCCAAGACTGTGGAATATTTACACTCCCAAGGGGTAAGACTGAGCCAACAACTGCATTGTTTTCATTGGACTGCAGATAAAAAGGATGCAATGCCGACCACTTACATTTGATTGCCATAAAAAATGGAAAACCAATTTTTTAGGTTGTGCATCGGGACCTGAAACCCAGCAATATTCGCTACTCTGATGACAGAGGACTCTCAGAATGCCTCAGAATATGTGACTTTGGTTTTGCCAAACAGCTGAGGGCTGAAAATGGCCTACTGATGACCCCATGTTACACAGCAACATTCATGGCACCAGAGGTAAATTAAAAGCCACGTAATTCAGTATTTTAAGTATCTTATTGTGAACCATATTTGATCACTTCAATGGCTTTTCAATATGCACCCCTCATTAAGGTTACCACTAGCTTTGTGTCCAATATTTAGCAATGTGTTGACTTTGTCTCAAGTCTTATCAAGTGCTCTATAATAACATTTGGAAAACAAAGATTTGGAATGTATTACTTTAATGAGTGTCCTACACAGTAAAGGAATAAAGAAATGACTTGAAGCTGCAATATGTGTGTTTATGTGTGTGCAGGTTCTGAAGAAGCAAGGTTATGATGCTGCATGTGACATCTGGAGCTTGGGAATCCTACTTTACACCATGATCGCTGGGTTAGTTCATATAGTTTATGATTAGGGATGTCCCGATCCAATCTTCAGGAATGGTATTGATTGCTGATCAGCTGTATTTTGAAGACCAGAAAAGGAGATTAGGATTAGTTCTGGTTGTTGCGGAAATCTTGATTATTACGGTTGTTTATAATATGGTTGAAATATGTTTGTGAGGTTCTTCTGCACCCTTTCTTATATC